>OX352773.1:16778913-17378913 GCA_947095535.1 Poecilobothrus nobilitatus | reverse complement strand
ATATATGACAAACCCAAATGTTGAGTTAACCTTATTAATAATTTAAGTTAAGGTAAATTTTAAAATTAAGTTTTTATCCAGTAGTTACCCTCCAAAATCACAAATTTAGAGTAACGAACAATAAAAGATGCAGTCCTAAACGGTATCTTCAAGACTTATTTTTATCTCTCACCAATTCTATTAATTTAATATTTTTAAATGACAATCTAATATTTTTTTGACAATAGTTGATTGTAAAATCTGATAAAACTTAATTTTAGTCATTATAAACGATTTGCGTTTTGAAATTTACAATTTTATTGCATCAAAAGATTATTTTACTGAATAAGAGACTTACAAAAGATTATTTAAAATTTATAAAATAAAATTCTACACTTTAGTTGAAAAAAAAAGGACTAACGCAATTTTTCTGGAGAAGTAATAAGTATTTATATAATACAAAAAAATAGAATGATTGACATATGGTATCTTCAACAATATATGGTTCAATAAAAAATCTAAAGCGATTCATGCGTTACAAGTAAAACACATTACACAATTTATTTTTCTACTATATAATTTCTATATCTTTTACCTTAAATAAATAAATATAAATTTTGCAATAATTCTGTTTCTATTGAAACTAATTAAAAATTTTAATTGAAAATAATTTTTTTAACCTTTTATGTTAAAACGATTTTTTTTTTTTTTTAATCCTTAAATCATTATTATTAATAAAATATTTATAATTATCCAAAATGAGGTCGGTTTTGATTTTACAAAATATAAACAAATTAAAATTTTTATTTGATCTAAATTGTCAATAAATTCGAACAAAAAAAAGAAAAACCCAAAAAATTAATTATGAGCATATATTAAAAATCAACAATCAACTCGTATTCATTTTTTCTTTGTAAATTTCCCAATCATCTGATAATCACGTATTCAATTTCAATATTTAAAAAAAAACAGTAAAATGTAAATAAATAGTTGGTAAAAAAAAAAAAAATATTAAAAAAATATTGGTAATTTGTTCTATTGGGATTTTCCATGCATAAGAAAATAAACTGAAATAAAAAGTAGGACAAATAAAAACTATCCAGTTTCATTTATTATTGATTGTTACTTTTTAGAATAGAAAGGAAATAAAATAAAATAAAAAGGATGAAAAGGAAATATGTTATGAAAATATTTAAATGAAAAATGGTAATTTAATTTTGACTCCATTCAACTTGACTGTTCTTAATCCATCAATTGGTCTTTTTAGCTAAAATTTAAATATTGAAATAAAATGTGATTCTGTATTTGCAAAAAAATATTAAAAGGAGTTTTTCGGTTTTCGAGTATCTATAACTATCTAATCAAAATAAAATATTGCTACTCTGTTGTTTTTTAAATCTCCATCTGTCCCCTGAGGTATATTTGATCTAAAAATTCCGAAAAATAAATGCCGAAAATATCTGTTTTTTTTTTTTATTTCATTTAACATAAAAATATTTTCTTAAAAGTCTTATTTAGTGGGGAAAATTCTACGTATACCCAAATCACTACTACAAATTGCATATTGAAAACTAAAGTAATCTGTCTACATCTAATCCAGTAATCTGGATCTATGGTAATAAGAATTTCCTTTTTCATGTATAATGAACGTTTAATCAATGTTTAAATGCTTCCTAAACACAAAAATTATGCTTTTCATAGAGTTTTGCAGGTTTTTTGATGAGCGTGTCATATGTCTATGTATTTAATTTGCCTGCATTTTCAATTGACTGAATTTCATTTAAATGTATTTTATTTGATTGTATATATTCGTCTAACTGTATATTATTTGACTGGATTTAAATGAGTTCTTTGTGTTGAAATGTATATGAAATATTAAGAGAGATTTTATAGTTTGATAGAAAATTAGGGTTATACACTTTTTTAAAAATATATATATATACATATATCTATAATTATGCAAGATTCTCAATTAAGAGAGTTTTAATACTTGAGTTAAAAAGCTGAGTTTTAATAATTTGTTTAGCGGGGGTTTGGGGCGGTAGCTTCTTTATTTCTAATCTAAAAAACAAATTAGGAAGTATTTTAGAGTTAGATACAAAGTCAGGGTTATACGCTTTGTCATAAAGCCATATGTCATGAAAAATATGTTATTTTCTGGTATTTTCCTTTTTTCTGAATATTTACATATGTTATGTATAAAAGAGATTGGAAGGGATTTTAGAGTTGTTACAAAACCAAGATATTTCCCCTTTTCCAGAATTCTTACATGTATATGCGAGAATTGAATTAGGAGGAATTTTAGAGTTGGATTCTAGAGTTTAATAGTTTTTCTTTTAAAGTATTTTTAATCGAATGAGACATAACACCATATTGGGAATATGGCTTTATGACTTATTTGAATGGGTCATAAAGCCATATTTTAAAAATGACACCCCACTTGTAGATATATGTATATGCGAATTCTGAATATTTATACATATACGTGGCCATAAAATTAGGAAAAAGTTTAAACAAAACTATTCATCTTTTTTTTTAATACAAACTTTTTCTTCAAATTAAGATATCGAAAATAATATGTGGAGTAAAAATGATTACAAAATACAAGAAAATCTTTTAATGCTGTATGAAAATCTGAGTAATCAACAAATAATGTACCTAATTGAAGTTTATTTTTTTCTGTCAGTTAAAAATCTTGCTATACGGGGCCTCGGTGGCCTAGTGGGTAAGAGCGTATAAAATACACTGCGAACACCGAGCGAGTGTGGGTTCGAATCCCACACACGTCGTAAGAGTTATTCCACTGTTCACATTTATGTGGCAGAGAAACGCACTAAAAAAAAGAAAATCAAAAGATTGATATCTTTGAGTGCACTTTTATAAGTATATAAATTTAAATTCTTCTTCAGTTTCGTGTAGTTGATTTATTTTTATAGAATATGTCAAACTGTATCTACATTTTAGTTGTAATAAATTTAAAAAATATATACAATATGTTGTCTTATATATCTATAATAATATTTTATTCTTGAAGCAATCAATTTAATTTTTAGTGTACTGACGTATTGTAAACATGAGAATTATTAATGATTGTTTTTTTTCTTTTGGACAGAACTGATAAAATCTCTACAAATTTTCTTTACTCTTGAAGTTTATAAAATAAAAATAAAATAAAAAAAATGATAAGGAATAATAAACAAAAAGGAAACAAACTGTTATTTTTAATTAATTTTTTATAAGAATACAGAATTATATTTATTTTCATTTTTAATAATTCAATATTTTTATTTCGTTCTTTTCAATTTTTCAATTTATTATATACAAAAATAACAAAATAGGTTGGAAATGCACTCGTATGTGTTGCCGTTTATACAAATTATTCGATGCGAACAGTTACAAATGTTTATATTGTCAATTTAGCAATAGCAGATTTTTTTGTCATATTAATATGTTTACCGCCTTCTGTTGTATGGGATGTTACTGAAACATGGTTTTTAGGAGAATCAATGTGTAAAATTGTTTTATATTTTCAGGTAAGTTTAATATTTTTTTTTTTTTTTCTAAATAAATTATTTATTTATTTTTATTTACTATTACTATAAAGAAAAATATATACCTAATTAAAAAAAAATCATATAGATACTCTTTAACAATGTACTTAGACGGTCCAAGTTGGACCAGTATAGTCTAAAAGAAGGACATACATTAAATACATACATATACGTACATATATATAAATGGTTTCGAAAAGTTTCTCACTCCTGTCATCTTTGCGTTAAAATATATTTACTTGATTTAAAACTGACGTTATAGCGAATTATTTGTTGTCAGATGAATAAAATGTCAAACTTTGTGATAAAAAGTATTTTACCAAAAACAGTATCAAAATGCAACTTACAAAAATTCAAAGTGAATATTTCCAATGTAATCCTTTCCTGTCTACAATATTTATATATCTTCTTATAGGATCATTGACAACAAATGTATAAACAATAGATAAAAAATTCTTCACTCTCATTCCTTATAAAGTTCGATAGTCGTACTGAAATCTTTTTATGATGAAAAACTAAATTCCGTTAACGAGATACAAATATAATATTTAATTCCCTTTAGCCATCCTTTAAATTTTATTTGGCCTCAAAGTAATCGTAAATTATTATTTTAGAACAACACTCAAGCCAGCATACTATTTAAAATAAATTTCGTGTTACATGCTATTTGATTTTCTGGTAAAAAGTTTCGAAATTTCCCAATCTACATACTTTGATTATTGTTTTAATTTTTTAAAATTAAATTATTTTGGGTATAACAAACAAATCTTTATTTTTTACTTACAAAATAAAATTACAAATATTTAGACATAAAAACAAAAGTAATTATACTTAAAATAACAATTAATTGTTTCTTATTGTATTTATAGTCCTTTATTCGTCACATTTGAAAATTTATTTGAAAAATATCTTTAAAAATTTCTTAAATTTAAAAGTTCAATAATCACTGAAACAGAAAATTGAAAAATTACATTACTAAACAAAACAAAAAAGTTATAAAAGTTTTATTTTTTTTAAAAACTTTTTATTAAAAAATTTTTTCAAAAAAAAAAAACAATATTAAATGGAAAAAGAGTTATTAGTCAAGAAAATATTTTAAAAATATTTTTTCTTTTGTTTAGTTTGTATTAATAACGTGGTAATAAGTTTGTTTTGTTTTTTAGGTATTTCATTCCAAAATCTTTTATTGATTATTATAGCAAATGTTTGATTTTTCAATAACTATCATACTAATTTTGAAGCCTTTAAAATCTTCTTTACTTCAAGTTGGGATCAAGATCAAATCAAGTTGGGAGCGTGTCATATGCCTGTATTTCATTTTGTCGTAGTATCATTTGCCTGTATTGCTTGATCATTTCACTGTATTTCATTCGCCTGATTTTCATTTGCCTGTAGCATCGTTTACCGATATTTCACTTGCCGGTATTTCATTTGCCTGTATTCCTTACTAAATTAGCTGAGATTTTAGAGTTGCATTCAAAAGCAGGGCTTTACGCTTTTGCCAGAATATTTATATACAGGACGCCCCGTGTTAACTTTCGCAACGAGCAGGTGGTGATGGGGAACGCCACAACGAAAAACGAATTCTATGGGAGGAGGGGATCTATTTCGAACCCCAACGGAGTTATGAGGCTTTAAAGATATGATATATAAAGATACTTTCAAAATATGTTATTTTGGAATTACATCTACAGAATTAGAACTACTAAAGATATTGGAAAAATTAAAAAGGGGATTTAAAGCTTATTAAATTACCTTTATAGCTATCATTTTAGTTTTTAGGCTTTTTAGTTTTGAAGTAGACACGATTTAAAAGTAAAATTTATCAATTTTTTTTAAGAAAAAAATGGGTTAAATATTCATAAAATAAAAATTTACGCTATATTAACTATTATATTTTAAAATTCCAAATTATTTCTGTAATTATCCTCTGCATTTTAAACTTATAACAGGTTATGAGATCCGAACACCAAAGTTATATATATGAAAAAGTTACATAAAAGTTGAAATACAGGCAAATGAAATACGGTCAAAAGAAATACAGGCTTGTGATAGTAACCCAATCAAGTTCAATCTCAATTAAAAGAATTACGTCTAAAAGTTTATGTTGGTATAAATCCTAAAGAAGGGATCATCAACTTTTTATCAACATTAAGGAGAATTTTAATTTAATTTAAAAGTAAAAAATCTATCTATCTATCTATCTATCTATCTAAAAGTTTTGTATCTAAATTTATCATATCATTTATTTATTTAAACTAAACTGATTTGACCTTATTTTAAATCATTAATATTTTTATTCCATTTCAAATATACATATTTATATCTTCCTAGAAGTAATTTTCTATTTCTAATATATTACACAAACAATCATTGAATTAATCATTGTTGAAATTCTTAAATGAACATAAAATAGAAACTTTTAATTTACAATACCATGTTATTAAACCTCTAAATTAACTTTTGAACTTTTAATTTTTAATGGAATTTTTCAAGCCTAGAATTTTTTTACAAAAAAAACAAGAAAAAAATCCAAAAGAATTCCTTTGTGTTTTTTAAAAATAATTAAAAAAAAAACTATTTTTTGTGTTTTATTTTCCAAACTATTCTCATTAGAATTTAAAAAATCTTTTCATAAAAAGAAAAATTAAAAAAAAATTAAATTTGTGTTTCCATTTTTGAATAACCAAGTTGTAATTTATTCTTTATTCTTTGAAAAACTTTACAAAATTCATCCATCTAAAACAAAAAATTCTCTTGAACCTTTTAAAATGTTTGTAATTTAAAATAAGAGAAGAGAAATAGAAAAAAGCTAATTTTTCTATTTTATTTTTGAAAATGAACAAAAATAACTTTTTCTAAATTGAGCTACAAAAAAAAAAAATTATTAAAACTAGCAAAAAAACATGTAGAATTTTAATTGTAATCTCGATAGCAAAAAAAAAATCCAATTTTGTTTTTTGAAATTATTTCATTTCAAACAAATCCTAAAAGTATGCAATTTATTTCATTTTATTTCATAAAATTAGGCTTTAATGGGGCTTCGGTAACTTAGTGGGTAGGCATGTGGCGTATTAACCGAAGGAGTGCGGGTTCGATCCTTGCACAGGTCGTAAGTGTTTTTATGTGTTTTTAAGTGTGTAATATGGCTTCAGTAGCTGCTGTAATTAATTTCTTAATATTAATTTTAAAAGTCTAATATTTTAAAAGTAAAGTAGACACAATAACTCTTCATTTAATGCACCTTTATAAAATTTTACATCAATGTTAAAGTTCAAAATCAGAAAATGGTTTGGATCTGTATCTTTTAGCCCTGTTACCTTTTTATGAAATTTTTTTAACCACATTAATAATCTTTTCAAAATAATTAAAAGAGTTTATAATTCTAGACTTTTTCAGTATAGTAGTAAAAGTGTGTCAGATAATAAATCTGCATTATACATTGTTTGATTAAATTATAAATCATATCGCCCATATATCTATGATTAAAATTTTACTAAATAGAGCATAACGTTAGTATATTTTTATTCACAATTCTTTAAAAAAGATCTAAAGAGCATTTGGAGCATTTAAAAAAAAATCTAGAGAATATAATAAATTTTCGAATAAAATTATTAATTTAAAAACATTTTTTTCTTTTTTACAATATGCATACAATATATTCTAGGAAACATCTAATCTAACAGAGTGACACAATTACTCATTCTGTTTACAAAATTTTTTTTTTTTTAAATTTTTAACAAAAAAGAAAATTTTTTTTTTTTTATATGAATTATACTCGTGAAAAACTTTTTCTTATCAAAATAACATAAAACATGTCTTTATTTTTAAAAGATCAAAACAACCAAAAATTAAATTAAAGAAAAAAAATAAACTTGATACAAAAATTATAAAAAAGGATACAAAAATTATAAAAACCAACACAAAATTTTATGGAATTCCAAAAATATCACAGTCAAAATCATAAAGTGAAAATGGCACTGGTTCAACAATCAAACTGAAGAACATCGCAAATGTTTCAATTACATTATACTTTGTTATTTATCTCAGCGCCTCGAAAAATGTAAAATTTGTATTTCACTTTGAAATTATAAATCTAAACTTGACAATATTTCAAAGTGTGGAAATAATTATTTTTGTACTATAGTATTTAACACATTACCTATCCATTGCTCTTCTAAAAGCAACCAACAATTTATTAAAATGATTCTATAAATAAACTTCCAATCTTATTCCTATATTAAAAATCTAGTTTCGATCAATTTTTTTTCGATCAATTCATTCATCAAGTTTACTAAAAAAAATCGCGAAAAACATGAAAATTAAAGTGCAAGCTTAAGACTAATGAAAATGTAAAAGAGAAAGTTAAAAAATCCTGATTAAAGAATGAATTAAAAATTAGTTAAGAAATAAGAAAATAAAAAAAATTTTAAATATAGAAACTAAATTAATATTGTTAAAATGGTATAAAATTTTTTTAGAGGTGACCTGAACCTGAACGTACCAAAAATAACAGATGTTAAATTCCAAAATACTAAATTAAAAATATTTTCGCAACAGCTTTAATCTTCAAATCTAGTATTGTTAACGAATTAACGATAAAATCAAAAAATATTTTTTACTATAAAGTTTCTATATTATCATAAGAAGAAGTAAAAGGTCCTGACTGAATTCAAATTTTCATAAAAACAAGTGTATAGACCTAATTATGTATTAAATTGTCTAATAAAATTCTAGATTTATAACCGCGGAGCTATTTTATCTATTACAAATAATAGATTGGAAGATAATGAGTTAAATTCATTTAATTTATTTAAAGTAGCTCTATAAAACTTCTGATGATAAAAGGTATATCTATATACATACACAAAAAAATAAAGGACTCATTAAAATGAAAAAAAAAGGATTTTTTATTTAAGAAAAATTTTTAAAGAAAATTCCTTAAAGAAATTTTCAGTTTAAAGAAGAATTATATTTTTTTAAAAGCTCTTTAGTTTTCCTTAATTATTACATTTTCTTTATTTACCTTCTTTGTTACCTAGAAAAAGGAGAATAATACTTTAGTCAAAATAATTGTGGTAGTTTTTACCAACAAAAACAAAAAAATTAAATCAATAAAAAATTTTACATTCTCCATTTTTTCTAATTATCGTTTTGTTTTTTGTTTTTTATTATTGTTTTAGTTAATCAATTTTTTTTCCACTTGGAAATACACAAAAAAAAAATGAATTGATTATTACCTTTCTTATTCAATAACAGAGCATATAAAAAACCGAGGCAGAATATAAAATCAAAGGCTTTTAAAGGCGCACATTTTTCAAAAAAAAAAAAACATTGAAAACAATTTAGAAATTACATGACTTGCATTAAAATTTTGTAATTTTTACTTAGAATGAGAGAAAAATTTTTAAAATCAAGTGACACTTTTTCCTATTTTCTAGGAGGAAGATATTTTACCACATGTAAAAACATAATGTTGAAGCTTTAATTTTTGCCTTTTATTTCGGAAAAATTTATATAGGGGTCTAAAAATAGCAAATTTTTAATTGTTGACTCCTAATACGTAATGCTTGAACAGGTGAGGTGGTATAAAAACAATTTCTGAGATAACTTATCGTAATTCTTAAAAACCGTTCTTCTATCAAAATCTCAAAATTTTAAGGTTCCAATTATAGTTTTAACATTGATTTATAAACCTAAACAAATGTTGTATAGTTTAGCGTTTTTAGATTGAAAAAAAAAAATGTCAACTAGAACTTAAATTTTTTTTTTTTTTTTACATAAATGTAAAAAAATTGTTACATAAATGTTACATTTTACTGTTACATAAATGTGGACAGGAAATTACACAGCCTTTTCTGTTCAGGTGTGACTGGAGGAATAACTATGACGACGTGTGTGGGATTCGAACCCACACCCCTCGGTGTTTATAGCGTATTTTATACCCTCTTACCCACTAGGCCATCGAGGCCCCCCTAAAATTGTATGTACTTACTTTTGAAAATATGGCAAACTTTGAGTAGCTGTAGCTATGTAATGGTTGGAGATACAAAAAAAAAATTGTTTTTCACAATATTAATTTTTTCATGAGAGCTCGCCGGGATTAAAATTTCATTCCCGAATTTTTAATGGTGTAGAAGTTTGTTCAACAGATAGGTGAAGGGGCCAGACTGAAACTTTTCAAATTTTCTTTTCAAAAATATTCTTAAAAAAAGGACAACTATAAAACAAAAATCAAAATAAAAAATAATTAATTAGTTTCTTAAAATTTAATGAATCAATCACTAATGACAGAAGCAGATTTAATCATTATTAAGCAAAAATATAATTAGGTAACTCTTTTTTAGTAAAAACTTAAACTTAATTAAGTAGAAACAATTTTTTAGAAGTTTTTCAATTAAAATTATAGAGATGTTGTGATAAAAAGTTAAAAGATTTTTAAAATTTTACTGAATAAAAAATTTGTATCTGATGCACGTAAATAGTGCAGTGCGCAAGTCAACGGTCTTGCAGGCGAAAGGTCTCGGGATCAAACCCCGTTCAGGTCAAAAATAATATTATAAAATATAATAAAATAATGTAAACAAAGTATGAAATATAATTATAATTGAATACCTGTACCGAGATGGCCCACATGCTAAAGGCAAAACGGTCCTTAAAATATCGGTAGATATTTATATCTAGACGATATAATATAAAAAAACAATTTTCAAACATTTTTTTGATGCTTCATATAATTTGAAAATTCATTCTAAAATTGACAGCATATTTTTTAAAAAGTACTACCACAATATTATACTTACAGTATAATTGTCAAAAAGTACAACTTACAATATTTCGTACTTGCGAATCTTTAATTAGATTTCAAAAAAAAAAAAAAAAACTAAATAATGTAATAAAAACGTAATTTTTTTTTAAAATGGTGGATAAAAGAAAACAATTCAATTATTTTTAAAGATTTTTTCCATTTTCAATTATAATATATACAAAAACAAAACAACACCTCGAATCACCTTCACTTTACCAAAGATCTTTTTAAAATTCAAAAAAGAAAAAAAAAATTAAAATATTTATGAAAACAAAATTAATTAATAATATACTAAAAAATTTAATAACTTTAAGTGACTATAACCACAAAGTATCTAATCAAAAATAATATCTATTCTATATTCTTTATTATATTTTCTTTTTCTTATAAAAGTAATCACTTTCAATAAAAGAACACAAAATGAATCTTGTTAAAAATTCCTTTTTAAATGTTAAATAATTCATTTTAAATTGCCACCTTTAAGAAATTAAATCTAATAACAACAACAACAACTAATAAAATCTGAAAGGACTATAATTTCACGCAAGTTAGTTTTCTGTTTTAAAAATCTATACACGTTTTTTTCACAACTATAAAAAATTATTAATATAGCTATCTTATATACCTGTATATACACAAACATCTTGAATTAATTCTTTTTTACACGATTTAGATTTAAACCCGAAATATAAAAATTTCATTTCAAAATTTTTGTACCTTTTTAGCATATTTCTCATATCTCTGGTAACTGTTTAGTTAAACCCTTGAAATTCTGACAGAATAAATATCATTCAGAATTACTATAAATTAGTTTTCTACATTGCCGATTGATTTGATAAAAAAACCCTAAATAAACTTCTAATACAAAATAAAATAATAATAATGACAAAAAATATGTTTGTATATATATGTATATATATTTTATAAAAGTTGGTCTTTAAATGTTCAATAAATTGACTAAACTGTCAAATGTAATCCTAACAAAATAACTGTAAACAATGTTTGAATATAATGGCAAATTGACGATATTGTCAAAAATCCAATTGTATATTAGAACTAGACAGATGACTAGTGCTAAATTTGCTAAAGAGATAACCAGAAACAATTTCACGAATGAAAGAAAAAAGGCAAAATATTTCTAGCCATTAACATGTTATCCGATTAAAATAAAATACATATTACATAAAATGACTACAAGATTCTAAAAAAAAAAGTTTTTTGTATTAATTTTGCCAGTTTTTTTAAACTCAACAATTTATCTTTTATCTATAGATACAATCATATATTCTTTTACACGATTTTTTTTTTTTAATCTATTCTTTGCAAGTGTATCTATCTATCGTTTTCCAAGCAAAGATGATGTATATTACAAAACATACATATTATAACATAATGATACAAAAACTATTTATAGTACCTTTATATTTTATTTTGTAATTTTAAATCATGACAAAGATAAATTAAATTGTTATAAAGAAAAATATCTCAAAAAAAAAAAAAATATCAGGATATAATATAATAGGAAATTTCTTTACTATGGAATTATTTAAAAAAAAAAAAAAAAACATGTCAACTCTTTATTTTTATATTCTGTTCCACTAACATTTTTATACTCTTGTCTGTCTTTCTTATATTTTTTGCTTTTGCTTTCTTTTAAATCCATCTCTTATTTTTTATTTGTCACAGAATACTTTGTTTATTATGTTATGTTAATGTCATTATAACTGATCCTTTGCGTTTAAAACATAAGATTTAAAGAAATAAATAAAAATCAAAGAAAAAATTTACAACTTTATGAAAAATGTTAATTTGAAAAATTGATACAAAAACAAAAAAAAAATTTTAAATTCAATTATTGAGAAAAATTTAATTTATTTGTTAATTAAATTTTCATTTCTTTTTAAATTAAATTTTTAATTTTGTTGTTTGTTGTTTGTTGTTTGTAGTTTTCTCTTAAGTTTTAAGAAATTAAATTTATTCCAGATGATGATAGATTGCTTTTAATCGAATATTTTATTTAATTTCGGTTAATTTTTAAGCATTTTGAACATGATTTGTATATCATCGAAAAGCCGTAAAAAATAGTGAAATTATAAGTGATTGAGATGCTCAAGCTGACAGAGTTTTAAGAATACTATCGAACTTTAAGTCATGAGAATAATCAAACGGTACAATTAACTCTAAGCAACTTCTAATAAAGAAGAAAGGTGGGGCATAATATCAAATCAATGCGCATATCAAACCAGGTTTCAAATATATTTTTTTTTTGCTCTAACGAACAGTTCTTAAGATTCTAGATTCCTTAAAAATTAGATTAATCCAAAATTATTTTTAAATTTTAATCAAAATGTTATATATATATATATATATTATGTTGTTTATTTGGATTTTTATTTTTTTGGAAGATCTTTTGACTCTGAAGCCAAAAAACCTCTTTTAAACATGGTTTAATTTTGTTAAATGTTAAATATTGAACATTTATTAACAAGACATTTAAAATATTATTTACTAACATTATTTCATTCTTTAACAACAAAAATTGAAATGAAAACGTTTTAATTTTTTAAACATTAAAGAATTTCCTAATTAACATAATTCAACAATTTTGTAAAAAATAAACGTAAATAAGTATTTTGGAAAACGAAATACCGATTTCAAATAACAATAAGATTTTTTAATCAATGAGAAATAGATCTATTAGTTTAGAGCTCAAGAACCTCTATAAAAATTAAACTAATTTAGAATTATTTCATCTTAAAAATAGTAAACGTACGGATTTGTGTTCTAACTTTTCACGTTGACACTAATGAATACGTCATACTTAGCTTCTAAAATGTTATTCGGTTGATTTTTGGAACGATAAATAAAATCATGAATTAGATCCTAATAGAACAGGTCTCTAAATTTTATATTAATTTCAATAATAACTGAACATAGTCACAAATTTGATGATGTGACTTTTTTTTTTATATTTTTTTGGTATTTTAAGAAATAAAACACAATTTTGACAATTTTGAAATATATAGTCACAAAAGGTTTTTACAAAGAGTCATAAAATGTGCCGTTATGAAGAGATCACATTTTATGACTTTGATTACAAAACAAAGAGTCATAAAATGTGCCGTTATGAAGAGATCGTCAAATTGAAAATAATAATATTTTGTTTCATTTTTTAAATTTTATCTGAATAAAATATAAAAATGAATGAGTTGACTTTATATTTACTTAAAACAAGATAAAAAGTATTTAGACAAAGAATCTACCGTTCTCTGAACCCCACTACTATATACTACTATATACTACTATATACTTATTTTATGTTTACACACGGCTAGTAATATCGCGTGTATACAATTTTCTTTTGTATGGCGTTCTTTCATTTACCAAAATAATATGTAAATGAAAGATGGGCACAATAAAATGAAATAGCGCCATAATGAAATTAAATAAAGCCGCAACAAAATGAAATAAGTTCACCAAAAAAATTAAATTTGAGGCATTATTATATGCTGTCTATTATTTTAATGACAATTTGACAATGACAAATGGTGAATTTCAAATATGTTTCGTTACGATTAATAAATTCTTATTTATTCTACAACAAACCTGAATAGTCCATATAAAAAGTCATAAATTCTGAAATAGTCCTGAAAATTTATATTGAAATTTTTAAATTTATTATTTATAAACCAAGAGGAAAACCGTTCAAAATATTTAAAAACATATCAGGATGCTTTTTGCAAAAAAAACCTTTAACTCAGCATGTAAATTTTGAATCAAATCTAAGTGTTTAAAAATCATTTAAAAATCTTTCAAAAATTACAGTCATAAATATTTCATTCTACAAAATTAATTAATTATAGTGTCATTTTTCTAAATTCTACAAAACCATTAAAAAAAATTTCTACCATAATTTTTTTATTTTTTTAATAACTCCATTTAATTTTTGTTTTTTTTTTCCAAAATGACAGTCAATTTCAGTGACCGTATCTGTGTTAACATTAACTTTTATATCTGTGGATCGATGGTATGCAATTTGTTTTCCATTACGTTACAGGACAAAAATAACAAGAGCTGTTGCATCGGTTGCATTTATTTGGATTGTTGCTGTCGTTTCAGGTAAAAATAATTGTTTTTTTTTGTTATATCACAACTTGTTATTGCATCAGGTGTATTACATTAAAAATTCTTCAATTTTTATAACTGAACAAGTTAAACTATAAATTCAAATTGAAGATAAAGAAAAAAAAAGAAAAAAATATCAGAAATAATAAAACAAATTCTTTGGCTTTTCTCATAGTATCTCTTGAAAAACTATCATTGTTGATAATGCTGACAATTTATGTGAAGTGAAATTAAAAAAAATACAAAATCTCATTTGAATTGTAGAATTTTCAAGTGTTTTGTTATTTATTTGTGTTTCTATTATTTATTACTTTTGTTTATATTTTTTATCACTAATATTTTACATATTTTTTTTTTTTCTGCTGTTTTACATTTTATTAACTACAGATGTTCCAGAATTTTTAGCCTTACAAATAAAACCGATGAATTCAAAATTACGATATGAAACGGTATTATTTACACAATGTCAAACAACATGGGATATCGAAACGGAAAAAAATTTTTATATTGTACGATTGGTTACATTATATCTGTAAGTATTTAAATAAATGTGTGTATAAATTAAAAATAAAAATTCTTTAAATGATAATTAGAAATAAGGTAGAATGTAAACCAATAGTTTTTAAAAGCTCATATTTCTAAAAGACAATACAAACTGTTTAGAATTGTAACTTGTACAAAACTTTGAAAATTTCATGTAATAAGAAAAGACGTGAAAATAGAATTTTTCTGGAATTTTGAGGGGCTGTAATTCCGGAATCCTATACAACTAAGAAAAACCGTTAACACACTTAAAAATATATTAGTGGAGCTTCAATTTTTATGACTTGACGAAGAAAACTTTGTACAGGTGCTTAAGCCTAAAAATAGCAAATTTCAAATTTTTGAGCTCTAATAGCTCTTAAGTAGAGGTTGGTACAAAAAAATTTTTTAAGAAAACTTATACTAATTCTAAAAATTCTTTCTTGCCTCAAAATTTCAAGCCTCTATATAAAATCGTGCCGGAGTTATGAAAGTAGAAAAATCATGCAAAATTTTTCTGTGAAAACCACAGAACGGTAAATTTAAATACTAAATTGTATAATTTTGATATTCATTTACAAAGTAAAAAAAAAATATCTATCGCATGACGTTTTCAGATTGAAAAAATCGTAAGCAGAATGGTTGGTTAAATGGATGGTTACCCATGGTTAAAATTTTTTTTCTCTATCTTTAACGGTTTTGGTTGGTCATTAAATGGATGGTCACCCATGGTTAAAAATTTTTTTCTCTATCTTTAACGGTGTAGAAGTTTTGTAAACAGACAGACGGACGGACGGACAGAGTGAAACTAATATGCACATTTTTTCAAAATTTTTTTGGAAATGTGGTAAAAAGTGTTTTATTCTGATGGTGTATCGGTAACAAAAAATTTAAAAATGTGCAATTTCTTAAAATAATAAATAACTGTATTCTAAGCAGTTGCCTATCCCTTTTTCTATCCATGCGGAAATTAACCAAATCAAAGTAGCAATGTTATAATTAGATAATTAGTCTCTTATATTATATCGATTGTTGAGAATTAATAGTCTCGTTACAAATTGACCTAATAAAATCTATAAGAATTCGTAAATAATCGGTTTTAACGTATAGAAAATAATTGGTAACATTTTTTTTTTTTGGAAAATGACATGAATAACAAGTTATTGAAAGAAAAATTGGCTAATTGAATATTTTACTCTAATATCCTTATATTAAAAAACTTTTACTCTAGTACATGTCATTTATTTAACATTTACTTTAATTCGCTTAGACGTATATTAGAAAATTTCAGAATTTTTTTTGAAAAAAAAATTTTATTGTTCTGTAAAATAATTTTCATAATAAAAATTACGCTAATTATCACATAAAGTAATTAAAACATGATATGTAATCTTAAATATCACTTCTTTTGTTGAAAATAAAACACAATTTATTTCTAATTAAAAATTAAAATAATTTATAAATTTTTTTTTATATTAAATAATAATACAAGTAGGTACCATTTATAATGACACGAATTTTGTACGACATACTTAAAACAATAGTTATAATACTGATGAATTGCTTGTGGTTTAATCCCATCTCTTACAAAAAAAACTTTTTAATTAAAACATCATTGTGATAAATGACTTTATTTAAAAAAAAATTTTATGGGCATTTAAATAAATTTTTTTTTTATTGTTTATAACTGAAAACAAAAATTTTTTTTTTCTAAGAATAAAGGATTAAAGAACCTCTTAAATTTCGCATTTACAATACCTTTAAATTTGAACCTAAAATTCCAAAACAAAATTTTTCATCTCTTTTTCAATTTTTGTTTTTATTTTTTTTGTTTTTTTTAATAATTTTAAAGGACAATATAAAATATTATACTTAGAACCTAAAAAAAACAAAAACTAATTAATATTTTTTATTATACAAAAAAAGGTGATCAAGGATACAAGGACATTTTTATATGATTTTTTATTATTTTAACTAAACACTTTATGAGTGTCCTTTATAAGTTTTAAGTATCCGTAAAAATTAAAATTATTGAATTTTTTTTTTTTTTTTTGTTAGAACATAAAAAAAAGGATGAAAAAAATATAATTCCTTCAAAAGAAAGAAGGAAAAAATGTCATAAAAAGATACAAAAAAAAAAAAAAAAAAAAATCAAAAAAATTAAACCATGCTATGAAATCCTTATTGAAATTTTTATAATTCAAACAAATTATTGTTGTATGACTTGTAAAACAAACAAAAAAAAAATCATCCTTTTGAAAATTTTAAACATAGTAAGGTATTTTTTTTTTTTTTTTGGTTCTTTACCTTTATTTTTACTAAAATCGTTTATTAAATATCACTTT
Organism: Poecilobothrus nobilitatus; assembly: GCA_947095535.1. NCBI lineage: Eukaryota > Metazoa > Arthropoda > Insecta > Diptera > Dolichopodidae > Poecilobothrus > Poecilobothrus nobilitatus. The sequence goes on along the minus strand of OX352773.1, from coordinate 17,361,583 downwards.
CTACCTAATGTAATAGTCGGTTATATCATAGTAGTAGGAAGTATAGTCATAAGCTTAAAAACTCAAGAGAAATCATTAAAGGACCTCCATATAAGTTTCAATATTTATTTTTTTAGAGCACAACAGGTTAATTAAAAATATTATACGGTAGCAAAGAAAGAAGTCGATTTAATGCTAGTATTAATAAAAATGATTACGAGTAAATGAGTTTTGTTAATAAAAATCTGCTTCTCAAAATTTATGCTAAGAATCGTAAGAATTCGGAATCAAATAAGTTGGAATTATTTGGGATAACTGATCCAAAGAATATAAAAAAAATAATAATTTGTGAAAAAAGTTTGAAACGCCAAATGACAGAAAAAGAAATGTACCAACTATGCAGAATTTTGAAAAGATCTCGTTAATAATACTTAAATAAGGGGAATGATAGTAAATTTAACAGAAAATTTCTTATTTGAAAAGAACTCTATTTAATTTTTTATAATCCAAAAAATGATTAACAACATTTTAAAAATTATCACAATCCTTATTTATTCATAATAAAAAGAAAGACTTCTAAAATTGCAACAGAATTACATAATACCTACTGTTTAAAAGTTGCCCCCTTCCAGATTATTTATTTTTTCAAATTATTAATTGATTCTTTACATATTACATTTGTTTCTCTTTTAGACTACCATTATTATTGATGACAATTGCCTATTTTAAAATTGTTCGAGTATTATGGAAATCTGAAACAATACCAGGACATCGTGAATCAAGAAATCAACATCAATATACAACATGTGGTTGTAAGTTATTACATAATTTTTAGAAATTTAAAATAAAATATATGTAATGTTAATTGGATTCTTTAATTATTGTTTTAATTAATTAAAAAATAAAAATTTTACTTAATTTCTATTTGTAATAAAATATTTCAATATCATTTAGATTCAAGAGGATCACAAATGCCAGCATCTAATACAAGTACAATGGGTCAATTAAGAGCCCGAAGGAAAGCAGCCAAAATGTTAGTAGCTGTTGTAATTATGTTTGCTGTTTGTTATGCACCAGTTCATACATTCAATTTAATGAGGTAATTTTATTATAATATACCTATAAATTTATTTTTAAATTGCAAATTTGTTTTTTGTACAATAAAATTAGGAGAATAAAATTAATCTTTTTAAAAACTAGAAAGGAAATGAATATGTAGAGTTAAAAGTGAGTGATGTTTAGTTCCAACTTACTTATTTTGTTTTGAAAATTAATCTAAACTCAACTCTTATACGATTTTCTTACTTATACATCACAACTATATACATTGACATTTTGCGATTTTTGATTGTAATGAGAACGCTTTCCTTGTTTTGTGTCTTATTTTGTTAACTTTAAGGGTCAATCGTTTTCAATTCATTCAAAATCATTTTAAAATTATTTTCGAAGTAAAAATATTTTTAGGCACATGCTAAAAAATTAAGTATGCATGTGACTTTTAACTATATGTTTTGCAGTAGAATTGAAAACGTGGGTCACTTACTGTACAGCTGTCCCGATCTTTCAAGATAAAAATATCTCTGCAGTTTCTTTTTACAAGATTTAAAAGAACACTGAGACATTAATTTAAAAAGTATTCGGTATATATTCCATGACAGCAATATATCATCGTGATCTAGATCTAAAGAAATTTGCATCAACTCTTTTATATTAGTTCTTCTACGTTCGAAGGTGTACTACGTAAGCTCAGCTTCATCAATTAAAAATAAAAATTTTTTCGTGGGTCTATGGCAGTTAGAATAAAACCGTTTCTTAAAAAGCTGTTTAGCATAAAGCCCATAACAAACAAAAGAAACTTTAAGTCAAATGCTATTTTTCAAAAATGTTCGTAGTGTTCACCATGATGCTAATGATGGTGAATTTTTGCAACCCTGATTTTGTAATAATTATAGAATCCAAATATGAAATCTCCGTCTAATGCTTCGCTGAACAATCTATTGAAATCGAAATTTTGTGTCCAACCATAATGAGAACTGCTTTTCGGAATTACATCATATTATCATAAATCTTTTTAATTAAAAAAAAACTTAAAATGAAATTGGAATTTGTTTCAATTTTGTTAATAATTATGGAATTAAAATTGTAAAATTTTAATTGATTAGAATTTCTAGAGAAGTTTTAATTACTTACATGTTTTCTTTTTTTTTTTTTCATTTTAAAATTTTCAAAATAATTTTAATTTCAAAATCGAATTCATTTTCCATTCATGTGAAGTAAATTTCTTTTTTAATCTTTATCGAAAAACAAACCATTAAATTGAATTTCCTAGAAGTCAGTAGGTATTAATGTAAACGTAGAAATATAAATGTAAAAATATTTCAAAACTAATACTAATAAAATTTTAATAAATTATTCTTTGTATATTTTTAACATAACATATCTAGAAAATATTGGATTAATTTATATTTTTCAAAATATTCAACACTTGATGCATCTAATGGTAGCATTTTAAAACAATTGACCGAATCATACATTCTTTTTAATATATATTTAAATGGTTCAATGTTATAAAATGAAAAGATTGCATATATGAGATATCCTCTTAGTTAAATAAAAGAATGCTTTGACTTTAATGAATAGAACGAACACAAAATTGCTATTTATTTTTAATGGGTCTGATAAAAACAAAGTTTTGTTTAGGAAATGCAACTACAAATTTTTTGCAATGCAACAATTAATATATATTGCAGTGTCTCTCCTTTTTAGTAGTCTGGTATTTTGTCTCTCTCCTCCTGATATGTTTAGATAACTTTTAAATATCATTTTTAAAGTTTTGTAGAAGGCGCTCAGGTGCGAATTTGATTTCAATTATTATTCATCCAATCAATGAAACTCTTATTTAATAAACCTTTATTTTCGGGTATTCTTCTTTTCCTTTAGGTAAAGAAAAGTGTTAACGATAACTATCTACGATAATGTCAAAAAAAAATAAGAGTTAAGAGCTTCAAGATTTTACTCGTTCTACATTGCACTATTGCGAGCCATTTCTTATGTGGATATTTATTTAAAATTTCAGAACTAAAAGTTAATGAGTAAGCATTGCTTGCCAACAAAAAATAAAATACTCAGACTGAACATTTTTGATCCCATAATTTTCGAAAGTTATATTAACATCAAAAAAGTAAAGTTATCGATAAATCATTACGGAACAATAATTTTCCAATAAAGACTACATAAATATAATACAAAAAAAAAAAAAAAAAAAAAACAAAACACAAAATCTTAATGAGTTTTTCTTATTTTTTTTTTTTTTTTTCTAGGTAAAAAAATTTATTCTAGTTTTTGTTTAAAACCTTAAGAGGATTTTTTGAAAATTTTTATGAATTTGTAAATAGAAAATGTATGTTAATATTATAATAACACAATCCTACTCAAGGATGTTGTCTTTAAATATATAGAATGGTTTTAATAAGAATTCAAGAAATATAATAAAATGCTGCAGATAACAACAAAAGTATATTATTTAAAAAAAAGAACAAATCTTTTATTGGAATTTTTTAATTAAAAAATAAATATGTATTAGAGAAAAATATGTAATTGAGACCATTGAGATTTTCTACATATTATTTATACTATACTATAATATAATTTATATTTTTAATCATTTTGTATTATAACTTTCTAGAGACTCGGAAGCACTTTTACCCAAAATATTGAAATTAAACTAGAAATTATAATTCTATAATATAGTTTTTTTTTGTTTTTCTTGTTTTAAGTACTCAAGCATACTTATTACAAAAAATATGCTTATTCAATATATATATATATATACTCTGTCCATCTGTCTATTCATAAATCAATTTATAAAAATTCTAAACCATCATTTGAGAAAAATGAATAAAATTTTAAATATTTTTTAACAATATTAACAAAATAAACAGCCAAGGATTTCAATAAAAACAATTTTTCTTCCTTTTTTTTTTTTATTTTACAGATACACAGATACGTTACCACACAACGAATTAACAAGCATATTTTCTTTATTATCACATTGGTTATGTTATGCAAACAGTGCTATAAATCCAATTATTTATAATTTTATGAGTGGTAAGTTTACCAAAACGAAAACACAAAAAAAAATCAAATTGAAAAAATTTATAACGTAATTTTCCATATAGGTAAATTTCGTCGCGAATTTCGGAATGCACTTGAAAAATGCCGTTGCGCAAGAGTTCGAGTTGAAGATCGTTCATTAAATCACAGTACACCAGCTTCAAGATTAAATAATGTTAGTCCTGGTTCCAGAAGTAATTATCAATTGACTAGTGTACGAGATATAACTAGAGATATATCAAGACAAGTATGTACGAAATTTTAGAAAAATAAAAAAAATACAGGTGGCAAAATATTTAAATATAGTGCAGTGTGTTTTGTTGTCTTGTTTTTCTTTTTTTTTCACACTAAAATTAAAGATAATTTTTTATAAGATGAAAAATGCTCCTAGTATTATTTTTTTAAAATTTCCATATATTATGTATATACCATTGTTTATCAATGCAATGCTAAAAAGAAAAAAAGAAAATAACAGTAATTTTCGTACATTATATTTTGAAGTATAATTATTATTTTTTTTTTTTTTTTTCATCCTATAATTATGCAATATAACTTTAAAAATAATGAAATTTGTCTTTTTTTGCATTTTTTTTTTCTTGTTTTTATATTTTTTTTTTTTTTTTGTGGTTTTTTACGTTTTCGTTTTCTTTTTTGGATTTTTTTTTGTTGTACAGACTATGCAGACAACATTTGTTGAAAATTATGGTAATGGACATTCAGCAGCAATACCAATGTTAAATAATGAGAAAAAAGATCAAATAACCTGACGACAAAAGTTACGTGTATCATGGTCAAAAGGCCTACCAAGAGACTGTTAAAAATAAATTTTAATGAATTGGTAAAATTTTAATATAACAAAAAACAAAAAAAAAAAAAAAAAATTATTTGTTATTTAATAGTACATATACTTGAATCTCATGTAGAATTTTTTTTTTTGTTTTTTTTTGTATAAGATTTAAATAAAAAAAAAATATAAATATAAAATTAAATTTAAATAATTACTTTCCATAATTTTAGTAACATAATTTATTAATCAATATAATTAAAAAATAGATTCTTCACTTTTGAAAAAATATAAAAAAATGTTCTATATAATGTAAATATGTATAAGGTATTTTTTTTTTAATTTTAAAATTTTCTAAATTTTTTATAGTTAAGGAGAAAATTTCTTATGTACATTAATAGGTAGTAGCAGAGACTAAATAGTAGTAGCTTATATATAACTTAATTTTGTATTATTTTCTTTTTTTTCGCTTTTTTTGTATATAGATCAAAACAAAATTATTTTTCATTCAGAAATTTTTTTACTTTAATATTTCTTTTATACCATATGAATTGAATTTTTGTAAAAGAAAACCTAAAGAAAATGTTTTATTATTATTTTTCGTTTATCAGCTTGAAGCAAAATTTTTCCTTTATTTTCCTTTATTTTTATTAAAGCAACGATTTTGTTTTTGTACCAAAATGAAATGAAAATAGGAATAATATTTTTTAACTCTTTTCAAAGTCATCTTCAACTATATGAAAAGACCAATGTAATTTTTTTTCGAGATTGTAATGAAAAATAAAAAATCATCAAAAAAAACTATAAAGGAATAAAATGAACACTTTTAGCCAATAAAAAATAATTTAACCTAATGCCACTCTCAGAATTTGCATTAAAAATTTAGATTCTATTTATCACTTTCCTTTCCTATTCTTCAATAATTTGACTGTTTTCCAGGATGTACGGTGTTGTGGGTTGATTATCCAATTATACTGATTACGGGGAGTGATGATGTTGGTAGGTAAAAATCATATGCTACCTCTGAGGCATAGGTTTTCTTGGTGATTCTTGAAGATCTACCCTTCCCATTGACTGTTTTTCATTTGTAACCAATGTAATTTAATGTAATCAATCCTCCCTCATTAAATGTTTTATACACATATTTCAATAACAAAGAAGAAATGCCACATTCAAATGCCTGCTAAACAAATTATTAAAACCCTGATTTTGTAACCAAATCTAAAATCCCTAATTTCCGAATCTCTCCTTAATTTTATGTTTTATATAATTATATTTTTATTATGTTTTATATGTTTTATATTATTATTCAACAATAAAATGGGGCTGCTCCCTCCAAACCTCTACTAGACAAATTATTGAGACCCTGATTTTGTAACCAACTCTAAAATCCTTCTTAACTATATGTTTTACGAAAACAGTCAAAAGCTAATACAGGCAAATGAATTATAGTCAAGTGAAACACAATAAAGACAGATAATACAGGCAGGTTACACAAAATATCGTCAAATGACACTACAGGCAAATAAAATATAAGCAATACTTTACTTTACAATTTCATTCATCGCCGTACGGTGTTCATGTATGCAAATAAAAAACAAAATAATTTATATTTTATTTACAAAGTGTTAAAAAAAAAAAAAAAAATTAATATACTGCAATTGTCATAACGAGAAAAAATTTGTCTTTATTTTTGTCTTCAACAAAATCAAGGAAACTGTCATGTAATAAAAAAATTAAATTTACCAAAAAAAAAAAAATATGTAAATACATATTCTAATGTTTTCAATCAATAATTTTTGTTTTTAGTTTTTTTGTTCTGTAAAAATTAAACATCTTTTAATTTTTCATTCTATAAATAAATAAAAGTAAATAAAAATATGTAAATATAAGAAAAAAATATTAATTCTATTTCAAGAAGAATAGTTTTAAGGATCAACTTGTAAATATTAAAAAAATCGTAAAAAATTAAAAAGAAAATAGAAAATTCAGAAAAAAAATATATTTAATTAAAAAAAAAAGCTTTAATTCTTTTAAAGCTTTTTAAAAATTGCATTTAAAATATATTAAAATTCATATTAAATACTTAAATTGCAAATAAATTAAAATAAAAGGAGAAAAAAATAAATAATACATAAAATAAAACCTACTAATAAGAATTTTACTGTTGTGATTATAAAAAAAAAAAAAAAATATTATAAAATAATTAATTAAAAAATTATTATTATAATATAATATAAGAGTAAAAAAATAAATGTAAGATTATTTTTTGTTTACAATAAAAAAAAAAAAAATTTTGAATTTTATTTTAAATATTTTAATACAACAATTAAATTTAATTTTCCAGAAAACTCATTTTCTAATAAATTAAAAATTACTTAACATAAACATAAAAAAAAACTAATAGTTTATAATACTATAAGTGATCCTATTTGAATAAAATTTTTCTAAAAATTAAAATATATAATATTATATATATTTCTTACAGGCTGTATCAAAATTTTCCTTACTTGTACAATATAATTTTTTTTAAAATTTCTAAAAACTTTAATTAGAAATACCATATACAGATTCGTTTACTGAAGAGTACAGTATTCACAGTATTGGCGATCACGTTTATAGTATGCAGGATGCTCAGGTTTGAATCCCAGAAAAAAGTAAAAACTTTTTTAAATTGCTCAAACTAACGGTATTGATGAAATAGTTCTAATTTATATACAAATATACAAACTAGCAGACCTGGCAAACGTCAATTTGACAACTGAAATGTCAATTTAAATAAAATAGTTTATTTCAATAATATGGTAATACATTATAATTTCATTGTTTCATTGTTTCATTATTTTTGAAATGGTATAATAGAAAGATATGATGTTCAGTAATAAAATGATTGGAGAGCTAATTTTTATGTGCAAAATATGCCATGGTAGTCGCCTCTGATAGATCCAATGAATTCAAAAACTCCTTTGTTTACCTATGATAGTTTTGCAGTTGTCACAAAAATTTGAGAAAATATTGGCAATTAAAGGATCTCTGAAGTGTAAGTCATCTAGTAATTTTATTGTTTGAATTGTGGGAGTGATAGTCATATAGTTCTATTGCCAATTTTGAGCAATTGAGAAAAATATTGCGTACCAAATGCACTTTTACCTTTCAGTTACGACGATTATGATTGTCTAACTATGTTTGATTGTCATCATCGGCATCTTTTTACGATCAAATTTATTTTTAAATATGTTGTTTGCAATTAAAACAATTATAAATTTCGATCCGTTATTTTAGTCATAACGATATGAACAATATAAAGCAGTAAATATAGTATTTTGTATATCTCGTGTTCCGAGTGCCATTTATCAGGACGAAATTTAACTAAAAATCAGCTTATAGACAAAACTAACATAATATTATGTTCAAAATATGGTGTCAACCGTTCCAGTAGTTCTGGAGTTTTCCGGTAACAAACATATGAATCAATTATTTTATATATTAAGATAAGGAAATATAAATGTATAATAAAACAAAAATCAAATGTAAACAATCAATTTCCATTTATTATAAAACTCTTAAATACTATTCATCCTAATATAAACAACCAAATATACAAATACCCACAATATAAAAAGATAATTAATTTCCATTATACCTTATAACTCTTTCAACAATCAAATTGTTACATCGATTGAGCACCTCGTCTGTCCTATTTATACTCTCTAATATAATCTAATTTATAATTAAAGAATTTTATATTTCAAAGATTTATGCTTACAAAATTTCGTCTTCTAATTTTTAGGAATTAATTAGGATTCAGTACTATCTTCTCGTTTTATCCCGAGTTTTCTTTGACGCTTTCTATATAGTGAGTTACCCCTTGTAAAAGTTAGGCATATATTTTTAAATATTTGTTATAAACATGTTTGTTCCATTTATTACCTTGGCTTTTTGGATTTAATGAGAACTTGTCAATGTGACAATAAACTAGACTTAAATATATTTTCTTGAAGAATTTTTTTACGAATTTGTGTTTAAAGAAGTACCTACACACCATAAAGTATCAAATTTTTTAGATTGTTGCATCAATAATTTGTTTAAACATTTACAACCTAATCTCTGTTACAAAGAGTGTCAAATGATTTAGTGATTTATAACCCCTCAAATACCTATTTAGAAGTTAAAAGTTTATTCATTAAATTTTTATTCAATTAGAACACGGTGTGTTCTTATAATGATGTTATTTTTTTGTACTATGTGCTATAGATACTGTCAGACTAATAAATTAAATTTTAATTTTAAAATAAATTTAAAAATAATTAATTTTTATTTTAAAAAATTTAATTAATGTTGACTACAACAGACAAGAATTAATTTAAATATGATTCAAAAAAAAAACCCTTAAAATCCCTAATAAATATTTTTGTTAAATCACACTCTTTTGCTTTTAATAATCCGTCACATCAAAACCTCAAATCTTCATTCCATTAACTAATTAACGTCATTCTGTAAATTTAATTGAAAAGGGAAAACATACGATTAGATTTTTAAATATTAAATTTACATAAGGCATTAAAAAAGAACCGAAATAATAAAGAACCAAATGAAAAAGAATGAAAAAGATGGTTTTATTAAAAATCAATTAATATTATCTATCTTTGTTAACTCTGAGTGCTGATTTTCAGTGAAGAACTGCCACAATAAACTAAAGGAAGCATTGCTCTTTTTAAAATTTTTTTTTTTGAAAAATAAATCAGATAACAGCTAGGTAGATGTTGTTATTAATTTCAGTTTTTCAAAAATATTTATAATTCATTTAATAATAATTTAATTCAATTTTGTAACTTTTCTAATAAAATATTCTCTATTATGTTTTTGATGTTTTAACAACACTTAACTTAACACAATATCTTCTATTAGTTACTAAAAATGATTATTTTTTTGAAACTACTTAATCCAAAAAATTATTATGCCGTTTAATTTTAAGATTAAGGAATGACAAGAATTTTGAATTATTATTATTGAAATATTACATAAATATTTTATGATCTAACCATTTTAAAAATTTGAATACTGTCAGTCTTAAATTTGCAAGATGCTAAATAACTAAAGTTACATATTACTAAAAAATCACTAAGAAAGAAATTTTACTAAATTTAATTTTTTTTTTTTTTTTTTTAATGCATTTCTCTGCCACATAAATGTGGACAGGAAATTACACAGTCTTTCCTGTTCAGGCGTAACTGTAAATGTCGTAAGGGGGAATAACTCTTAAGACGTGTGTGGGATTCGAACCCACACTCCTTCGTTTTTTACAGCATATTTTATACGCTCTTATCCACTAGACCACCCAAGCTCCTTAATTTAATATTTGATAACAAAAAGTATTCTCATAATCTATTAATTTATTTATTAATTTTGGTCCATCCACCACATGCGGTGTGATATGCGAATATATTATCATCATATTTCTTATCCATGTGTAATTGCGGTAAAAGTATTAAATTATAATTACATTATTTAATTTGTTTACATTATATTATTATATTTTATATAATATTTTGAGCTGACTAAAGTTTGATTCTCAGACCTTTCACCTGAAAAATTCGAGACATTCACGCACTACACCATTGATTAAATTGTTCATTGTGTAGAATTTAACTATTATTATATGCAGAGGAAAAGTCTTTGCACACCACTGATAAGGACTATAAAACATTAATTTTTAATTTAAAAAATTTTTTAATATTTTACTTTAAATTTACAATAAAAACAACAAAAATGTAATTATCACTTAAAAATATAATCAAAATTAAACAAACAGAAAGTAAAACAGATAACAATGATTTTATAATGAAACAAATGTTACGTCTAGGCTTTTACTCTTGTTTCCTTCGTTTCTTTTTTCCACAAAATCCTTATTTGTAATTGTCTTTCATATTATTACCCTTCTGAATAAATTATTTGAATTAAATAAAAGGTTAAACAGAGTGAAAAATTTCCCTTTCTATCGTGTCGTTCTTTGATCAAGACATTTTCTGAAAAAAATTTTCATTATATTCTATCTCTTTCTCTCCATTTTCATTTTAGAAACATTTAAAGAACAACAGTAGATTAAAATCACTGTTCTTCGTTATCATTTTTACTCTTCTACTAAATAAAATTTTCTGAATGAAAGAAACATAGCAAAAAATAATATCAAAATAATTTAAATTTTCAAATTAAATTTTCTCAAAAACAAAAAAAAGTACCCACGTGTTAATAAGAATAAAGAAAATTTGAAAATTTTTTTTTTTGTTTTTTTATGAAAAATTTTGCAGATAGAATTAGGATGAAGTAAAAAGCTATTAAATTATTTTAAAATTATACCTTCAAATCATATTAAAAAAAAGTGTTTTTAATTAAAGTGATATAAAAAGAGCATATTTTTTTTTAATGGTCGGTCACCTGCTGATTCTTTTAAACCAAAAGTGAAAATTTTGATTAATCCAGTATTTGATAACAAAAAAAAAACATAAAGATAAACAAGTAATTTTGCAGACAAGTAAATTATTTTAAAAATAAAACAATCACTAGGTGCCATTTTACTCAATGTTGTTTTTTTTTTTTTGGGAATTTGGTTTAGTTAGAAGGCATCCGGCAACTACATTAATATTTTTATGTAAAAAATTGGTATAAGAGACTACTTTATACGAGAATACTAAATACGAACGGTTTGACTCTTTGGAGATGATGAAAAATAAATAAAAATAAAAAAAAAACCTTTAAGACTACTAAGGCCTGACAATGTCTATTTTTAATTTGAATTATATTTTAATTTGTTTCCTTGTATTCAATTTATTAATATTATACGTTTTAATATCGTATTTTATGGAAACCTTTGTGGCTTTTTAATATTTTTGACTCTTAAACATAAATTGCTCGAGCTATTTGAAATTATCGTTTTAATCGTTTTAAGACAACCATTTTTCTTAAAATTAACTTTATTATTGGATGTTGAATGAGTTTCTTAAATGTTCATTGTTACGTAAGATACATAATTACTTAAAATCTAAAGGTTATCTATAAATTTCTATTGTTAAATAAAGAAAACTTACAAATACTGATCTTTAACAATTTTAAAACAAAGCAAAAAGAAACCTGCCTTATTAAAGACAACCTAAAAACCAAAAATAAAATGGACTAGTAGCTAACCTGATTTTGCGGATACAAATAACTAAAAATGTTAAAAAGACATAGGCCTATTACAAAATTTACTAAATAGCATCCTTCACTGTATATCAATTTTCAAATATTTTACATTAATTGTGAAAAAGAATCAATAATTAATAAATTCTAGACGTTTTAATTGGAATTTTCAAAGAAAAAACTTATAAATTAAATTTATCCTAAATTAACTTTTTATCAAACTAAAAAAAATTGTTTAGACAGAAGAAAAGCTAACTTTAAAATGTTGTAAAAGTTTTCATATCAATGTAATACCTATTACGTAAAAGATCATGAAATATTGACTTAATAATAAATTTTCAAATTCAAGATAAAAAGAAGAAAACAGAAAAATTCGAGTTAAAACATAATCAATCTGAGCAACTTTTAAAACTTGAGAAGTCTACATGATATGCTCTGTTATATTTTGCCCAAAGAACCTGTTGAATATCCTTAAATATCATTATAACGATGATCTTTAGTTCTGTTATTAGTATTTGTGAATAGAATATTTTCAATAAAAAATTTTTTTATTAATTTAAAAGTATCTGACCAATGGTGCAGTATATAAGTATACATGTCTTTCAGACTAAAGATCTCGGGTTTTAATCCACGTTAGGGGTATAAACAAAAAAAAAACATTATTATTATAATTTAATCCTTGTGGCAAAATCCTACCTGAATCAGAATTACTTCCTCATCACAGTGCATGCGGTGAGAAACTCTTTCTAAAATAATTTAAATCAATTTATAAATAAAAATGTAATTTATGCTCCAGATATATAAACACCTTCATCTTTTCTGGTCTTGAAAAAAAATTTAAATAAAATGAAAAAAAATAAAAATAAAAATTTAAAAATTGCCTTAAAATTTCAACTCTCTCTTTGAAAATTAAAGAGTTTCTTCCTAATATTTAATAATGAAGCAACAATTTTAATTACAACCTTACAAAGAAAATGTTCTAAAAAATAACATTAGGGTGGGGATGACTTTTTAAAAAAAAGGATATATAAAATTTTTTATTTTTTTTTTACTTTTTGTTCTTTTGAATTCCATTCAATTTTTGAATCAAAGGATTAAAAATTAATAGAATGAGATGTATAACACAAAAGGAAAAACAAAACTTTCAGCCTGAAAAAAGTAAAATTTAATTTTTTGACTTAAATTTAATAAAATAAAAGGAATTTTTTTCTTAATTTTACAAAATAAACTAAAAAGAATTTGAAAGTATTAAAAAGGAACCAAAATAAATTCTTTTAATGTTATCTTAGAGAACTTTTAATCTGACTAAAATACTTTAAGTGTTATTGTTCTTCTTCTTTTTTTTTTTTTTTGTTATATAATTAAATAAATTTTTACAATAAGAAGATTACAAAGCTTCCTACTAATTAAAAAAAATAAAATAAAATTTAAGTAATAACTTCAATATTATAGAATATTGAAATAAAAATTTTAATTTCATCCTCATAGCAAAATTAACTCTAATCTTCTTTTAAATTAACTTTAATCTCCAGAAATTATTTCAAAACACAATTACAAAAAAAGTTTAAAGGCTGTTTGTTTTTAGCAAATTCCTTAACCTTATTTTCCTTTTATTTTTTTTTTTTTGTTATTTATTAAGAAAATGTTTGCTGATATGTGTTCTGTAGTTGTGACTTGGATTATACCATAATCAATGATAATTTCGTTACCAAAAAGTAAAATATAAAAGTAAAAAATTCAATTTATTATTGCAAAATTCAAAACAAAATTCAAAAAAAACCTAAGAAGAAGCTTAAGCTTAAATCAAAAACTTTCATTTTTATCACACACTCTCCTGTCTTATACTTACTTTCATGTCAATCTTATATTTACTTTCTTATCCTTATGATCAAAGCAATTTGAGGACATAATTCTGAATTTTTGTAAAATTTCTGGAATCAAATTAAAATTCGTAAAAATATGCTAATTTTCATAATATATGGTTCAAAGTGTTTAATTATCCCTCATTTTAGCATTCAACCAAAAAGAGAGAAAACGCACCATACCGCACTGATACTGAAAAAAGGATATAAATACATTGCTTTTTGTTTTTTTATGCTTCACAAACTATAGATCGTGTCACTTTTACATTTTATACAGAACAAACATTTGCATTATGCATTTTATGGTTTTGCGCTGAAGAAGAGGTGGAAGGATGGGAACAATAATTTTGCAAAGAGGAACTGATAACTAGAAATTTCTGAGTTTTGTTTGAGCAAAAATGTTTAATTTTCTTTTGAATTTTTCCATATTATATTCAAAGCTATTTCTTGCTGTTGTCTAAGTCGAAAATTCCTTATTTCAGTAGAATTAACATTATTATCACATACAAAATATCTATAAACAAGGTAGAATGTAAACCAACGGTTTTTAAAAGCGCACATTTCCAAAACTCAATACAAATTGTTTAGAAGTGTGACTTACACAAAAATTTGAAAATTTCATGTAATAAGAAACAAGGTAGAATGTAAACCAACGGTTTTTAAAAGCGCACATTTCCAAAACTCAATACAAACTATTTAAAACTGTGACTTACACAAAAATTTGAAAATTTCATGTAATAAGAAAAAATGTTAAAATAGGACATTTTTGAAATTTTGAGGGGCCGTAAGTCTGGAATCCTATATAACTAAGAAAAGCCGTTAACACACGTAAAAGTATATTATTGAAGCTTTAATTTTTATGTCTTGCCGAAGAAAAGTTTTTACAGGTGCCTAAGTTACAGGTGTCTAAAAATAGCAAATTTTCAATTTTTGAGGCGTAATAACTCTTAAAGAGGGGGCGTTACCAAAAAATTTTCTGAGGAAACTTATACTAATTCTAAAAGTTCTTTCTTGTCTCAAAATTTCAGGTTCCTATCTAAAGGGGTGCCGGAGTTATGAAAAAAGAAATTTCATGCAAAATGTGGTAATAAAATTCACATAACGGTAAATTTAAATCGTAAATTACAAAATATTACATAATTTTGATATTGTTTTATATAGATAATAAAATTTTCGATCTTCTACCGGTTTTAGATTGCAAAACTATTACGCAAAGCCCGAGATATATACATCTGAAAATGGAGCTTTTTTACAATTTTGAAGAGCTGCAGCTTTGGAACCCTTTACAACTAAAATAAACCTTTCACACACGTAAAAATATATTATTGTAGCTTTAATTTTTACATCTTGCAGAAGTAAAATGTGTGCAGGTTCCTAAGTTACAGGTGTTTAAAAATAGCAAATTTTCAATTTTTAAGCCCTAATAGCTCATAAACAGGGGGTGGTCCGAAAAAATTTTCTGAGGAAACTTATACTAATTCTAAAAGTTCTTTCTTGCCTCAAAATTTCAAGCTTGTATCTAGAAGCGTGCCGGAGTTATGAAAGTAGAAAAATCATGCAAAATTTGGTTTTCACATAACGGTAAATTTAAATACTAAATACTTAAAAAAATTGTATAATTTTGATATTAATTTACAAAGATAAAAGAAATACCTGTCGAATGACGTTTTCAGATTGAAAAAATCTTAAGCAGAACATAAGATATATGCATTTAAAAATAGGGCTTTTTCAAAGTTTGATGGAGTGTAGCTCCGTAATGGGGGGGGCTACATGAAAAAGTTGTTCCACAAAATTATTTTTTTTATAAGACCTACCTATGGTTAAAATTGTTTTTCTCTATCTTTAACGGTGTAGAAGTTTTGTAAACAGACGGACGGACGGACGGACGGACGGACGGACAGAGTGAAACTAATAAGCACATTTTTTCAAATTTTTTTTGGAAATGTGCTAAAAAAGTGAGATTCCGGTTACGAAATATGTCGGACACGAGGAGAAGCTAAGTTTTGAGTTTGGATCGTATTTCAAGTATTACAACGCTTTTTCGAATTTTGTTAAGGTAATTTAATCCAGTTCCAGATGTACACACCCAAATGTGAGAATTGTACTCCATTTTGGGTCGAATATAAATTTTATAGATACTAAGTAACTCCCGAGAAGTAAAATACACTTTACATCGATTAAAAAAAAACTAAACACATTACTACACTTTTAGCAACATTGAAAATGTGCTTTTCATATTAAATTTCGACTAATTTCCATGCCTAAAATTTTCAGACTATCGAGGCCAAGTATTCACTTGAAACTTAAGCGCAGTATTAAAGTAACTTATTTTCCTTGATTGATATTAGGTAGCTTTGGGTTTTGAGGGAATTGAAATTGACTTGATTTTCTTTACCTAAACCATTAATTTTACTCAGGTCATGATTGGATGTTGTTTTCCATGATTTTGAAGCTAGTCACGGTATAAAAATTATTAAAAGGAGATCGCTGATAAATATACAGAAGAGTAGTATAGAAACTTAACTCAAGTATTAAGGACTTAATCACATACTTGGGCTTCTTTACAATTTTTCAAATTGTGTGTAACTTAAAATTTTATTACTCGCAATTATTTTGTATATAAATCAGAACTTTGTAATTCGAAATTTTAAAACTAGAATTTTAATACGGTGTACAGATTGAATACATTTTAAAGTAGAAGATTTTCTCAGATTTAAAAACTGTTAGAAAACCTACATAAAATCATTTATAATATTCTATAACTTTTCAGTTTTTATTTAATTTATTAAATAAATAAAAAGGACAAACTCTTTCAACCATTTTTTTAATGTAGATAATTTAAAAAAAAAAAAAAAAACAAATCCAGATGCAGGATTTTTAATTTTTCGGAACTTTATATCAACAAAACTCAGAATAAATTTAAATAAATAAAATAAAATTTGAGAAAATTTTCTTTTTATTTATTTTTAAATGAATCATTATCCTTTTTCTTAAGTATCTTAAAAACATTTCTTTAATATATTCTGAAAAGAGCAAGAAAAAAACAATAGAAAAAGAAAATTAAAAAAAAAAAAATAGTGAGAAATATTTAATTTTCAAATATTAAAAAAAAACAAACAAATTTAACAAATTTAATATTCAAAATAAGAGTAAGACACAAAAATAAATAATGCATAATTAAAATTTAGTTACCTTTCTTCTAAATGTCTCGTCAATTAAGGTATAGTGATTAATATTTAGAACTGGTATAGTAATTAAGACAATTATATAAGAAACAAAATTCCACTAATAAGAATTTAAATTATTAATTAAAATTTTAATTTGAAAAGTTTTTCTTTTGTAATGAGGACAACAATGATAATTTTCTACTTTTTATTTATTTAAATAAAATTAGAGGGCAAAACTGATAGTACGTTTTAGATTTTTAATTTTTAAATAACATACATACAATACTGTTCGAAATCGGCAATTTCATTTTCTTAATTCGACAACATATTTAAGGACTAAGTAGGGATCTGAAATAAAGAGAGATAGGGTTTTATTTTCTAGTAACTGACGTTCTAGGTGACTGATAATAAAAGTGCGATGTAAATATTCTGAAAGCAATGGTTTAATAATGTTTATACGTTAAGTAAAATATAAAAATAATCGTTTTTTTTTTTTTTCAACTTTAACAATATAAAGCTCAGCATCACTTTTACCTATAATTGGTGAGGCATCAGAAAAATTTTTTTCAAATTACTGTGGAAATAAAAGAAACCTACTAGTAAAGAGATTGAAAGAAAGTTTTAAAGATAATGTTCAAAGAAAAAGATTGCAAATTGAGGTTGGACAACAAGTGCATCTTTTTAAAAAAAAAAACAAAAATTTGGAAGAAATAATTGACAATAACAAAAATTAAAATTGATTTTTTATTTCAATAATTAAAAGAACAAAATTGATCATTAAAATAAGAATTTAAGAAATTTTTAATGCCAATAACAGCACAGTGAAATTTTTAAAGAATCGTTTAATGAAGTAAGTGATTTTTGAACAGATTTTTAAAGAATTTTTTTTTTTCTTTTCTTTTTCTTTCCATCAAAGAAACTTCAAAAGAAAATTTAATTTTTAATTTTTAATAATATTATATTTCGCTTGGATTAAAAATTAGTAAGTAAAAAAATGTTATTAAATAAAATATTACATTATTCTTCAAAAATTTACTTTATTATTAGTTACATTACTTTTCTGGGGATTTTTGATTTTTATTCAATCAATTCCCTTTCTTCAATATTTTTCCTTTCTTTTCTTTCATCTTTTCTCTAAAATTATTAGAAGAAAAAATCTTAAAGGATTCTATTAAATTTTAAGAAGAGTTATACAATTTTTTAAAGTTTTATTTTTTTTTTTTACTTTTTGTATAGTTTGGGTAGTAACTATTGAAAAGGATTCTTTTCAAAGTTATTGTAGGTTTAGGTAATAAGAAGAAAAATTTGAAAGAAAAATGATAATAAGTGAAAATTGAAAGGTAAATTGTATATGAATCTTCACAGGTTCTTTTTAAAAGTTACAACTTATACAATGAACCATATCTATTAAACGAGAACACTCGACAGTTTTCTGATTCTCAGAATAAAGTCTTGACCAGTATATGTTATTATATCTATTGTTGCAAAGAACTTATCATATTTTTTGATGAACGATGAACCAAAACATAAAACAAGAAAATTTTTAATTGCATCAAATAAAATAGAATTACTGAAAATAGCACTTTAACATAAACAAACCCTTAGTAATATTAAATTTCTAATTCTTGAACAGTTTCGATGTTAATTTTGAGAACAAAAATTTAATCCTTAACAAGAGCGACAAATATTGTCTTAAATTAATGGATTTAGAAAAATAAAAGAACTAATAATTGAAAACTCTTGAAAAATTAATAGAAAGTTTTTCTTTTTTTTTTTAAATTGTATTGAAGTTAATGAAGAATTCAAAATAAAATTGATAAAGATACGAAATCTAAGTAAATTATCAATCACTCTTTATTGAGCCAATTTTTCAAAATTATATTTAACATAAATTAATTGAATTTTTGATTTTGTTAAAATTGGAAAAAATAAAATAATATTTAATAAAATCCTTATATTATCATAATATTTAATCTGTAAATGACAGACATTTAAAACCCTTTTACTCAATGATTTACCATCTTAGGCTTCTTATAATATATATATAATAGGTATATATTGAGTTTCCAATACTCAATAAATCAAGGGCAACTTCTAAACGATAATAATAACCGTTTTTTTTACAAAAAATATCATTTGCAAAGAAATTTTAAATTCATAAAGGCTTTAATTATTGAAAATTGTATTTTTACATTTTAAATAAAATCATAAAGAAACTGTACTGTATATACTGTATTGTAATTGCTAATTAAAACACCTCGAATTTCGAGGGACGGGCGAATACTAGTTTTTATTTAAATTAGTAAATTAAATGGGTGAAATAACTTTAGAAAACATTCTATAGTTTTAATTTTGTTATTCTAGTTTCTTCTACTAAAATTTCAGAAATATTTAAAAAAAAAAAGTTTTATTTTATAAACTGAAATTTGCGTAAAATTGATACAATTTTATCTTAAATATTAGGATATTTATTTACACCTGGTTTTTCTTATTTCCATTTTATTAAAAAAATAACAAAATCCTAATTTATGGTTATCCTTTCTAAAAAAAAATATAATAATGAATAAAAATGTTACCATTATTATAATAGAAATATCTACTTTGCAAAATAGAAGTAATTTTGTTACATTATACCAGTAATATTCATTCATACAACGGTCGCCTAAATGTATGCATTTTTTTTTTAACTTTACGATTTATTTTTTTTTTTTAAATGATTTATTTAATAGATTATTTTAACATACGTTACTTATTCTAAATATTACAATAATCTTATTTTAATATACATGGTCACAAGAACAACTCTCTCATTAAATTTTAGATAGCCACACAGTTACATAAAGATATATGTACATATCTTACCTACTTAAATATGTGGTTGACTATTGTCAAATAAATCACTAATTTCCTATTTATGTTTAAAAATTTATTTCTGTACTCAGCTTTTAAAAGTTCTTAAAACATTCGTAAAACTTAAAAGTTATTAAAAAAAATCAACATAGAAAAAAGAACTAATTTAAAAAATTCATTAATTCAATATCGAAAATTAATGAAATTTATAAACTAAATAGACGGCCAGTTTTGATCGAAATTTTATTTTCTTTTTTTTTCCTTCTGTAACAACACAGAAATCACAATTTTGTTTTTTTGTTTGTTTTGCATGATGTAACTAATAACTATGCATATAAAAATGCAAATTCGAATTTACATTCTTCTAATTTTGTTTTTTAGAATGTCACAAAACATTTTTTTGAAAATAAAAAAATTCAAAACCAAAAATTATGTTAATTTCTCTACGAATTTATCGTTTTAAAGCACATTTAAAAATATTTTGAGAAAATGTTCGTATTAATTTAATTCTGTCCGTCGATTAATCTAACCTTTAGCTTAACTTTTGATATAAAGCAAAATAATTAAAGATTGAAATTTTGTTATTTTCACCCACCTGCCATGCTAAATCAAAATAATTGGTAATTAAACTATAGTATAAAGAAAACAAATAATAGTAATGAACAGTAATGCTAATAACAATAGCTGCTCAGTGATAGTAAAGCTGTTTTCAATTATTACCTTATGCAATAAGGAATACATACTACTGTATGTTGTAACTATTGATAGCTATTCGTCACTCATTGGAAAATAGTAAAAATAATATGCGTATTTATTATTTCTTTACACTCCCACTCTCCAATTTAAAGTTGTAATACTCCTCTCAGCCCTCTTCTATCTCCACTCCTTAGCCAATATTCCGCATTAGTAGTTAGAGGTTTCATCCCATTATATTGTCTAAAAAGAGAGGTGGGTTTAGTCAGTAAGAATCTAACACTGGTATTCTTGTTGTCTTTGGAAGATTACTACCTCACTTAAAAACAAAAAAAAACAAAAAATGAAAATGAAATTACATAATTCTTTAAACATTTATAGCAGAAAGTATACATTTTAAAGAACAAATTACACGGAACTATGTAATATAGTCAAAATTATAAATTTTATTATCACGAAACTTTTCAAAAGTTCTGCTCCTTTTATTTTCAAATACTGAATTTACACTTTTTTGACACTAAAACTACTTGTTTCTGGAACTCAAGTTGTACATCTTATACATAATAATGTTGTTATTGTTGTTAGTAATATTAAAATTAACATTTTATTTGATTGATTTATTTTACAAACAAAACTTACAATATTCGAACATTTTTTAGGATTGTGCAGTTCTTAAGATGTATAATATTAAATTCCAATCAGGTAACCGAATTAAACTTTGATTTATATTAAAATTTGTGTGCTTTTTAATCTTATGTACGTTGCAAATGTTCATACATAGTTGATTTACTATCTTGTACTACTTATAAGTGCTCTTGTAATCTTAAATTGACGTTTCTTTTAGTTTCTCTAATGTATAACTGAAATAACACTGTCATGTATATTAACTTTTTCTTCAAATTTACTCCTTGTTTTTTTTTTTGAGGGACCAAATTACTCATCAAAAGAAAACTTTTCCATCCAACCAATTTCTAAAAGTACATTTAATTTTTTTTTCCCATCAATTTCCTTAATTCCTTTGATAAGATGAAATTTAATTTGAAAATGCTTGAATCGAACTAAGATAAACTCTAAATTATTTAAAATTAAATCAATTAAATACTAATATTGCATAAATTAATAAAATGACAAAAAAAATGTTCATAATAATTTAAAATCCTTTTTGCAAAATTCTTGTTTTTTATAACAATGTAATTATCAATTATCAAAAAAAAAAAATAATTATTTATCTTGGTGTTATGCTAAGGATCAATTTTTTATTCATCTTTTAAAAAACAAATTAAACAAAATTGATAACTTTTAATCTTTTTTCATCCTTTATATCTTATACATGTAAAGTATGAAATATCCTTATATTTATTTTGAAACTCCGATTTACTTGTGATAATTAGAATGAAAAATTTTCTAAGTAAATTTTGCATTTCAAATTCTTTACTTTTAACTATTCCTTTGATTTATTTTTACTTTGTTTGTTTTTCATTTGACATATACATGTACACGTGCGTTATATTATTGTCCATTATTTTGAACCTATTTTACAACTCCATATACATAATTTTTTTTTTTTTTTATTAAAAAAAATAAGGAAAATGCTGAGTTAAATGTGCAAACTATAGGGTACCGTGAACGAACAACGTACGAAAACTTTATACACTGTTACCAAAATATCTAATCATCCTTTAGAAAATCTAAAATATTTGACTTAATTGAGTAACGAAATATTATACTTATGTAAATTTCAGAATTGTATCACAGCCACAAATTTTATAGAAGTTGTTGCTATAAAACTTAATTTTACAAAATTTAAGATTTCTACCTTTTTTAGGCAGTAAGGTGTTCGAATAAAAATCTCGCAGCTGTTGGAAACTGTTTTGTTAGGTTAACTAAATTTTGCATAATTCATCCGCATAAAACTTAATTTCTTTTGACATTTTATTTTAAATATCTAGCTTATATAGACACTAAGCTATATGCTCATGTAAAAAAAAAAAAGTTGTATGACTGCTCCTCTACATTGTTTGCCTAAAAATAAACTTATTTTCAGAATTCAATCCTAAGTAAGAATATATATCTAGATTTCTATACTATATTCTAGAGAGAAATTGTCTTCATTTTTACAAAAATGTATAGTTAGAATAACCTTAAAATTATCTTTGTACGGAGATAACAAAACAAAATCCTGTCAATAACTTTTGTTTTGTTGATATTTCATAAAAACAAATAAAATAAAATAACAAAAAAAAATAAAAAAGTTATTAAGAAGTTGAAAATTTTTGCATTAGGATTTATGATTAAGTAAATTAAAGGACATAAAAACAAATTGTTTTAATTCCTTTATCGCATTGACCTTTTCTTTTGCCTTTCTTTCACTTCCGTTTTATATTTTTTTTTTTTTTTTTCTTTTTTATATTTATACCTATTCTTAATAAGAATTCCCAAATGTTCTTAAATAGGATTTATAAGATAATACTAAGAACAAAATAAAATAAAAAGAATTCTCAATTTCTAAAATACTGTAATCGGTTTTATTTTCTAATACAATCAGTGACAATACACATACACATACGTATACACAAAATAAAAAGAAAAAATGTTTTTAAATTGTATCTGAAAAAGAAAAGCATATATAAATAAACATAATTTTATTTATCGTCAGATGGATTACAGTTAATTTATTTAACCATTATAAAATAATATGGTAAATAATATCGTAGAAAATTAATAGAAAATGTATATTCCGTATTCTTTTCCTCTTTGCTTGTCCTTCTTCTTCTTCGTCTTCTTAAAATTTGACCTAATTTCACACCTTAAAGCAATCTTGTTTTTCTATTGATAAGGCTAATAGCTATATATTAAATTATTTTAATTTTGGCACTCCAATTTTTATTCTGGTAGAACAGCAGAACTTGCTGAAAACTGCTTTATTCTTTTGATATGTTGTTCTCGTATTACGGTTATACTTGTAAAACGATAAGTACGCAATTTTTACACTACTGCAAAAGGAAATTCTTTTATCTTATCTATGCAAACAATTTTTTATGGAGGCTTGCAACACTTTTAAGAAAAAAAGGAGTTATATTTGATTCAGTTTAAAAGATTTCTTTTTGAATAGAAATAATTGCGATAATCATAGAGATTATAATCATAGAATGATTCTTTGGACTTAAATATTCAAATACTATTAAAAGATTTCTTTTTGAATAGAAATAATTGCGATAATCATAGAGATTATAATCATAGAATGATTCTTTGGACTTAAATATTCAAATACTATGCTTTTGAAATTGGATAATTGTTGTTTTCTTCATTATATTAATGCAATTATTAATGCAATTATTGCAATTTTTTGATTTTTCGAGAAACAAATAATATAGATTTTGGAAGATTAAAGCCCAATTTACTTAAAATTGTTAAAAATGTATGCAAGTTGTATTAGCAAAATGTAAATTTTTCAAATATGATTGGATTATTAACGAAAATTGATTCAATTTTAAACGTCTTTTAGTATCTGTGGAAGAAAGAAACCTTGGTGATCTAATGGTTTTACACATAGCTTATTAGCCGAAAGATTATAGTGTAAAATTCCGTACATGTCACAAGTGTATATGCATACCTCTTCCTCTTCTACTTTTCAAAATAAATTTCATTTGTTGATGAACCTAGACTGAAGTAAATACTGATGTGTTCGATCAATATTCATCAATAAAAAAAAAACCCTCTACCTATAGAGAAAATTACCATTACCCAAAAAAACAAACATTCAAAGTAATTTATAGGTAGAATTAAGTGAAAGTTACTAAAGATTGTATCAGAAAGGTTATGGTTTCTCTTAAGTGACATTTAAATAGATAAAACAATCACCGGATAGTACTATATTCACAATTTTCAGATGCAAATCAAGAAAAAAAACCTAATTAAACCGATTAAAAAATCCATTTGGATAAAAACAATACATCGGATCACAAACGTATAGAAATAATATGCGGCAGAAAAAAAAAACAGACACTATTAAAATATTTCAAAGTATTTTTTTCTTTCTACTTTCTACAAATTAAACATAGAAGACAAGAGAATTAAACAAAAGTATAGACAGGAAAGGAAACTTAATTAAAAAATGTCTACATTGGTTTCTTAATCTTATATATCTTCTATTTTTCTTTTGGGTTTTATTTTTTCTTTTCTAATAATTTTTTTTTTTACTTCTCCAAGGAACTATAAACTAAACACCATACACCGATTTTTTCTTATTGTGTCTTCATTATTAAAACATTAAACATTGTGTGGTTACTTCCGATAAAAAACAAAAATTATCAGATTCTTGAATGAAAAATTTTTAAAAATAAATTTTCAGAAAATGTTTAAAAATGACTTTAAAAAAAATTCCTTAGAAATATTTTCTGAATTGTCGACCACAATAACAAATGTAAATTTACAAATAACTTAAAAAGTCTGCCCGTATTATAAAAAAATATGAAAGCAGTATAATATCCTTGTAATAATACTAACAAAAACTATAACTGTTAAATAGGATATTTATTTCAATTAATTTTAAAAATTGACCAGATTACACTTATAGCACTTATATATTGAATTGAAAATTTCTTATATATATATTTTTTTATATATATATATTGTATTTTGAATTTAAAAAAGAAATGTCCTAAAAATCTCTTAAATCATAGTACTAACAACAAAATTAAAGAATTCATTATAATTTTAACCTTTTTCTTACACTAATTCTAAATTTTTTGCTTAATTAAAGTTTTGATTGTTAATCTAATTTTAAATTTAACTATAATTCTGTAACATCTGGTCACTCTAATTTAATAGAAGTATTTATATAAAATTACTCATAAAAGATATCCTTAGGGTCTATTTGTAAGTGTTTTATTTTACTTATGAGAAACAATTGAAAGAAATTGTAATAGTGGAACAAAAATAAAGTGATATATACATTCAAATGAAATGAAAGACAAAACCAAAAAAATTTATAAAATAGAAAAGTAAAGTATCCTAAAGGGAAATTAGATATGGTTAAATTTTTTCTTTGACTTATATTTTTCTTTTTTTTTTTTTATTTTCATTTTTATTCGTTTGTTTGTTTGTTTGTTTCTTTATTTATTCAGATGCTTACTTAAGAATCTAGAAAAGGATCTTATCCAAGATAATTCCAACCATTCACTTGTTAAATTTACCTTTGTTTATTTCTAGATTGTATGTTGGCATAAGAACAGGTAATCTTACAAAAATTTTATGATTATAGTTTTTATCATATTAAAGAACCATTGTAAAAATTTCAGTAAATGCAAAATAAAAATAAATTAAAAACAACACACAACAAAAACAAAACAAGGACAAAGAAGGACAAAAGGTAAATATGAACAGGAATTAACTCTTAATAATAATAAAGAGAACTTAATGAAAATATAAAGCTTTTATGTATATAATATTAAGTTTAAGTTAAATTTAAGTATAGGTACACGTATTTTTATTTTAGATAAATCATCAAAAGGTATAATAAAACTTTGAATGAAAGCAATAATAAAAATATAGAAAATTTAAAAAAAAAAATAGAATAAGAAACCAGAATTGATTTACCAGACCTAATTTAATTTATTCATATGTAAGATCAGGCAAAAAATATTTGCAAATTATAATATTCTTTTAGTTTTCAGATATTTTCTAAAAAGAAATTTTTAATTCACAAAGTTCTACAAAGAATTATGATTTATTATTATGGACAGTTTTGACTCCTTTCGAATATGTCATTTATTTTTTGTAAATTGTGCCAAATACTGAAGGCGTTTTCTAAAGGAGTAAAACACTCATTTTTAAACTATATCAGTAAAGTGTTACTCAGATATACAGGATTATAAATAATTATCAATGTTAACGAGTTCAATGTTTAATATTGAATTAAAACAAGGCAGAACGGTTTTTAAAGGCGCATATTTTCCAAAAGACAATAAAAACAGTTGTAAAAATTACGTGTCTTGAACTAAAACTTAAAATTTTTATTAGAATATAAAATATAAGAAAAAATGCGAAAAATAAGGGATACTTTTTCCAACTTTAAAGATATGTTCTATATCCTTAATAAATTAGGAAAACTGTTATATATAAGCACATATATATAAAAATATCATATTGCAGCTTTCGCAAAATTCAAAGGTTCTAAATCGTGTCGGAGCTATGAAGGAAGCAAAATCTTTTAAAATTTTTGTTTTCACAAAGTAAATTTAAATTCTAAATTTCAAAAAAAAATTGTAATATTTCATAATAATTTATAAATGTTCTCGTCGTTTGGCGTTTTAGATCGAAAAATATTAAGCAGAATCTGGAATATATACACATTTTAAAAAAAGGTCTTTTTCAAGTTTGAGTGTTGTTCATAAAGAGTGCAGAGTTGTTCTAAAAGATTAATTTTAGAACATTTCAAACATTTTTTATAAAATGTGCTAAAAACTAAAAACATGCAATGTTGCAGCAAAGTGGTATTTAACCTTTTTCCTCTGAGATGTGGTCGAAAATTTCCCAATTTTGTTGTTGTAAGCAACTACTTTTAATTTTGTTTTACTACTTATAGCTACTAACAAGCGCAAAACATTTGAAACGTCGTTTTTTATAAGCGTCACAAAAGAAATTTGGCACAGCCTTTTGGAAATTACACAGCCTTTCCTTTTCAGGCTTGGCTGTAAATGTCGAACGTAAGCGAGAATAATTCTTACAACGTGTGTGGGATTCAAACCCACACTCTTTTGGGGTTTTAACAGCGTATTTTATACGCTCTTACCCACTACGCCACCGTTAGCCCACATTTTAATTTTAAATATTTTCAATTTATTTTAAAGGAATTTAAATAATTTGTTAATTTATTAATTTAAAGAAATTTTAAACATTTTGTTTATTTTAACGCATTTAACTGCGTGGGATTCATGGAAACTATTAAATACTATTTCAGATATTGTTATGAAATTTTATAAGTTTCTAATGCGAAATCTAATAAATTTTTAAAATAATAAAATTTTTCATGTTATTTTCGAACTGAAAAATCGAAAAGTCACAACACATTCATGATTCATTTATTGAAACATCACATCATATACTTTATAATCTCACGCTCTCATTGAGAAAAAAAAAAAATTGACAACTAAAAAACAAAACACAACGTAAAATTTAACATCGAATTAAGACATGACAAAGATTTTTATTATAAATGTCAAAATTAGCACATGATATATTTTAATGTCTTAAAGTACATTTTCAAAAGCCACAAGATGTTATTCATTCTATTTGCCTTCAATATAATATAAAATAGATGATACAATGTTGTTGTTGTTTGTTGTTGGTGTTGTTGTTGTTGTTGTTGTTGTTGTTTAAATTCAGATTTAACATAATATTTTGATAGATGTCATCTAAAAAATTTTTTATATTCATATTAATAAAGAATGCGCGTAGGTTGGTTGATAGCATTATTAAATACAATGCTTATAGCATTTATTTTTTTCACTTCCATCAAAAATTAAAAAACAAAAAATACAACAAAAACATCATTGACATTATAAAGGTGGGAAATTTTTGTTTATAGTTCTAATATTATACAGGCTTTTTTTTTTTTTTTTTTTATATTGCCAGTTAATGTCAATGTTGTTATATCTTGTATCTTATTTTTTATTTTATTTTATTTTTTTGTTGTAACAATTTAACACACCTGTCATGCTTAAATAAAAGAACAAAAAAGAAATTTTAATAAAATAATAAAATGTTAACAAATGAACAAATTAGGAAAATAAAACAAGTTAGAGATGGTACATTTTATTATCGTCATCACAATAACAATATATTGACATCAATTTTTTTATTTGTAAATTGTCTTTTCCATTAATATTACAGTTTCTCTACAAAGTCATTCGATTTAATTTGGCACCAACAACTATTTAACCACTTTAATCTAACTTAACAGACTTTTTTATCTGTTCATGACTAAGTTGAATTGCTGATCTCAAAGAAAGTTCTGGACAATGTTTAAAATTAAAGAATTATACAGAACGCAGAGTTTTACATTTACTTAATAACTTGACATATTCACAATATAATCCAAAATGGTTAGATTTTAGTTTCCCTTCATTATGTATTGGCTTAAAATCGGAAACAAAACAGATGATTACTAGTATTCTAAAATAGCTTTGTTTTTCATCTATTTTTATAAAAATCTCATACAAAAATTAAAAAGAATTTAAATCGACATTCCAGCTAGTTAACAACCGGTTAAAAAACAATCTAGTATAAAACTGAATTAAACTCTTTAAAAACAACTACAATACAAGCAGTCTTAAAAAATACAATACTTTAATTTGGAAAAAAAAAAAATGAACTACTAATGAATACAAAAAAATTAATATAAAAAAAAAACTTTAATATGACAAAAATAACATGAAATTTTCATTTATTTATTTTTTTTTGCCCCCAAATTAATTTGCATATTTTCAGGCTCACTTCACTACTATCAGTCGTATATAAAATATAAATTTTTAAGCAAATTTTTATTACCTAAAATTTGAATAAATTTTTTTTATTTTTTTTTTTATTATTTTTTTTTTTTAAATAAGGTAAAAAATTCTGTGCTTTATATAATAGAAAAGAAAAGATGAAATTTGACTTTAAATGTTTGTAGAAATAAAGTGAACCATAGAAGAGATAAATTATGCGCGAAAAGAAAATAACAGATGCTGAAAACGTAATTGATATGAGATAAACAGATTGTGTTTTCTGTTTTCTTTTATATTACTTTCCTTTATATAAAATTTGTATTTCAAATTATTTTTTGCCATTTACAACAATATTTAAAATTTGCTTTGAAATATTTATTTCTTCATTATAATTAATATAAGTTTTTTGTTTAAAAGAAATATGAAATAATTAAAAATATAAAAATGATTTTCTTTTAAAGTTATAGTTAAGCATTTTAGTTTGATCATCAAAAAGAAAAATAATTCAGTCCAAAGATCATATAACTAATATGTTAAATAAGTTTGCCTCGCTAAAAATATAGCTAGCTTTGGAAAAATTTTTCTATTTTAGAGCAATTGTGAATAAATTGGAAAGTGATTCTAAGGACGTATTTCGTAACAAAGGACCGCTTGTTTTAGTCTATTAAAGATTAAATAAATTTCCGTACAAAAACTGAATATGGTTTGTTTTCTTCCTTTTCCGTTATGTCGGCAATCATCTCATATGTTAAAAAAATTTACTTTTTGGAGATAGATCCCCTTATTTACAAAATATAATCCTGTAAGGAAAAGAAGATTATTACCTTATAAAAGATATATATTTGATAAAAATATTTTTTTATAAAAAAAAAAAATTCCATTACAAAGTTATATACTCTCATCTTTTCCTTAAAGGATTCAAGTAATATTTTGAATAACAAAGAAAATTATTACTCTTAATCTTTACCTTTTATAAAAAAAAAAAAAATTATATAAATATTAAATGAAGCTAAAATATAAATCTTTGAGATATTTTATTAAAAACCATTAAAATATTTGCCACAGCATTAATATTTAGAAGTATGCGATATTTCTTAAGAAGTTCATTTCAGAGTTCAACACATAACTAAAATTAAATTTTTAAAATTTACCTTTATACAAAATATAAACGGTGTTAACAATTCATTGAAGGTTTGAATTTCGCTGCATCTACACTGGATAATGAATCCATTTATTTAAAATAATATTATCTTTTACATAAACATTAAATATTTTAACTAAAATTTTATATTTATTGTTGGTTATCTTGAAAAGGTTATTAATTTTGAACGATCAATTAAAAAATATTAATAATAAAATAATAATACAAAATGTTAAACTTAACGAAAAAATTGTATTTCATTCGAATTAATTAGAGTTAGAGTGAACACAAATAGGTAAAGATAAAAAATTAAACAAGTAAAAATAACAGTAAGTCGATGCAACCGACTTATTTATACCCTACCCCTAAAAAATTCAAATTAAATTAAAAATCCATAAGTTATTTTAGTTAGGTATTTAATACAAGCTAAAAAAATAAATGCTGTTACAACCTTTGTACAAAATTTCAGGTTTCTATCTTTATTAAATTCGAAAATATGATTGTTAGGTCTTGGGAAGTGTGTGAAGGCACGCGGACCACCACGCCAATTCATCTCAAATTTTAGAGACATCAACAGAGTAGAACATTCTTATATCAAATTTCAAGTTTATATATTTATTAATTTCGAAAATATGCTTGTTTGGTCTTAGGAGTTGTGTGGCAGATACCCGAACAACCATTCTAATTCATCTTAAATTTTGGACAAATCAGGGATTAAGGAAACAACACCCTTGTACCAAATTTGAAGTTTCTGACTTTATTAATTTCGAAGATATGCTTGTTCGGTTTTGGGAGTTGTATGGGAGGTACCCGAACGACCACTCCAATTCCTCTCAAATTTTAGACAAATCAGGGATTTAGGAAACAGCACCCTCGTATCAAATTTGAAGTTCCTATCTTAATTAATTTCGAAGATATGCATGTTCGGTTTTGGGAGTTGTATGGGAGGTACCCGAACAACCACTCCACTTCATCTCAAATTTTGGAGATATCAGGGATTCAGAAAAACACACCCTCGTACAAATTTTAAGTTTCTATCTTTATTAATTTCGAAAATATGCGTATTAGGTTTTGGAAGTTGTATGGGAGGTACTCGAACGCATGGTCCGATTTCGCCCATTTACAATCCCCGCCTTACCTTAGTCATTGTTAACCTACAGTATAAATTTCATCAAGATAGCATCATTATTTTTTGAGTTATCGTGCGTACGGACGGACATCGCTAAATCGACTCCGGCGGTGATCCTGATTCAGAATATATATACATGTCTATACCTAACTCGCTTCCTGTTGGTGGTTACAAACACCATACCAAAGTTAATATACCCTATACTTAATGTGTAGGGTATAATAAATCACCAACGTTGTATGGAAAATTAATCAAAATGCAGAATTTATACATGTTCTAACAATATAATCTTTCGCATTATATCGCCGAGCTTTCAACAGAAAAGTCTTCGAATTCAAACACCTGTCAAATCATATCCAATAGTATCATATCCATCATTTAGTAATTTATAACGTAATAATGTGTATTATAATATAAAAGTAATATTATTATTTATTAATATTAATATTTTCCCAATATAATTTTTCAGAGACTTAATCTAATTTTAAATAATAATGTAAGTAATTTTAATTTTTCTTAAAGTCGTAGTTTTCTTGTATTTATTTTATTTATTTTTTAAAATGAAATTAAAAATAAATTGAATTAAATTGGGTATTTATTTCTTAAATTAAATTTGGATGGATATATAAAGGATCCATCCAAATTTAATTTAAAAAACATATACATATTTTGGAAAAATCTATAACCCAGATTTTGTAGTCAACTGCAAAAACCCTTTTATACATGGCGATCTCTTCATATATAGTAAAACGATTGCATATCTCGTGAAGAAAAAAAAAAAATCAAGAGAAAAATTTTAAAATTATGTAAAGATCAATAAATCAATTATAATTATTTTTTTATAAACATATTTGAAGAATAAACGATTTAAAATAGTGAAGGCTGACACCACCAAACTCCCACTATACACTTTTTTTTAAAACCAACTGTAAAATGCCTCTAAATCATTACGATACATATATATTTGGCGTTTGATGTGAATGTTCGCATCTAATAACAAAGTTTTTCATTTTTTTTGAAAAAAAATTTAGCGAAAATTTTTAAAAATTTAAATGATTTTAAGAAACGAAATTTTGAGATACGTGCATTTGTAGCGCTTCCTTTTTTAAAAAGTTATGTTGTAATGAGGAATTTGTAGATTATCAAAATCAATTAAAAAATTAAAAAACTTAGAGAATATGCAAATATTATGTAACTGAAAAACACTTTACTGTAGAATATATATATTGCAATATATATATATATATATATATATATATTGCGCAAATACATATAATATATACGCATATATATATTGCACATATATATATATATTGAAATATCTTCTTGCGAAGTGTCTCATTATGCCAAACAACCATTTGTAAAATGGTCAAATATGTCAAATAGAAAGTGGCGAAATGTCCTTTTTGTCAAAAGATTTTAGGCAAATTGGCATTTTTAACATTCGGCACTTGATACTTTAACATTCGGCTAACTGTAGATATACAAACCATTTTACATATATATTTTTTTAAAATAACATTGAAATTATATAAGGATCTTTTTCATTCAATTTTACCTAAACTACATTTAACCGCAATTTATTCGTATACTGACTCTTTGTAAATTCAAAAACAGAAACTCACACTTACTTTTTTTTTTTAAATTTTTTACAAAACATTGAACTGTGAATTTCGTTTTAGATGTCTGCTATTAAAAAAATTTCCAAATATTCGTATCAAAAATTTTCTATTAGATTTCGAAATGCATTTGTTTTTACAGATGCAAACCATTTTAAACAGTTCTGATATTTCTAATATCACATTTAACATTTAATAAAAAAACAAAAAAAAATGAAACTTTTATCCCACGTTTATTAAATGTTATCTTTAAAAAACTTTTTTAATTTTAATTTCTTTTTTAAGGATTGTTTTTTTTTTCATAAATTTTTATTATAAATAAAAATCTAAAAGTCTAACCACTCAAAATTTTGTGCAAGATCAATTTAAATTCAATTTTCAATCAAGTACACCAGTTTTCTAAATTAAATAAAACAATTAAATAATTTTTCTCTTCTATCGAAACTTTTTCCATTATTTTCCAATTATTTGAAAATTGTGCTTTTTCCAAAAAAAAACTTTTATTTAATTCAATTCTAAACAAAACATCAATTAAACTTTTGTCTTTATTTTTCCTCAACCTCATTGCAATATTTATTAGAGTCATTGAAATCATCAAATTTTTTTATTGGCAATAACAATATACTTAAATCGAAAAAAAGAATGCAAGTACAACGTAAAATATACCAAAATATATTCAATATAAAAAAATTATTTTAATTTAGGTTTTATAACTCACAGTTTAAATAAATAAAAATATTTTTCTTTAAATAAATTATAAATTTAATTAAAAATTAATTATCCGCAGGAGTGTGGGTTCGAATCCCACACACGTCGTATGAGTTATTCCCCCTTACGACACTTACATCCACGCCTGAACAGGAAAGGCTGTGTAATTTCCTGTCCACATTTATGTGGCAGAGAAATGCATTTAAAAAAAAAAAATAATTAATTATGAATTTATATAAGTTATATGTAACACTATCGGCTCAAGCTTCCTAATATTATTAATACATAGTAAAAAATATATATTTTTACTATTTACTGAACCTAATAGTAGAAATAAATAAATTTCATAATAATTATTACATTTTTTATGACATTACCAAAAACCGGTGGGTTACCATATGCAGAGCCTTGTAGTCGGCAATAAGTTTAGAAACATTCAAATATATACTCCCTCCCTCGTACAAGAAGATTACTGATATGCATGCCGATCTTAACTGTAAATTTTGCAGAGGAATTAAAACTATAAAGAGCGTGGAAGACTTTCTGTTCACCTGTCCCAGTCTGTCAAAAAAATGTGTAAAAATATCTCGGTAGTTTCTTTTTCCAAAATTTAAATAAACTTTCTGACATAGATGTGAGCAGCTTTCAAAGCTTCTTCTTTCAGAGTGGTAGCATCATAGCATAACACTAAGCATACTTACCACCTAGTTTTATCGAATAGGTTCTGCGGCGTTTTGAGGATGCACTATAAACCTAAAGTCCGATTAACTCAGAGTAAAAAGTACCCTGTTAGCACACGTAAAACGTACATGTTAGTTCTGTCTTCATCAATCAAAAAACTAAAAATTAATTTTAGAACATCTAAGAAAATTTTTTAGAAACCTAAAGGAACAAACAACTCTTTTAGTTTTAAAGTTAAAGCAAATTTTTAACATAATGTCTGTTCACATAAGAGACCCATTTTAACTTTCAAATGAAATTTTGACATTGTTTTTTTTTTTGTTTTTTTTATTCTTATGTTATTTTTTTATTTTTTTGAATCTAATAATAAAATTTGTTTTTAAACTTTTTTTTTGTAATTGAAATGAACTTTAAAAAAATATCATCACTTTATCATATTAGTTTTTATCTCCTTTTTTTCACTATTATATAAATATTATATTTTTTTTATGAACAAAAAAATTCTGGGTAAAACAATTTTTGCTTCCTGTATCAAACTTTTTTGACATTTGGGACATTTAAAAAAACTAAATGAATTTTTTAGTAGGAAAAAGAATTTTATTTCAAACAAAAATTAAACATTAAAACTAAAGGTTTTTAAGGCGCACATTTACATAATATAAGTGGTATCATAAAATATTCCAAAAAAAAAATTATTGTTTTCACAAAAACAACGCACCAGAGAATCTTTGATTAATTTTGAGGAAACCCCATTTAATTAACATGCAACGAATTATATTTAAGTTTAAAATTTAGTTTTAGCATCATTTTTTTTTTTAAATACTTGAACAGATATCAACAATAGACTGTTTCTGTTCTAGGTATTCAAGAAAAGTCTAAATTTCTTTTTTTTTTTTTGACTATTTGTAGCTGTTAGGGGTAAAATAAATATTTGTTCTGAGCTAATTTTAGGATATTTTTTTATTTTTAGAAAACGATCAACTCAAACACCAATATTTGCCAAAGCTCTAAAAAATTTTTCACGGTTGACATTTTTAAAAATGGAACTTGAATATATAACTCATGTATGTAATTATATTAATATACAGTTATCCTACCGAAGAAGGCTGTGACTTTGAAGTGGGTTTGTCTACATAAAAAACTTATATCAGAAAATCCATTTTTAATGTGATCTATTGAAAGTTAATATTTTATTTTCCTTATCTTATGGTTTTGGTGACTGGACAAACATACAGAGTTTATTATTTTATACTTATTACTCATGAACTTTTTGTTTTATATTTTATCATATCAAGCAGAGGGCAAAGGCAAATGTTTTTTTTTTCATTCATTTGCAAATATAAAAGGATCAATAAATAAAGGTCGAAAATAATATTACATTAATTTAAAAATGTTTTTTTATTATTTGGCTTCTTAGTTATAATTTTAGTAAAAATCGTTTTAAAAAAAAAATTTTAAATATAAAGTAAGCAAGCGGGGCTTTGGTGGCCTAGTAAATAAGAGCGTATGAAATACGTTGTAAACACCGAGGGAGTGTGGGTTCTAATACCACATACGTCGTAAGAATAATTTCCCCTTGCGACATTTACAGTCACGCCTTAAAAGGAAAGGCTGTGTAAAATCCAGCATTAGCAGAAAATGTTGCACTTATATGTGATTGATCATAGTTGCTAAGAAAAATTTTACATCTTTTGATATCCTCTGATATTCAAAAAATACACCAGCCAAAACTTAAATCTAACTCACACATCTTCCCTCACACATCTTCGCTCCCAGAACTGCTCTACAGTATCTGGACAAAATACAAAAAAAAGACCTATTACAATCATTAATGATTTTGAAATTACAAAAGACTTAAGATTTTTAGGTCATCGCTGAAATATAGAAGCTTCTTGTCTTTTCTATAAATATCTTTGGCCAACACCTTTAGCGAAATCAAAAGTATTATGCCCATACTCCTATTAATCCGAATTAATACACGTATAGGAGCTCTTACTGATAATTATGTAGTGGAGCAACAAAATATGGGAACTCATTCTTATCTCATACGACCAAATTGTGGAACATATTATCACCACAGGGTTCCCCCAGTTGCATAATATACTGAAATTCAAGAAATCAGCCAAACATGCATTTGCTAAAATTTCCATTTAATCTCACTCCTACGATTTAAGTTCAAAACCCCTCTTTCTTATTGCCAAAACCCCTCTTTCTTATTGGCTTTCCTTTACTTATCTTTTTTTGTCAGCAATTATACTGCTTTACAGTTAGCGTGATTAGCGCATTTCACATGGTTATGGGATGTGGTGATTTTAGTGGTTAAAAATCCAACCTCCCACAAGATAAAAAATAAAATGAATCAAAAACTATTATTTTGGGTAATTTTTACAGGTTATTAAAAACTTTACTTAAAAAATTAAAACATCTACATTTGAGGAACACAAACCATTCGCTAAAATAATGTCTTCATAGTATTTTCCTAAGCATTATCAACTAAATTTTTTTAACGAACAGAAACAGAACCAACCTTCTTATATTTCAATAAATTTATCAAAAAAACGAAATTAACAAAAATATGTTTCACTTGTAACTTGATAATACTGCTCTCATATAACCTTAGTTTTGAATTTTAAATTTAATTTTTCTTATGGTTTGCTCAAAAAAAAAACAAAAACCCAATTATGCAGAAAAAAAACTCTGATTAAATATTTAAGTGCAATAATTATTTTACATTACAATTTCAATGTAAAATTTAATAATTTTAAAAGTGTTTTCATGTTCTAAATATTAGAAACCAGAATATTGTTTCAGGATTTTTTATAATATCATAATAAAAATGATTTTAAGGATTTTTCAAAGGATTAAGGAGAAATGGTAATATACTTTCAATCTTTTAGAATTATAAGATTCAATATAAAAGATATTCATTTTTAAAAGATTCTCGATCATAAAATCTAAATGATATCATTTTAATAGCAGCGAATTACATTTTGTATTTTTATCGAGCGTAAAAAGTGCAAATCTACACATTAGATTTCATTGAAATCTTCGTTTTTTTTTTTCTATAAATGCAATTTATTTTGTTTTTATTATAACAGTAATAAAATAGTTCTTATATTAAAAAAAAACATTTGTTTTTTACTGAAGCAGATTTAATTCTCATTACACTTTTTAATTTTGTTTCAATAATTTTTTATTTAAGTGACTGAATTTTGAGATAAGATTTGAAATAATCATGATATAATCGGGCTAAAAAGAAAAGAAAATCCATCATTTAAAAAAAAAAAATAATATTTTAAAAGATATAAAATATTCGTACCTTTTTAGCTCTAATTTAAAAATTAATTATTCCAGAATAACAAATCCTTCAACATATAAAATCTAGACGAATTAATTTTTAAACAAGACAAAGTTAGTTTTTGTGTAGCAGTCAGTCAAAAATTATGCGACAACAAATAACGTAAAACAAAAAAAACATAAAAGTATCCATATCTCAAAAAAAAAATTAATGAGAGAGGCGTTCAATTTTTCAGCCCTAGTTTTACCCTTTTTTAGTCTCAACCACTACAGCATTGACTGACTAACAAACTGTATATCAATTTTATCTTATACTATGCATATTTTAATTTTCTATCTTTTATAATCAAAATTCCTTATCAAAATCATCAATATGTTTTATAATTGTTTTTTTTTTGGGTTTTTTTTTTGTAATTAATATTTAAGTATCTTCTTTTTCGACAAAATAATATTCATTACCACCACATCTTAAAATTTATACCAAAACAATTTAAAAATAATAAATAAATTAAAGTTATTTACTTTTAAACATTCAGGATTCGTTGTTATAATTCTAAAAATTTTTTATGTATTTTTTATTATGCTTTTTTTATGTATTCTCTATCTTTTATTCTCTCTATTTCTATATTGTTTTTTCTTTTTTTTGTTCTATGTCATTGAAGAAAACTATCCTTGAAAAGGATAACAAATTGCATTTAAGTCAAAAACCAAGAAATAACAAGGAACAATGAACTTATTTTTAAAAATTGCACTATTAGCAAATAAATTATTCTTTATTTGTATAAAATTATACATATACATATATATATATATATATATATATATATATTTATATTATACTCGTTAATAATAAGAAAAGATAACAAGAAGAACATCCTTCGAAATGATGTTCTTAACAATAAACTAAAAAAAAAAAACAAAAAAAAAATTACATGGATTTTTTTTTTCCTTTTTTTTTGATTTATAGTTGAATTCTTCTCGGTTTCAAATAAAATTTAATCCCTTTAAGATTGTATAACAGTATTTTGCAATTGTTTAAATATTAAAATAAATATCTTAAATAAAAAGTATAAAAAACAAAAAAGTATATAATAAATACCACAAAATTTTATTGTGTAAGTTATTATACTTTTTTTACAAGGACGATTTTTCTCGAATACTAAAATTTAATAGAAAACAATTAGAAAATTCATTACACATATTTAAAAACAATAGTCGCATTTTTTTCTAAAGGAAAATTTTTCAAATAGTTGTAAAATATAAAAAAAATTACCTAAAAGTATGCAACTATTTAAAAAGAATAAAACTAACCTACTCTTGTTCTTTTTTAAAAAAGGTTAGTAATAGCTTTATAAATATAATATTTATATCACAATAAAACTTTATGAGAAAAGTCTATTGATAATTTTGAGTTTCAAACAAAAAAATCATTTAAAATCACCTTGGAGCTAAAAATAAAAAGTATCTAAACAAAAAATTCAAAATTCGTTATTTATTGACTGATAGCTGTAGGTTTAAGTTTATTTTTAACAAAGTATATTTTGATATATATGTATATTTATGTATCTTTACAATCATTCACTGATAGACAGTCGAATAAATGAAAAATAAAAAAAACAAATTTTAATATCTAACTATAACTTTTAATGAACTTGAGAACTATATAAATCTATGAACAAATGAAAAAGAAAACCCACATTAATTTTATTAAAAAATATCTGCAGTTTACTCTTTCATTTTAATTATTTTGGAAAATTTTAGTAAAAAACTTAATTTTATAAAAATTATCTTCTTTTTATTTATATAAAAGAAAAAAAATTTTATATTAAGTAATGAATTTCTTTTGACATGATTGATCTTAGAAAATCCTAAAAATGAAAATCTCAAGGTTTCATTTTTTTTTTTTTTTTAAATTAAATGATTACAGTTCATGAACAATAATATATAGAAGAAAATAAATTCTCTAAAAAATATGAAATGAAAAATTGCAAACAAAAGGGTTAAAAATAAGTTGTTTTTTTATACCTTTATAATGCCATCATACAAAATAGAAATGATAGAATGTACTTTATGACTTATTAGAGTGAAAAATTATTTTAAGGATAAATTGTAATCACATAAATTAAATGATATTAAATAAAAAAAAAGTAGATATAAATCGCATTAATCGCGTTTTCTCAACGCACATTTTCAAAAACGCAATAAATAGTATTTTAGAATTGTGATGACTTTTGCACAACTTTTGTTTTTAAGTTTTTTAGAATGTTTTTTTGTAAGATTGTGAAAAATTAAGAGACAGTTTTTTTCAGTTTTTTGTCTTTAAAGAAAACTCTATATAATTAAAAGAAAGCCGTTAACACATGAAAAAATATAATATTTGAACTTTAATTTTTATCTCATACTTACTATGTATCTTACCAACTTCGACAGGTATTTTACTGATTAGTTACAGGTGTCTCAAAATAGACCTAAAACTGGTAGAAGTAGAAACAATTTTTCTGCCTTAACTTATGCTAATTCTCAAATCTCTTTCATAGTTTAAAGTTCTGACTAAAAGTGTTCCAGAGATTGGATAAAACCGAAACCTTAAAAATCTTTCCTTTTTGTTTTCATATAAGGGTTAATTTAATTACCAAATTGCAAAATAATATTTATTTAATTTATATTGATTTATAAAAGTGTCTGTCGTTTAACATTTTTAGATTGAAAAAATATTCAGTATAACTTGAAATATAAGCATTTCAAAATGTTTCGAACTTTTACTGGCTGTAACACCGAAATTGGTGGAGTTACATAAAAATTTTTTTCACAACTTTAATTTTTTAATTAAATCTATTCATGGTTAAAAATTCAGTACTTCATCTTAAATGCCAGTGTAGAAGTTTTGTGAACAAACGAGCGGACAAACAGAATGAAAATAATAAGCACATTTACAAAAAAAAAATTTTTGTTTTTTGAAAATGTTCTAAAAATGAATTGCATTACAATCAAATGACAAATTACAAAACATAAATTCGTTATCTTTGAATTTTACAAGGAAATTGTAGATTTAT
Organism: Poecilobothrus nobilitatus; assembly: GCA_947095535.1. NCBI lineage: Eukaryota > Metazoa > Arthropoda > Insecta > Diptera > Dolichopodidae > Poecilobothrus > Poecilobothrus nobilitatus. The sequence continues at coordinate 17,320,842 of OX352773.1, read as the reverse complement.
AAGATTTAGTAATACCTTCTATAGATAAATTAAGATCTTTACAAAACTTAATGTTAAAGGGATTATGAATTAAATATATTTCCAACAATTTAAAAGAAAAAAACTATTATGAAATAAATATAAAATATTGGGCCAAAACCGCATCCTAGATGATCAAAAGTGAAAAAATATTATAGAAAATACGAAACCCACTATGTTTTATAGAACTAGAACAAAAATTAATTTAGATTTAGACATAAACTGAAGCAATAAATATATTACAAATCCAATCTAAATTGAAAATAAACTTTTAAAAGCCAAATTTAGCTTAGAGCTTCGAACTAAATAAAGTATATTAATTGTAAAAGTGAAAATTGCTTAAAAAAACTATGTTTTTACAGTATTATGTCCTTAAAGAAGTCCCAATTATTACAACCAACAACAATTAATTTATTGAATTTGACACTCCTTTTATTTTTCATATATGACATCCTTAAGTTTACAACCATCCATCATACGAATTAGTTTTAAGGAAAATAATTTTTAACATATAATGGATGGGGTAATACCTTAAAATTCAGACAACAATATATAGTTCAGTTTGTGCGCCACTTTATATGGTCCAGTAACAGCATTACATGGTCCATAACATTTACCTCTACCGCAACACATCTTGATTTTCCTTAACACCTTGCGGTGAAGAAGGTGATTTTCCTTTTATTTAATCTGATTTCGCCACCTAATTTAAGTATAATTTCATCACAGCGCGCTATCGTATAAATAAATTATACATAAAATGCATTAGTAAATAATATTTTAATAAACATTTTTTTCATATAGCATTTTTTCAACTAATTCACAAAGGATGTTAAGCTAAATACAGTTAATTAAAAACTTTAATATGATACTTAAATACAATTGATCTACTTTCAATACGTATCTAATTAGAAATGTTCTTTGTACAAATGTTCTTGGTATGATATCATTTCAAATTAAAATTATTATTTCATAATTATTAGAGCATTACGATATATCTTAAAAATAAAAATTAATCAATACCATTGATGATTTATCAATAATTTATATGATATTCTTCCTATGGCCTCTTTTAAGGTAAATAAAAATAAAATCAGATTTTTTTTAATTTCAATAATTTCAATGTTTCTTTAATCAGTTGTTGGAATAGAACATAATATTATAAATTGTATAGTATATATTTGCACGTTGAAGATATTTTGTCAGATGAAGAATTTAAAAAAGAAACGGACTAAAAAATGTTTAAAGAATTCTAACTTAGAATCAACTTAGGTTGATGGTGTACTTATTCCTTTGATTTTTTTATTTAAAATATTTTTGTCAGTAACTAAAATATCTCAGAATTTTATTTAAAAATATTTTTTTTTAAATTTGCAGATTTAACCGAGCTTTCTCGCGTCTTAACTAAGCTATTTGAGTTGAAGATATACAAATTTACATGAAAATGTTTCATTTTAAGCACATTTGAATGTCAAAAAGTCCCCTCCCATCACTTTCTATTCTTATGGTCATGTTGTAATATAATAAGTTATGTTTTTTTTTTTCAAAAGGAGGTGATAATTTTTAAAAGACACCAAGAATTTTCCTTGTTTTAATGTCAGATTCTTACTCACTAAACCTGCTCCCCCTTTTTCCAATATAATAGGATGAAACCCCTAATGCTAACGCAATATATTGTCTAGGCAGTAGGAATAGAAGAAAATGGGAAAAGAACAGTTAATTGAGAGTGGAACAGAGTAATGAATCCGCCTATTATTATTAGTATTTTGCTATTATTGACTATTATCCTCAGCATTTACAATATTATATAAGCAGTAGTATATAGTGATTTCCTGAAACCCCACTGTCACTGAGACAGCTATTATTATTTGTATATTAAAAGAAAAACCGATGTAAACATAAATAATAAAGTTGAAGGAAAAAATAAAGTTTAAAAAAGGGGAACGGAGTTCCTTTGAAAATAAAATGACAATAAATATCTCTGATAAATATTCTCCAGTACGTGTATTCATTGCGTTCTTACAATCACACTCACAATCCAATATTTGCGGGTCCATGTCCTATCCTCTGCTATCCCTACTCCCTAACATGCTATGTAGTATACTACATTAGCAGTTAGGAATTTCATTCCACTATATTGTCTAAAGGGAAGGGTGAGTTTAGTCAGTAAAAATCTGACATGGGGATACATGAGGATATTCTTGGTGTCTTGGGAAGATTTCAACCTCCCTTAAGAAAAAAAAACACGAAAAATATTCTGACATCTTCCGGGTTATAATGGCTCTCAATCCCTAGCCGGGTGACCTGGAGCCGTCATACCCAAACAAAAATTGTAGAGCTCACCACGATATTTTCAATGATACCCCACATGATTATATATTTTTAAAGCTTATAACCGCTTATGCGCCCAAGCAGGGCGACATGGAAAATTTCACGCGTTTGTTAGAAGCAGCTTTTTACATATATAATTATAAACATAATTTTTGGAAATATAAATTGCCAAATTGTCCTTAGTTCAATATACATTGAACTTTTTTGTTTTTTTATAGAATTATTAGATAGAAAGAATTATTATTAGATAGAAAGAGATAGAGAAAGCAGGAAAATATATAAGTAAAAATATATTTTTTAAGGATTATCAGAAATATCACATTCAAATAAAAAATTTTTAAAATATTATAATAATTAATATCACTATTGTCATTAAATATCCGAAAATCTTTGTCCTATTTATCACAGATCATATATGAATATTTTGTCCATATGTCCATACTTATTTTGTATTTTACATTAATTTCTTTTCATTTAATATTTTACCTTGACTGAAAAAACTTTATTTTTAAAACTTATTTTCATCAAAGTATTAGAGAGATAGAAAAAAAAAACTTATCACAATATTTCGAATGCTAATATGACAAGTCAGCTTTAGTTATTTTTGTAGAATATCCCAAACTTTTTTACATTTTTATTTCCTTTAAATAAATAATTTTTATCCAAATATTTTTAATTAAGTTTGTATAATGATATAAAATGCGTCACAGAAATCAATATATAAAGTTGATTTCACATTTTCCTTTTCATATTTTCATTTAATAAATTGTTAAACCTAAAAAAAAAAAAAACAAAATACAATGTAAAACGAAGGGCTTTTAAAAGGCTCATATTTTCTAATATTATTATAAAGCAGTTAAGAAATGTGACAATTTTTGTATTCTAAATTTTTTATAAAGAAAATTGATAAAACTCAAGTGACAGAATCTTCAATTCAAGGAAAACCCCAGTTAATTAAGAAATATCATTAAGATTTGTAAAAATTTAATGTTTATGCTTTAATTGTTAATTTTTACCTTTAAAAAATTGTCCCACATCTTCAAGTTACAGATGCTGAAATAAATTATATTTTCAATTATACACTCCCCTTGTAATAGCTTTGGAATACCCCATAAAAAAATTTCTATCATTTGATGTTTTCTAATTGAAAAAATAGCTTAAGATATAACAATTTAAATGCAAGGTTTTTAAAGGTACCTGTGCCTTCGCAATGGTTAGGGATACACAACGGATATATTTATACTTATTTATATAAATAAACTGACGGCAGAACAGAATGAAACTTATAAGCAAATTATTTATTTATTTTTTTAAATGGGCCAAAAATGAAATAAGAATCCAATAAACTGAAACTGATAAATTTCTCTTAGATTGTCAATATTTTATCATTGTGATTTTCAATTCAATGAAAAGAAGGGGAAAAGTCATGATTTAATACAAGAATTTTATTTATATAAAATAATAAGGACATATGAAAAATATGAAAATAAAATTAATAGAAAAAAAAATCAATATGTTATCAATATAATATGGATATACCAAAAAATGAATTAAAAAAACCCGGAAGAAAAAAAAAAATTAATAAAACAAAATATAAGGATTATTGGAATGAAATTTAGACGTATAAGAAATATGTGATCAAAATAACAATAATGGATTACAATATATTATATTTGTTTTTCTCTTCAACATTATTTTTTTTTTTTTTTTTGATTTTTCTAGATTCAGTAAATTAATTTTAATCATTTGCATCAACTGTTAAACTATTTTCATTTCTTATACTTATTTCTGGCTGACAGATTTTAATTAATTTTATATCTTTTCCATTTAAAAAATCCTTATAAATTATTTCAAACGTATTTCTAAAAGATATATCAGAGAATATTATATAGCTATATACAAGTTATATTATGAAATTGAAAAAATTTTCCTAACCGGGTATCCTTTTTTATATATTGTAGTAACTATTCTTTATTTGTCTATTCATGTCTATTAATAGTTAAAATAATTAAAATTCTTTTAAAGTTTAAACATTTTAAAGTAAAACAAAAAAAAAATAAAAAGTCATTATGTTACGTATACTTTCATAAGAAATTTCCGTTGTATAATTATTTGTAATTGAGGGCAACTGAAAAGTGTGTAATCCTTCCGAAAACTTTAAAAAATTTAAAATTTAATTGTCCACTTAGATAAAAATAAAATGTTAGGTTTACATGAAAACGGAACAATCCACAGAAGCTTAAAAGTTCAAAATACTTTCAAACTTAACTTTCTTAAAACTAATCTGAGACTATATTTGTCGGAGTTTGGGAACGGCACGTTTAACAAAAACACTTTAAAATATTCAATGAGATAAGAACTAAAAAAATTAATGTTGAACGTATAAATATTCTAATATATAGAAACTTTTGAGAAGCAGTTATTACATTTTAACATACATACTCGTATATTTATTCGTTAGTGAAAAATTTTTTTATTCAAAACATTAAAATTACTTCAAAAAAATAAGACTATCAAAATAAAGAGACATCAAAAAAGAGTCACTTGCATTATAGACTTCAATATAAGGATATGAAGAATAAATAACTAAGCATATTTTTTTTGATCTATTATTGAATATTAAATAAATTTAAGCTGCATTTTCTAAATGAAATCCAATACCATCAATACAGATATGGTAAAATTATCAAATTGTAAATTATTTTCGTTCTAGATTCAATAAATTTATTATTTATAAATATTCAATGCATCTAACTTTAAAAAGAAAGTGATAAGTAAACTATTTATTTATTAGAACATTATATCCCCCACTTATTAATTGATGTGAATATTAAATAATAATAAATGGAGGATCAAAATCAGTGTAAGTTGTAATTAATAGTTATTATATTTATCGTGAGTTGGTGGGAATCTTTAAAAGATACAATGTACCCTGTAGTATTTTTTTTAGTGTATCTAATATGTACTATCTCTTAAGAAATCTGTTCTTTTCGCTATATCTTAAAATTTCGTAGCTTTCTTATAATAATCTGATTTTCTGTAAGTAGAGTGGTTTGCACTTTTATACGCCGTTCTAGACAAATTTAATGTTTTATAGCATATCTCTTTTTAACATCTTTAACTTTGCTCATTCCAAAATCTCTATGAATATTACTATTACGACCATATCAGTGAGCACTTACAATATTGCGAAGGATTTTTAATATATACAATAACATCTTAATTTATCCTTATCAACATGCTGTCCAATTCAGTATTCAACGCAAGTTCATGCAACTCTTTATTCACAAGTTTTAAAATAATATTTTTCTTTAACTAAAGTAATTGTAAAAAGGATTCATTTTTTCCAATAAAATACTATCAAATAAATAATTAATGTGGATTTCCATTAAAAATAAACTTAAAATTTTCTTTTTTTTTTTCATAACTGAAATTGCTCTTGATTAAATTTTACAAATTTTAAGATGAGAATCGATTTTTTTTATATAAAAATAAAGAACCGCATTAAAAATAAATTTTTAATCAGAAAAAAAAATAAACTATTAATACTATAAAGCTGTAAATTATCCTTTTATATACTAATTTAAATTTTTTACCGACCGCATACATTAATGTATAAGGTAGGTATTGTTTTCATACCAAAAATTTGTACCCGAGATTTTCGCAAAAATGCACTACTCCGGTGTGGAGAAGGCTGTAAAAAAATTTTCAGCATGATGTCCGTCTGTGTGTGTGTGGGTGCGTGTGTGGGTGCGTGGGTGCGTGTGTGGATATGTCTGTGGGCACGTGTACTGCTTAAACGACTGAGCGGAATTTTTTGAAATTTCATATTTAAGGTTTTGATGTAAATATCTTGGATTGATAAGCTTTTGGAGCAAATCGGACAACAAATGGTAGTTTAGTGCACTTTTTAAGTTTTTTACGAATATTTCGTAACAGAAAAATTTTATGAGAAAAATTATTAAGAAAAAGTTTTTACACGAGTAAAGAGCAACAATTTTGCCATAGAACATTTTTTGATCTGACCAACTTTAAAGTTTTTTTAATTTTTTTTCTAAGTCCAAAAGTTCATATTATATACACTCCATATGAATTTATATGAACAATTTTTTTTGTTTTTTTTTTATATTCCTAAAAATTTATATACATAATATGTACTTGTATCTATGCATATTATTCTTTTGTTGATGACATAAAATTAAAACGGTAAAATATTTATTAGCAGATTCAATCTTATGTTTGTTTTGTTGTTTACAGTTTTTATTATTTTTTACTTTTAATATTTTTGAATAAAATCATGTACCTACATTACATAATAACGGAAATGGATGTATGAATGAATGCACATACATACATATGTAAATACATATATTTTTACGATTTCATTGCTTATTATTGTTATTGAATAAAACAAAATGTTGTTAAATTATTAGAAGGTATTTTGCTTTGATATAAAATTATTATTATAAAAAAAATCTATAAATTTTGGCATTGTACTTTTCGGGTAGGGGCGGTCGGTCCTGTGGTGGAGACAGCTGATTTTTTTATTTTAATTTTCACTCAATGAAAAGCAAAAATGAAATTCAGGTTAAGAATTTTATGAAGGCACCAAAATAATTCATAAAAAAAATAATTTTGTTTCTTTTAATATTAACTTTTTTTTATAATAATCATTTTAATTATTCTTTAAATCAAAATTAAAGACAATCACTTTTATCTGTTTTTTTGTTTTGTCTTTTTTTAATCCTTGAAACAGTAAAAATGAAATCAATAATTTAATGTCAGTCATTATTTTATGATTCTTTGAATTCAATCATTTTAAATTCAACAACAAAAAATTATTTTGTATTTTTTTTTTTTTTCATTTTTTTTAATTTAATTTTACGGTTGTGTTCCTTAAATCTGTGAATTGACAAACAGAAAATAATATCCTTGATAAGTGCAAAAACTCATTGAATTAAATAAATGGCACAATATTTTTACTGTTCTTTAAATAAGAACAAAATTTAAAAGATTCGTTTATAAGAAAAAAATTAAAAAATTTTCATCACTTGTATTGTCATTAAAAATCATTACGATTTGTGTCATCAACAATATAATTATCATCATTATCCTAATCATTATTATTATCATCAAATTTTATCATTGCCATCATTTTATAGATAATTTTTTTTTTTTGTTTTTTCAAATAATTCCGTATAATGGAAATGTTTTTTTTCCCTTAGACATTCTGATGTTCCCAGAATTTCCATATTTTTATTTTTATTTTGTAAATTTTAAATTTGAATTCATACTTTACATCATTTTTAATGTTTTTAACTCTTGATATTTTATCTTTGTTAGATGTAAGACAACATAACTGCTGATGATGCAATATAATAGATTGATAGTGGCGAAAAATCTATGACAATAAATTTTTTCAAGATTTTTTTTCTTTCCAGTTACTAGAGATTGTCATTTTTTTAAATTTACAGTCACATTTTGTTTTAAAAAGGACTATAGACAATTGTAATTTGTAAGGCACTATTGCAATTTTTTGCGCATCCTATATCATGCAAAAAAAGGAGAATTATATTCACTGCACTGCAATTGAATTACAATTATAAAAAAGCAAAATATTAAGGAAGTCCTATTTAATTAAAGCTGCTGATAAAAAAACACATCATGTAAAAATATAATATTGAAATTTGTCGAAATCTCAAGATACATGATTTCAATACTTTTCATAAATTTCATTTATATAAGAAAGAAAAAAAAAACAATGTTCACCTTCACGATAACCTTTAAGTGAATTATGCAAATTAGGTACATTGAATTTTTCAATTTTATCTATCCATTTTTACTTTTTACAAAAGATATCACAGACCATTCAATTTTAAGATATTTATAGTAGCAATTGTGTTTTAAAATATTTTTCTTTTTAAATTCATACAAGACATAATTAAATTTTAATTGAGTGTTAAATATAGCGCAAGACACAAAAACAAGAAAAAAAAATAAGATGTTATAACGTTAATTTCCAAATAATAATTTAATATGATAACTTGATTGGTTTTCTTTGTTTTGTTTGTGGTTATTTTTTTTGGATTTGCAAATTAATTTTGTATTCCTTTACTTTAGATTATCACAAAAAAAAAAAATCTTTTTAAAAAAAATATAATTGAATTTTAATTAATTACTTACGAAATCAAAAAAAAAGGAGGAAGAGTGCAGTAGAGTAGACTGTGTCAACTCTGGGATACCCGTATGAACGTAATATATCGTGTTTCTATAAAACTTGATCATCTTTTAAAAACATTCAGATGTTTTAATACCGACGTTAACTATAGAGATATATTTATGTAAATTGTTCATTAAGTTCCATGAAATGCAAGAAGCCTGAACCGGCTGCTTTAGACCAATCAAATATTACAAAAGTTTTTGGCATGTAACTCGACACTTTATCACTAAATTTCAGATGGCTAGCTTCAATAGACACTGAGTTATTTTCATCTAAAAAGAGAAGTTGTATGGCAGCTACTCAAACCCGCCGACTGAAAAAGCTGTATTTAAATAGCAAAACTAACAATTTTTCAAAAGTGACGTAAAAAAAATTTCAGCCTCCTAGCTCCTTTATTTTTTGAGTTATCGTGCGGACGGGCGGACGTATATGGCTTAATCGACTCAGAATTCGATTCTGAGCCGATCCATACTTTTGACACTATATCTAGTTCGACTCCTTCAAGGTGTCACAAACGTAATGGTAAATTTATTATACCCTGATTTATACGGGTATAAAAAACAAGGAAATTAATTTAAACAAGGCAGAATGTAAAACCAATAGATTTTTAAATGCACACATTTGCTATAAGACTATCAAGATTAGAATATTACAGTTTTAAATATTGTGGCTTGCATCAAAATTTGTAAACTTCTTAGATATTTTTATATGTAAGGAAAAATTGTGAAAAATTAAAAGAAATTTTCTTCAATTTTAAGGAAACCTTTTATAATTAAGAAAGGCTAAGTTACAGATGTCTAAAAAGATTGAATTTTCAATTTTTGACCCTTAAAGACAGAAAAATCGGGGAAGTGCAAAAATATTTTCAACTTATGCTAATTCTAAAAGTCTTTCTTCTCTTAAATAGTCAAGGTTCTGAAAAAAGCAAGCCGGAGTTATGAAACAAACAAAATTTTCTTAAATTTCATTTTCATATAACGGTAAAATTAAATTAAGTAAACGGTAAATTATAAAAAATTGTATAGTTTAGATATTGTATAATGCTTAAAAAAATATTCTGCTGTTCGTTTTTAGACTGGAAAAATGTTAAGCAAAAATTGAGATATAAAGAGCCTATATAGTTTCGTAATGGATGGAGCTTTATAAAAAAAGTTATTCTACAAATTGTTTTCGAGAGATCTATTCCGCATGTATTTACATTTCATTTTTCTATCTTAAACAATGTAAAAATTTTGGAAATAATAAGTGTACAGACGGATAGAGTGAAACTAATCAACAAATTTTCTAAAATTTTTTTTTAAAAAAGTACTAAAAGCTTGATATATTAAATAATTTTATAAGAAGTCATTAGAATGAGGCAATTAATAATCAATTATACCAATTAAAAAAATAAATTAAATTTTTTTGATTCTTTTGGCAAAAGACAAAGGATTGAAGAAGATAACAGATTTCATTAATTAAGAATTTCTTGAGATATTTTGAACAAAATAATCAATTTCTATAATAAACTATTGTCATGGTTCTTAAATTTTTAAGATAATTTTTAATTTAATTAATAAAAACCATTATTTATTAAATTTTTAACTAAGATAAAAAGAAATTTTTAGACAAATATCATTTTAAAACAATTTTAACAAAATTTTATTATCGAATCTTTCATTTTTTTGCTCAGTACTGCCAGTAAAACAACATTTTAGTATAATATTCACTTCAGTCTCACCTTTCCATTCAAGAATTTTTGTGTTTTTTTATTATTTTAGTATTTTTTAAGCATACATCCCCAATACTAAATTTACAGTTCGTATAAATGCAAAATTTACTAGTGGATTACTGTGGATGTAAATAAACTTTATGATGTACAAAAATGAACGTCACAAAATTTATAAAAATTTTTCCTTCTTCAAAACAAACAAAAAAGTTTTTTGAAAAATCAAGATATTAAAACGGCCATAGTCAGTTACTCTTTACAATTTCTAGAATTTAGTACCGATTAATCAGAGGATAACCTGGAAAATATCGCAAATAGTACGCGGCACTAAAATAAGAATATTCAACGCGTGTACGAAAATTAAACCTACTCATGAGAGTGAGATCTCGTTGGTAACACAAAACGCTATGCAAAAGTTTACAGGTTTTCACCAACAAAAACTTAAGAATTTATAATATGTCGAATATTCTGGCTTAGAAGAAAACTAAATCAAAAATTATGGTTATTAAACCGATCGCAATAGAAATTCGAAGAGAAAATGTAGATGGATGAGCGATATACTCAGATGTACAACAACAACAGTGGCACTAGAACTTCCAATGCAGAAGAATCGTGAGAATACCTAAAGCAACTTGTAGGATAAACGTCCAGATTGAGATATAACGAAATAGGAAATTTTGGGTTGACATTATAAGAATAATACAAGGCAGAGAATATTAAAGAAGATTTGTGGAAGCCTTATTTTCTAAGAAAATAAGACAGCAGAAAAACGAATTAAATTAAATTAAACAGAACAGTGCTGTATAGAGTTTTAAACTTTTAAACTTGAAGTTTTGTTCATTTGTCATCATTCAAAAATTTATCATCAACTTGTTAATAAGACCGAATCGTATTATATGATTTTGTAATTTAAATCATAATCATCATCTCAAATCAATGTGTTATCTTGAAAATATCTTAATTATCATATAATTAATTTGATTAGATCATATCTTTTTGATGAAATATTATTCTATGAATATAATCTACAAAATTCAAAAAAAAAAATGTAATCAATCTATTTTAGACAATTTAAAATCACATTAAATCACATCATCAATATTTTATCATTTTAAATTTAGGTCACAATTTAAGTTATTTATTTAAGCAACATTAAATATTCTATGCATGTACTTTTTCAGTATCATTACCAGCACAAATTAAATACATTTAAATCTTATATTTTCTTCATTTAAAATAAAATTAGATTAAGATAAATTAAATTAAATTAAATTAAATTAAATTAAATTAAAAAAACAAATACAAATCAAACTGTCAAGAATAATTAATTATCTATCAAAAATCACATTATATATATATATGTTTATATGGATGTATATAAAATTAACATTTGATGATCAATTTGATTAGTTCAAATTTTCCTATTTAAATCTTTCGATTAAATTCTTTAATTCTTATACAATAATTGATGTCCTGAATACCTAAGTACAGGATTTATCTAAATTATTTCCCATGTTCTATTCATCATTTTCATTTTTTTTCTTTTGTTTTTGTTATTTTGACAAACATTTTTTTATAAATGTCCTTCAAAAAATTATACCTATACTTGTATGTATGTAAATAAATATATAGAAATTTATTTTTTTAAATTTTATTCCACTTAACAATAAAAGTAGGAAAAGGAAGGAAGGAAAGATGAAAAAAATTTATAAAAAGAAAATACTTAAAAAGAAATTTTGTTTTTCCTTCTGTTAAATTAAGAAAAATGAAAGTAAATCGTAAATTACTACACAATGCTCATTTATGTTAATATACAAATTGAATATACGAATATACATCAGATTACAAAAGTTAACATCTGTTAAAGTATTTTGTAAATCTTTTAAGGAATTTTTTATTATACTAAAATTATTTACAAATTAAACTTACAAAAGCAATATTACTAAAACAATTCTTATACAACTTACCAACAGTTCTTGACGAGGTTCTAGTTGATAATTTCTTTACGCATTAAAATTTAAAGGTGTGGAAAGCAATGTCGAATTTTATTGAATATAAGACAAAAAAAACTGTGTTTTCAAGGAGCGGAAGAAAAATCGGGAAAAATTTCCGGGAATTAAAGATCACGATCTATAATACTATTTCTTAATAATTAATTCAAAATGTATTGTTGTATTATATACATCAACACTGCATATTATAACTATTGATGGTTTCGTCACTGATACTAAAATAGTAATAATAAGAGGCAATTTCGTTATTCTCTTAATGTCTCACTCCACAATTCAAAATTTCCATTTCTTATATTTTCCTATTCCTACTTCCTAACGTATACGTTGCGTTAACAGTTAAGAGTTTCATCTGATTATATTGGCTAAAAAGGAGATGCGTTTAGTTAGTAATAATCCAACAGTACCAAAGGAATATTTTTGGTGTCTAAAAGATTCCCACCTGCCATAAGAAAAAAGAACATTGATATGGATATAAATTGACTTTGATCAGAATTATTCTCATTTTTAAAACCCGTATTCTTTTCACTAAATCACACAATATTTTTTATCAAATAAGTATTTTCTTAAAATACCGTTACATGAAATATTATGAAAATAGGATACGAAATCTTTGCGAGAGGGAAAATATTTAAATATGAACAAACAAAATAATTACAAAAAATTAATTTTATTTTTCTCAAAGTTCTACAATTCTAAAGATCAAATCTAAATCTTAAATTTTAATTTGCTATGAAAATCCCAACATATTTTTGAAAAATTGTACCTAAACTCCTTAAACCTACTGTAAATAAAAATCAACAATCTGGCAAAAAGAAAAATTTAAATTTATCCATTGTATTTTTTTTTTTTTTTTGTATTTATAAATAAAAATGGCTAGGACACGTAGTCATTCAAAAAGAATTTTGTAATTTTATTACATACAAACAAAATAACAACAAACTCAAAATAAAAAAATGTCATAGAAAAAACTTTTACAGAACTTACAAATTTCAACATTTTTCTGTTAACATCCTGTCAGCTTCTTCCTATAATCATCGTTTATCATTGTTTTTCTATTTTTTAGTCTATTTTGTACTGAACAATAAAAGTAATGTTTAATATTAAAAAAATAAAAGAAATGAAAAAAAAGAAATACAAAAAATAGTTCTGTGTATTTTTTTTTTTTTTATACAGTTCATCCTTCTCTTTTTACAACAAAATTGTAGTAATACTTTTTCCTATTTTTTTCTACCATTTTCCGTTCTATAAAATTACAAAAGTGGAATTTTTTTTTGTTTTTTTGTGAAAAGTTTACGATATTGTTATGATTGTCAATAAAAGGATTACAAAAAAACAATAGAGGAATTTATTTTGATGATTTATTCAAAAAAAAAAAACAGGCAAAAAAAAAATTGTTTAAACCAAATTTGTAATAAATGCCAATAAAATTTTAATAAAATGTTTATAACTCCCAGATGATTTTTTTTAGGATATTTAATAATTAGAGTATTCGTTTATCATGCAGACTTTTGCGTATATGGAACTTTTTACCATCGCATGTGTTGTTAATTCGTATTGATGTACGATGTAACGAATTTTAAGGAGAACATTAACAATTTTTTTCAAAACAATCTCCAAATTTTCCCATTCATTATCCATATAGTTCCTAAATTTTCTCAAACCCCATTCCTCAAACATTCTTCTTAGATGCTTCTTTCGAAAACCAAACTATACATTTTCTCCTAAAGATCCATCCTAATGTTTGATGTGAAAAGGGGTTGTTTTTGGTAGGATTAAATCCCAACCCTCCTTAAAGAAACTTAGAGAAACGTGCAGCTCGATGACTTTTGAAATTTCCCATCGTCAATAAATAATCTTAATTTGTTATCATATTTTTCTTTTAGATTTTAAATCATCATAAACGAATGAACGTGAATTCGTGCATTGATAAAATTCAAAAATGTTGAACAATCCTACATGTCTTTATTCTTTTTTTGGTTTTAAACATGAGGCTTGTATATTTGTTTTAATATCTTATTAATGTATTATGAGAAAAGGAAGATTGTCACACACGTAGTATAATTCTTCCCTTAGTCAATCCAACTGAGTAGTGCTAATAGGCTAATTATCCAAACTAAAATCAGTCATGGATGCACACATTTTTATTTTGGGTTTGGATGAAAAATTTTCCTGTACATTTATACTTTAGATTTTCTCGAGGAGTTAAAATTTTAATATTACCAACAATTTATATTTAAATATTTACGAAGGATATCCGAGAATAATTTCATGTATCCTTGTACTGTAAAATAATTTACGAATATTATGATATTTTTTTATATTTAATTTTCACCAATTATAAACCTAAAGTAACATTTATGCAACATATCTATTTTTTGAGCAAATTTGTACCATACAAAAGGAAAACAAAATAAATCACATGATTATTTTAAAGATTTCTCGAATAAAATAAAATTGTTTACTTTAAAATCATTTACTTTGTATTTGTTTAATTATTACATTTAATATTTCACAATTTTCACTTCTTTCTTTCTTTCATATTTTTATAGTAAAGAAAAAGCCCGTTAAATTATATTTTATTTAAAATTATATACTGTTTACAATCTTATTTTTAAAGTTTAATATAATTAATATGGGACTAAATTAAAGATAAAACAAAGATTGAATAAAGCACAAATCTTAAAATTGGTATATTTTTTATCATATTTACTAAATCATATTAACTGCATTTAATTTTCATGCTTAATAATGCCTCAAAAAACAATCCGCGAGAAATTGAATAGCAGCAGAAAAGATATTATTTAAAATGGAGCAAACATCTTAACTACTCAAAGAGTCTAATAAAATATTGAATTGAAAACTGAAAAATTAAATTGATGTCACTACGGATTTACACAGCCTCTGCAAAAATTCCGAAGGGATCTCTTAAAAATTTTATTTAAACGATAAATATCATCCATGTGGTTAAGGAAATTAAGTTGCATGTAATTTGGTTAATTAAACAATCGAATTTGATTTTATTTGCATATTTTTTTTGTAATAATTAGAAATGTGGTCATTACATAGTATTATAATTTGGTAGAGTAAAAGTATTTTGACGAATCATAACTTTTTATTTATTTATTTATTTATTTATATTAATATTACATACATAAATGTAATGCAATATTATTGAACCATCGGCTACTAAAGGCCATTATAGGTTTTTATACTATTATTAAATTATATACTAATATTATGTATTTTGTTTATATTATATACTATATATTTACATTATATTTGGTCGTAAGGGGTACCCCCCTATAAAGAAAAAAACACTTACGACCTGTGCAGGGATCGAGCCCACACTCCTTCGGTTAATACGCCGCACGCCTACCCACTAGGCTACCGAAGCCCCCATAACTTTTTAATCCATCAAAATATAACAAAAAAAATTTTGATTTATATTGCATACTTAATGGCGCATTATACTAATGATATAAGCATAATGTAATGTCATAGTGTAATGTATAATCATGAAAACTAAAATTTTTGTTTTTTTTTTAGTTTTTAAAGAAAGTAAACGATAAATAATTTTTTTCTTTAGTTTTTGTTATTTATTTTTATCTCTCCGTTTTGTTCTTTTCCCGTAATTTTTTTAAATGTTGAAATATCCTGTATAAATTTATGGCTTACGGAAAGGCAAATATCAATGATTATTTTTTTTTAAGAATGAAAAATTATGTCTTTTCAACATTTATAAAAACAAAATGCAAGATACAAGATGGCTCTAACAAAGGCAAAAAAAATTAAAATAAAAGTAACTTCAAAATAATATTTCTGTTTCGCTAATGTTTCGAGGACATTAGAATTTATTATAAAATAAAAATTTAATGTTTCAAAAATGAAAAATAAAACACAAACTTTTAATATCAATTTTACAGCTTTTTGTTTTTTAATTTTTTTAACTTTTTTTGGATACCGGTAATGTATTAGTAATAAGATTTGATTTGACATGCGATAATTTTTATTTATTAGTCAGGAATTATTAAAAGCATTAAAATTTGGTTTTACTTTAAAAAAAAAATATCGTTTATTTAATACAAAGGTGGTACATGAAGAAGCAGAACATTTAACAGCAAAATTAATTCTTAAAATTTAATAAAAGATTTTTAATGATGTTATATGAGAAATATTCATATAAATGATAAGAGTACAAAATTTAAAATTACTTTAAACTATAAAAATAAATTTTAGAACAAAAATAACTAAATGCGATTTACTCTTGTGGAAAATAACAAGTTTGATATTAATTTTAGGAAAACATCTTTGAGAAAAAACATCTTCTAACATTTTATTGATCTCATAAATATGGAATTTCTTTCGATAAGTCAAGTGAAATGAAGTTGCTAAATAAATATGTTTTTTCACTATTTTGTTATTATTAGAAAATAAATTTTCCTGTGGTTCATCAATTTTCCGCATATATTTCTTAACGAACTCAAATATGGTCTTAGTCTTGCACATATTTTAAAATTGCGTACAACATATTTACAGCAACAAGTTTTTGATCTTAGCAAGCAAGCAAACTAATGTTTAAAGAGCAGTCGCAATATAGTGCACAGCTATTCAAATCTGTTTTCATTTCATGAATTTCAAATAATAAAATTTAAAAATTAAATGGAAAATTGTTCGTTAATGAATAGGTATTATATTTATTTAGGTAGGTAAATATTTAATATTGGAAAACACTCCAGTATGGACTTTCCTTTTTTTAATACATCTTTCTTCTTCTAACGCAACGTAGAGCAGAGACACTTCAAGTACTTATTCCTAGAAGATTGAAATTCCGAAGTGGTTTATAACTAAAAAAATAAAAAGTTCATAATTCTCCATAATCCTAAATTTCTAAAACTATACATTTCTACAAGAATTGTTCCCATATATCCTTTTCTCTAAAACCAAACATTTAATTTCTATTAAAGGTGCCATCCTAAGCTCTTGTTTTAAAGAAATAAGATAGTTTTGGTTGGATAAAATTCAGCTATATTCGGAGGAATCAAGGTTCCCATGGTTACAAACCCAATCCAGCAATAATTTTTTTTTTTTTTTTTAGCTTTGCTCAAAATCGAGTTTTTCGCACTATTTTAAATTTTGAGACTGGGATCGTCAATAAATTTGTTTAACCCTTCTGCTGTGACATGTATTCTTTGACCAGACAGGTCAGTTCAATATTCAAAAAAAAATTATTACATTGCACGAAATTTTCACTATTTTTTGAAATTGTTCAATGCTTTTACATGCTTAATACATGGGAAATTAAAAATAAGTCAATTCAATCAATTTGTAAGAAATTATTACGGATCAATTTGTAAGCATATTAATCAATTTGTAAGCATATTACGGATACAAATTTTAAAACTATTTGTATCCGAAATATGCTCCTTGAAAAATCAGCTTTGATTTTACATTATTCTCTTATTTTCATAGTAAAAGCACCCCTTTTTCCTTCTAAATTAAACAAAGATTTTCATATTTTTACATAACTTAAACTTTAAAAAAAAAAAAAAATTATGATTACTTAATTTATTCAAAAAAAAAAAAAGCAACAAAGAAAACTCTGAAATAAAACTGATCCAAAAAAGGATCCTTTATATTGCATTTATACATATATTAAATTAATAAGAAAAATATTTCACTCATTGACTTAACATCATAAAAAGAAAATGCAGTTAAAACTTACTCAATATTTTGGTTATATAATATACATACACTCAGTATAAAAAAGAGTATTGTAATCAAAATAAAATTTTAACTTAAAACGTAGAAATACTACTCTCATTTATATATAAATGAAATATGAAAATTATTAAAAACTTTAAAGCAATCATATTTTATTTTTCTCTGTAATAATTTTTTTTTTTTTACTTAGAATTTTAATTCACATAAAATTAAGAGCAGAAAAATTAAAGAGACCGCATAACTTATATCGTTCTAACAAGTGGTGAAATTCGCAAAATTTTCATTTGCAAAATGTCCATAGAAATTTTTAATGGAAAGTCCCCAAACTATATTACAAAGTTAAATCTAAAGAGATAAAAAAGTATAAATATTATTTTCCAGCATATTTTCAAATTTTTAACAAAGAAAATATAGCAAAAATAATAATCACAGAATGATTAGCGGTGAAGCCATTAATAGATTATGATTTTGAAATATTGGTGTAAAATTCTAATTATTGTAAATATTTTTTGAATTTTTTAAAGCCAAGTACACACGAGAGACTAAAATAGGTAGAGTTGAGATCAAAATCTCGGTAGAGCGACCTACATATGTGTGAACACTCGTTAGAGCTCTACCGTAGAGCTCTACATTGACTCTACGAGAGATTTCTCTACCGTGTAAATACTTTCAAGTAGAGAAATTTTTTTTTCTACGATGATTCTACAGATCTACAAACGTTTTTCGTAGACTTTCATGTAAATCATGTATTTGTGCATATTATATTGTTATTAAAGTTTCTCCTGCTGAAATTGATTCGCTCATGTTTGTGTTTTGCTTTTCAATCCTTTTTTTTCCTTTTTCTAGTAAAAAATGAAAATTGGAATAGGACATACGTAAAAAATTTGTATATGAATTTGGATCCTCAACCCTTAACACGTTTAATAAGTCTTTGTAGAATCCAACAGTATGTCTTCTTCGCACCCATTCTCGCACCCAACATTTTCTATTTTTCTTATTTTTATTGTTTTTTTAAGAATTAAATAGCCCACGGTAGCCGCAGCAGCTTTTACTTGTTCCGAACTCATTTTTCAAAGAACTGTTTGCAACAAACAAATCTATTTTGAATTTAATTCCATTTATTGCTCTACCACAGATCTACCATTTACAAAAAATACGTATATCGTGTAAACAGTCGCTAGAGAAAAATCTACAGCTCTACAAAAAATTTCTCTACCAAAGTTTTCGTAGAGTGAATTTTCTGTAGAGTTCCACTCTTATGTAAACACATTTGGTAGAAGAAACTATTGTTTCCTTAGAGCTCTACCTATTTTAATCTCTCGTGTGTACTTGATATAAAAATGATCTTGAATATGTTGAAAATGCTAATATTTAGATACAGGATGATTTTGAAGAATAATAAATTTATTTTTACTCTTTTTCAACAAATAAAATAAATGTATTTAAATTACAAAACATTTTACTTTCCTTAGATTTCTTTTTTACCTTTTATATTCTTTCTAAAATGGGAGTAAACATACTCTTATATCTATTAACTTTTTCAAATTATAACAAATAACTAAAATTTTGTTTCCAAAAATCTAAAAATGTTCATATACCTAATGGTTTTTTCTTATTTTTTTTAAATAGACGTTTCATTTAAAATACTTAAGTGAAAAATCAACAAACGTTCGCAAAAACGAACTCAATAGCTATGTCCTTTGTTAATATTCTTTACTTTAGAATTTTTTAAATATATAAAAAAGTACTATACAAGAGCAATACAAATGAAAACTTCATAAATACAGCAAAAATTATCTATTCTCATCCCAAATATAATATGTTAAAGATTTTATTAACATAATATATTTTTATACCCGTATGAACTATGTTCTAAGGTATAATGAATTTGCCATTACGTTTGTAACACCATAAAGGAGTACAGCTAGATATAGAGTCAAAGGTATGGATCGGCTTAGAATCGATTTCTGAGTCGATTAAACCATGTACGTCTGTTCGTCCGTCCGCACGATAACTCAAAAAATAAAGGAGCTAGGAGGCTGAAATTTTGAGCGTGAAAAATAAAGCAACTGGAAGGCTTTTGCAAAATTGTTAGTTTTGCTATTTAATTTCAGCATTTTCGACCGACGGGTTCGAGTAGCTGCCATACAACTTCTTTCTTTATATAGAAATAACTCAGTATCTATTCAAGCTAGGTATCTGAAATTTTGCAAATGATTATCAAGTTTTATGCCAACAACTTCAGTAAAATTTAGTTGGAGTGGTACGACAGGTTCGGGTAGCTGCCATACAACTTCTCTTTTTAAATGAAAATAACTCAGTGTCTACTGTAGCTAGGAATCTGAAATTTAATAAAGAGATGTCAAGTTACATGCCAAAAACTTTTGGTTGGTCTAAAGCAGCCGTTTCAGGCTTCTTGCACCTCTTGGAACTTAATGAAGCTAGCGGTCTGAAATCTTACAAATGCGATGATCCAGGCAACATCTTCTGTAAAATTTGATTCTGCTGGTGTAACAAGTTCGGATAGCTGCTATACAACTTCTCTTTTTAAATGAAAATAACTCAAGGTCTCTTGAAGCTAGCTATCTGAAATTTAGTGAAAAGATGTCGAGTTACATGCTAGAAGCTTTTGTAAAATTTGATTGGTCTAAAGCAGTCGGTTCTGGCTTCTTGCATTTCTTGGAACTTAATGAAGCTAGGCGCAATAGATTCGGGGAAAAGTAAAAGATGATCAAGTTTTATAGAAACAGGATATATTACGTTCATACGGGTATCCCAAAGTTGACACAGTCTACTCTACTGCAATCTTCCATGTTTACATTAAAATTATTAAATCTCTGTAAAATTAACTTTAAAATAAAGTTTGTGATAAAAACCAAAATTTTTAAATAATATAGTGATCTATTTTTGCCCTGAATTCTAATTTCAAATAATGATGAAATAATTTACATAATAATTGAAAGAGAACAGAGTAAAAAAGAAAATCTATATATTGTACATAGATTCTTTGTTCAACATCTAAAATATATTGGAAATATTATTTTACTTGCAATTTCTTTTTAAATTTACATTTTAAAATAAATTCATAAAGAAAATAAAAGTTCAAGGGTCCATTTTTCTTTCATAATAAATTGCAAAACTTTAAAAAAAAATACATATTTTTTTTTTTAATTTTATAATATTTTTCTTTTTCTTCTAGCAGTAATTTCAAATCCAGAATTTCCAGAGCAAATATTAAAAATTATTTATTCAAATATTCAAAACTATTTATTTAACATTTCCTTAACATTTAAAAAATAAACTTTTCGAATCGAAAGAAAAAATGAATTTTCCATTTTCGGTTTAAAGTTTCATATATCCCTAAAAGTATGCAATTCATTAAAAAAAAAACAATTTAACTAAATATCAAAGGACCACTAGAAGAATCTATATATCAAAGAGGACCGAATATTTAGGCACATGTCTTATTGGCCGAGGGAGTGAACACAATCGCTAGGTGTTTACAGCGTATTTTATACGCTCTTACCCACTAGACCACCGAGGCTCCTTTCTTATTTAATATTTAAAATTTATTTGTATTTATATGATTTTTATTATATATAAAAATAAAAAAATCTTTTATTTAATTAACAAATGAAATATTTTAGAAAAATCAAAAAAAAATACTATAATGCAACATTATACAAATTTTAAAATGCATTAAAATTCTATAATTTTTTTTTAAAAAGATAAAAGTTTATGTAATTTATATTACACGCGTTTATATAATTTTTGCTTAAATATTCAAATCTTGTACATTTCGTCCATATAAAATTTTCCATTTTTATGGAAACATGCGTTCTACTCACAAGTTATAATAAAGTAAAATTAATATCATGTGTTATATTCTGACATTCTGAAATAAATCAACTTTGAATGAAACTCAATACAATTAAGTCAATTTTAAAATTGTAAACACTAAGAAATAAAAAATGCTATAAATAAACATTTTCACTATCACTGTATTAACAAAATTTAATAACGAATTATACTAAAGGAAAATACAAATCACTTGAAATGGTTCTTTTCGAATTTAAGATATCTTTGTACTTATATACAAAATATAACTATAACGAAATGTGCAGTTTTATTATTTGAAATTACTATTATAACTCATAAATCAAATTTTAATATTAAATTTTAAATTAAACAATCGAAGAACCATTTTACAAAAATTTATATAATCATACGTTGTTACAATACAAGCTTATAATAATAAAAATGTATTTCAACAACTTGATTAAAATCTATGATATTTATCTGAAAGAAAATTTAAAGGTCTCAGTTCAGCACTTTTTTTATACTCGTACAAACTTATTCCAATTGGTATAATGAAATTACTGTTATGTTTGTGATCCTGTAAAGCAGACAAGACAAATATAGAAAGGTAAAATACATAATATGATTGTGTATATTATTTTTCATTATTAAATTCTGAGTCGATTTAGCAATACTTATGTGTTCGTTAGTTCGTTTTATTGTTCATTTGTTTGTCCGTTGGATCTACTATGTACCGGTGTGCCCATCCGACCGTCAGTACAATATCTTTAAAATAATAAATCTAGAATTTTAAAATTGTTATCATTTATTTTTAATATAAATGTCATCTTTACCATTAAAATGAAACAGGTTTAATCTGTGCTTTAGATTAGATACCATACAACTTCAGTTTATATACATGCAAAGCACAGGATCTTAATAAGCTGGGTATCCAAAATTTCGTTTAAAAAAAGTTAAATTTTATGCCAAAGACTTATGTAACTTTTGGTTTGGTTTAATGAAAACAGTTCAGGTTGTTGTTATACAACAGTAAATTTTATATTCTAATAACTTCTAACTTAATTAAACTGTAAATATCTGAAATTTTGTAAAAAAAAAAATTATCAAATTTTATGGAAACAGCTTCTACAAAATTTGGTTTATTTTGAGTAAATAATTTAAATACTGCTCATGTGAGAATCGTAGAGTTAACACTCTACACTCTTTCTTGTTTTCATTTGATTTGTTTTTTTTTTTTTTTCATTTTAAACATTATAAATTTTTAAAAATTTTTATATAAATAAATCTTTGATCATCTTTTACGGAATGCACACGAATGATTCTTTTTTAAAAAACTTTAATATTTCTAATAATACTTTATGACATTATCCTTCTTATATTTGGACAAAAAAAAAAAACAAAGAATCCTGATTATTTTTATACTTCCAATATGTTAGGAAAAAACATCATTCCTATACTAAAATTCATTTAATATACAGTATTGGCCAAAAAAAACGCAGTTAATTTATTGTTATAAATGTCGTCATACGTCGTCATGTCGAATAAATCATTACAACTACAACCATACTAAAAGTTTTAAAAATTGCCATAACACTAAAAAATTAAATAACTTTAAATCCTTAAAACTCTACAGGAATATTAACTGGACCTTGATTTAAAATATTATAATTTCTACAAGGATCTGAAGTGGATTAACTGGTTTCGGAATCTTAATAAAATAAATATGGCAGAGATATCCATGTACCTTCAGAATAATGTGAGAAAATTGGTAAAAAATGAATTGCGAATAAAGAAAATCGTTGCATAACGAAAATATAATAATTTTCAACGTGTAAAAAAACAAATTCACTTTCAACACTGTTATAACTTATACATTAACACTTTTACACTTACTGGTATTAAAGTTATTCTTTAAAATTAATTTAAAAGTAACAAAAGAAACTTATCTAAAAATAAATTTTATTTAACGAATCTTGGAAAAAAAAATAATTTTTTATCTAATAATTTTTATTCTTTAATAAATTTTTCCAGTGCACTCCAAATCTTCATAATATTGTTACAAAACAATAGAATAATGTCCAATGTCATTGTTCTATTATTCTTGTTATACTTATTATAGTGTCCCAGTACAATAATAAATTTATATACCAAAAAAAAAAAGAAAATCTAATGTATGATTTTACCAATATAAAAAAAAATATATTATAATAGATAAGAAGGATAATCCATTACTATATAGAATTAAGGAAAATAATATATATAATCTTTTACGGGATAATCTTACACAAACGTACATAAATACTGGAATAAATAGACAAACATTACTTTTTGAAAATTTATGTATCATCCTATCCTACAACAGAAATGTAGTAAAAATGCCCCATAAATTTTTTATTTTCTTTCTAAATTTCGTCAATTCTGGAGGAAGATCTTATAAATCTATATAAATTTTTTTGAAGAATAGTTTCGACAAGCTAGAATCGTTAACAAAATTTATTCTAAATTTATTCTATGTAAATATGTAAATGAAAGTAGTTACAAGTAAACCTAATGTAGAAAGACTTCTAATTTCGTTAAAAAAAAATCATATTCGGCTCAACTATTTCGTGTAAAACCTTTGCAACAGTTCGATAGATCTTTTCCAAATAGTATTGTGATTAGTTTTTAACATAGGTTTCATTGTCTGTATTAAACAGTGCAGTAAATAAAAATAAAACTCGAATAAGTTGCATAAAACTAGATAATTATTATAAAATTATTACTAAACGCTTTATTTATATTTACTTCATTTCTTTATTTAAAACTTATACATGGTTTTTATTTATATGAAAATATTTTATGCCAGTAAAATAATTCAGTTTTTTTACAGTAAGTAATTTTTCTACAGTTTGTAGTAACCGCGTAATTAATTAATTTTATTAAATACTATTTTACTAACAGATTCGTTCACTATCTGTACTTTTAAATATCAATAAAGGACAGTTCTAATAATACCTTAACCCTATTAGTAAAAGATCAATTTTATGTACATGCACAATGTACACATGAATTAATTTCTCCTTGATTTTTGCCTTATCTTTTTATATCCTATTTTTAATAGTTATTTCCCCTATTTTTTAGTGCTTCCTCTTTCAATTAGTTGTACATCTTAAATTAATTTTTTATGGTCTTTTTGTAAATACTTTTGATTTTTATAAAAATTAAAACAGATCCGAATCTATCGCACTAGCACTTGACACTCTTTTCTTACATGTATTACTATTTTAGGGGCAACATTTAGTGTAGTCTAGAGTGCACTAAAAGAAAGATTGACAGATAATCAAGTGAGATCGGAAAATTTAGTGCACTATTTTCGAAAGCACAAAAAAAATTTTTGAGTTTTTCGGAATTAATTTAGTACGATTAACTATAGTATATAGTGCGCAGTGCGATAGTTTCAAAGACAACCTTAATATCATTTTATAAAAATTGTTTATCTCTACCTGAGTTCAATTGGTTCTGTAAATTCAATTTCATTTTAAATGTGCATACTCTGTAAATCAATACTTTTTTCAAGTTTTCATATACCAATTTAAAAATGAAAAAGAAAATTCACCCTAACAACTCCAACTGAGACCACTATAAAATTTATATTAAAAATTTGCTCAATATTACATACAGTTAGTTAACCACATTAAAAAATTTTAATTCAATACTTCGATTATATTTTCCTTTTCCATTTTTATTTTATTTATTTTTTCGCTTCCTTTATTTTTTTATTTTCAGAAATATTTACAAACACAAATGAAAAAAAGGACTCTTGAAATTATGATTCCACAAAAATTTAAAATATTTTTTTTTAAGGAGAACAAACTGTTTTTAATTTAACACTGATATTGTTTCTATTATAAGAAATATATTTTAATTGTACCAAAGCTTCTATTATATCTAGCTGATATATACGAATGTTATTGGAAAAGAAGGTCAGAGTTTATTTAACTTTTGTTTCGGACTTATCGACCTGACGTTACATTAGATTCTAAAGAAATATTTCAAATCCCTTCTTTAATTACATCCTAGCTTCATAGTTTTAAAAAAATTACAAATTTTTATTTCAGATTTTTTTGGTTTTTTCTGGATCTACACCGATATCTTATTATTCTTAATCTTATTCTTTCAAAATTATATTTTTAAATATCGTTTTTTCAAAAAAAATTGTATATGTTTTCAAAATCTCATTTGATCAAATTTTTTTTTTTTGCATTCGGTTGGAATTTTTGAAGTTCGTCCTAAATTATATACATATATAGATTCATATATCTGCATACATAAATATATGTTAATACATATTATATATACTTATATACATACATAAAAATACATACCAATTCTAGAAAAAGCGTTAGCCCTGATTTTGTAATCTGTTACTTATAAAATCTATAGGTATTCAAAATATTGTATACATATTCTGAAAAAGAGCATTACTCTGATTTTGTAACCAAATTTTATTTATATACCTCTTAATTATTTTTTTACATATATATCTTTCAAGTATTTAACCCTGGAAACCCTGGTTTTGCTATAATTTCGAAATTATTGGAACCCTGATTTTATAACCGACTATCCTCCTAACTTTTTTTAACATACATATTTCAACATTCAATCCTTTTAAATATGTGAAATAAATAATAAGATTTTAACAAATAAGATTTAAAAAATTATGGTTTCGGTACGCACCCGATTTTTCAATTATCGATGTACTTTAAAATAAAAATTGTTCTTTTTTCAATTATATTCTGTTTTTCTTTTTAAGTTTTGAGAGATTCTTCTTTTTCCTTTAGAAGGAACAAAATAAATTGCATTAAAAGAAGCACGAAACAAAAGAAAATTAGTAGAAAAAAATTAATAAATTTAATATTTCATTCTTAGTGCTTTTATTTAACTTAAATATAAAAATAAAATTTAATGAATTGAAAAAAAATAATTGATATTACAATTAATGTGAAAACAGTACAATGTTTAAAAAAAATTAATTTAAAAAGCAAATAAAATTTTTTTCAATATTATTTTGGAAATATAATGAGAATTCAATGAAATTTATCATTTCAATAACATTAAACTCGATATGTTATATAACAGATATGAAATAAAAGAAAGCAACATTTCAACAAAACATAATAAATTCAGACAATAAAATGAGTTAAGTTAAATAATTATATCAATTATATTATTATTTATAATTACATGTTATATTTTATTTATTTACATATTACGTTTATATTTACCATTTTACAATTATATCTATTTATTTATTTATTTAAATCTAATAATCTATTTTCATCCCCAATAAAATTCAATATGTATTTTTGCATACTTTCAGGATGAATTAATTATTTTATGTAATTTGTATTTTGCAAATAAGTACATATGTAATTTTGATTAAAAATTTTTCGTTTTCAAAAGTTAATTAGTTTCCCGTTTTAATTTCAAATTAAAAAAAACTTTAAAGTGTCAGGCAAAACTTTCCAAGTAATTGAAATTAATTTAAATTAGTTTTCTTTGTAATTTTCACTTTTTTTTTGTTCTTCTTCTCATGTGATATTCTCTTGAATATTTGAAAATAAAAAGTTGATTTTTAAGACAAAATAAAAATTTAGTTTCAAATTAAAAAATATTAATTATTAAAAGGATTATTTTGGGAAATAAAAATAAATTGAAATAAAACAATTTTTTGACTGTGAACGAGAGAGAAAGCGAATTAGTAGTTTCAAACAACAGATTGATGGTTCACTTAGTAGTTTCAAACAAAATCTAAGATTGATGGTTTTGGAACATAATATATGTAAGTGCTTATATAAATAAATAAATTAAAATACTTAAAACATATTTCCCCTGGTTTAAATCCTAGAGAAATAAGTACCGTAATTTTTTTAAAACAAAAAATAAATATAACATTTTCCTTGCAGTTTCCAAAGAAACAAATTTTAAATGACTCAAAATTTTTTTAAATGGAATGACACTTTAAATATATGCATATAAAAAGAAATTAAAAATATAATGGCAGAAATTTTGGAAAAAAAAAATGTTTATTTTTATTTAAATTTGCAAATACAAATAAAATCAAAAAATCTACTTGTATTAATGTCTTTGTATGTATAAATGTACATATATGAAAAAAAGGTTCTCTAGTACAACTCAATAATATCATCATCAAATTTACATTAAGATATTTTCAATAGTGTCCCTTCTCCATTTCTAAACTGCCTTTTAATTTTTGACAGTTATTAATGCCCTTTTTTTTCTTTTTTGTCATTTTTCATTTAAATTGCTTAAGGAACATTTTTAAATCCCAGCTTTACAAATTTTTTTTTTCTATTCTTTGTCAATTTTTTTTTTTTTCATTTTTATTTATTTACTTAAGCAGATATCCTACATTTCCTAGATTTTTTTAAAATTGTCTCCTATATTTATGGACAAAACAAAATATTTTTTTAAAAAATTATAGGTATTAGAATGAAAAAAAAAAAAATTGCACCCAACATTCATTTTTATTCCCATGTTAATTTATAAAGAGGGAAAAAAACAAAACAAGTGGCACGTGTTATGATGACAAGGATAACAAATATTTGTCAAAATATCTGAGAATAACAAAAAAATAAAATGCAAAAATGAAAATAAAAAGAAAAATATTTTTGATGACGTATTAAGTTATTTTTTTATTACTCGTGTAAGAAGATTTTTTTTTCCGAACAGTAGCGTTTGTTTTTTTAGAATTATAATCTGAGTTTTTATTAGATGAAAAAAAATATTTAAGAGATAATCTACAAAATATTGTTCAAAAAAAGGTCAGTGATTCGCAAGTTAACATATAGGAAATATATTTAATATAAATGTACTTGGACAAATACAAATACAGTATTACATATATATTACATATCCATAGTTTATATGTATATCTTGTTCAATATATTATAAAAATATATCTGATTTTGTTTTAAAAAAAATTATTAAGGATTTGTTAAAAGTTTTTTATGAAAATCTGTACTGCTAGATTTATTATATATTCAATAACCGCAGTCAAACATATTCCATGTTCCTGATTAAATTGCTACTATAAATTATTCTGATGTGATTTACTTTTAAACCAAAATATATATATTCAAAAAGGGTAGTGTTTGAATAGCCTACAAAAATATTAAAACATATAAAATTTTAAAGTTAAAGCTTAAATTCAGGTATTCTAAATGAATTGTTTAAACATTGGGTCAGATCATAAAAAAATTAGGGAAAACAAGAATTCGTGTGCTATTCTTACTGGAAGAATTCTTGCGTCATAGCCTTTAATTACTGCACAAAAACAGGGTTACAGCTGGAAATCGACACTGTATTCAAAGGAAAGAATCTTTTTGTCAATCCAAAACTCAACAAATTTAAACTTTATGCTATGACTTCTCTTCTCATTTCTTCATCAAATATTATATTGATAAGAAATACAAAAAAATCATAATAAACTAACTTTTTTTGTTTTCATAATTTTACGAATTTCAAAAGCATCTTCCACCTTTAACTTAAATAATATTGTAAAATAAGCTTTATAAAAATCTCATATGCCTACTTAACTTAATAATCATTAATAATTACTTAATTTATAAAAAACGAGAAAGAGAGCGTGTAGAATAGAGTGTGTCAACTCTGGCATATCCGCATGAACGTAATATATACTGTGCTTCCATAAAACTTGATCATCTTTTACAAAATTTCAAACGTTTTAGTATCGACGTTAAGTATTGAAATATATTTATGTAAATTTTAGAGTTTTATGGCAGCTTGCTGTTGCATCAGTGCAACGAAATTTTACAGAAGTTATTGCCTTAAAACTTCCAAGATGTTCAAGCTACCTGAACCTGCTTCTCTAGCACAACCAAATTTTACAGAAGTTTTTAGTACACAACTTGACATATTTTCACATATATCAAATTTCACATATCTAGCCTCCATCGACACTGAGTTATATTCATCATCCTTAATACTTCATTATCTTTTTTAGATTTAAGATACCTAGCTTTCTTTAGTTCTAAGATGTGTAAACTACTTGAACCTGCTGCTGTAGTTCAATCAAATTTTACAGAAGTTGTTAACATGCAATTCGGCACCTTTTTGAAAAATTTACCAAAAAAAATACCAAATAAATACCAAACTTTAATAGGCACTTAGTTAATTCCATATAAAGAAAGAGTTGTATGGCAGCCCAAAATGTTGGATTTAAATAACGAAACTAAGAATTTTGTAAAAGTGACGTAAAAAAAATTCAACCTCCTAGCTCCTTTATTTTTTGAGTTATCGTTGGAACGAACGGAAGGACGAACATGGTTTAATCGACCCAAAATTAAATTCAGAACCGATCTACACCTTTGAACCCGTATCTACGTCTATTCCTTTAAGTTGTGACACTTAACGTAATAGCAAATTTATTATACGTTTGAACATATGTTGATACGGGTATAAATATCAAGTGTTTAAGCATTGTATTCCATTACCATAATATAATTATCAAACGCACCTATTTATTTTAAGTTAATTTATTTTTAATTAAATTGCATTTTATTTATTTAAATTGGAAACAATTAAATTTATTTTAAAAAATTTTAAAAATTATAAGAAAAAAATCTAAAATAAAAGATTCAAAACAAATAACTTAACTTTAATAAATCGGAAAGAAAGACTTTTCATTAAACCTTTTCACAAACCTTACGTAGAAACCTAACTACTTAAAAAAAACAAGAAAAATAATAATCAAGTCAGGCTAAAATTAAAATATTTATCTTCGCAATTTCACACAAAGGACTACCATACTGAAAAGTAAACAAAAAAAAGTTCTTCTTTAAAATTTAAATATAAATCAGTACAGTGTATGCCAAAAGTAGTTAATATCAGTGCTTCTTATTATATTTTTTATAGAATATTTTTATAGAACTTATTATTTTTTCATATATCTCTTTCTGGAATAACAATATTTCTGTTATATGCATTTTGTTAATTTCACAAATAAATTGGTTCACATAACCCTTATAAGCTATACTGTACATCATATGTAATAGAAAGAAGTGTAAAATAATAAAACCCAAATATGTTTGGACCCAATTTTGGATTTTTATTTTAACCTTCAGATTATTAACCGTAATTATAAAAAACAAATTACAAAAATAAGATTTTAAGAAATTTGTTGAGGGGTTGACAACCTCCCTAACTGATAATCTTACATAATATATAACCCTGATTTAAAAGTGATACCGTATACCAAGTTTTTAAAACCAATTGTAAAATCTCTCTCAATTATTCGTTTTCATACATATTTCGAATTGAGTACGAACGCTCGTATCTCATAATCACACTTTTTATTCGAGACAAACACCAAAAATCAAAATCTTAGCCGTTTGTACATTAATATTAAAAGTATTTTCATATTGGCATCATATTGGCATCATAATGGGATCTGGATAAATTATCAATTAAAATTGGTTTTTTTCCCCTCTTACTCCTCGATGACTTTTATGGCTTCCCAAGTTTGTTAGTTTTGCGCTAGTTCGGCTGTTATTGATCGTCGCCAGGTGTTATTGGGTCAATCGGATTCCTTGCGGGTTCCATTCTAGGACTATTCTAGTTATATTTTCTGCATGTTTCCTTTAACTGTGGCCTATCGACCACCACTTTCGACGTTTGGTTTGGTTCATTATTGTTTTGTTATTATTGTTTCTTCGCTTGTTAACTGACTGTTGCTGATGGTATTTTGGCTAATGGTATTTGACCAAGTGTTAGTAGTCGTTCAAGTTTCGCTGCCATACAGAAGTGTAGCAATTAACAATCCGATTAACAGCATAACATGTAACTCAAGAATTTTATAGATCTTAAAAAAAAAAGTTTTGTTTTAAACGAACTTCTTAAAAAAATTTAGCTATAGAAAATTCACCGTTCAAGTTTGTTAACATAAAATATTGATAATATTGCATACTGAAGCCTTGGTCCCTTGTAAGACATTTCAGATATATTGAGTATTGCCAGATTTTTAAAGACATTTGCTAAAAATTAAAAAAATTAAAATGTTATATAACCAAAATATTTTTTTGCAACACTGTAATAAAGCATATATAATTTTCTATGCCAACAGAATGTTTTTTTCTAACTTTAGAAAATAACCTGCGGTTGTAATCAAACATTAAAATGATAAAAGTTAAATCTTGAAAAGAAAATTTCTTTTTATTCTTAACTTTAAGTTTCAAAAAACATGAAACAAATTTATACAGTTTATGTTTTTATACCCGTACGATAAGGGTCGGGTATATTAAAATTGCTCCTCCGTTTGTAACACCTTGAAATAAGCTAGCTAGATATATCTTCAAAGGTATGGATCGGATTAGATTTCAAATTCTGAGTCGATTAAGCTTTGTCTGTTCGATAACTCAAAAAGTAACGTCTTGTCATGAAATTAACACAAAATATTCTTACATTAATTTGTAGGTTCCCTACTTTTTTGGTTGAGATCCAACCAAAACTTCGGTTAGCTCTCGAACACCTAACTTTTAGATCCCCACATTTTTTTTTTTTGAAATAGAGCCATGAAATTTTAATTGCTGATAGATATCATAAAAATATTAATTTTATTATTAACAACTTTTTTCTGTAGCCCCATCCGTTACGGAACTACAGTCCCCCAAAGTTCGAAAAAGCTCTATATTTAAATTGTTATAACACAAGTATCTATAGTAATATATGTCACTGAGGAATGAAAGTTATATAATACATATTATGTATAGTATAATTATTACACACATGCTGCTTAGTATTAAATGGTACTATAACATATTTGGAAAATTTTTGGATTGATAATCGTTATGTGGAAGATTAAGAAAGCTATGAACATATTAACGGTTCGTACGGATATCTGAGAGTTGACAAAGGCAACTGTATTTTTCCTCATTTGTTTTATTTTTTTTTTTTTTTATTAAATATCATATGTTAAATGCCATATGTTGCAATAAAAAGACATTATATAAAAAGTCGCATTATAATAATATCAAATTAGCAATAAAATAAAAGTAAAATAAAATACAAGTCACGTAGAATGACGGATTAATTATCTGAGAATATTTAAAAAATTTTTATTGTACAGAAATGTACAGAAAAGAAATTTTCATGAAAGTCTTTATACATATTATATCTATCTACACTCAAAAGTTAGAATTTAAATACACAGTAAAGAGATTCATTAGTTTTGACAAAATTAAATGTCTTGAAAGCAAAAAGAAATTAAGAAACAATTTCCAAATCTAAAAAAAACATAAAATAAAATAAAGAAAAGAAAATATAATAACGAAAAAGACATAGACATATGTAATTACATACATAAATTAAATAATATAATTTAAACACCTGGAAGTTCAAGTAGCAATTAAATGTTTCCATGACGGTATTAATATAAAAAGTTTTAAAATTTAAGCTTAAAAAACAAATGTTTTTCGTCTGAAAATTATGATTTCAAATAAAATTAAATAAAATAATGAACCACAAAGGTCAGATCTGTTTAAAACTAGATCCACTAGATTTCTACACTTACAACACTATAAAATAATCGTGAATGCTATACCACTGTTTCAAGCAAGGTAGGGATTCAAATGATTTCCGTTAAAGCAGAATGGGTGGAGACAGCTGATTTTTTTTTATTCAATAACAATAATAAGCAATGAAATAGTAAAAATATTATGTGTACATTCATTCATACATCCATTTGTATGTATGTACATTATTTTTTTTTTTTCATTAAAAAATATTAGAAGTAAAAAATAATAAAAACTGTAAACAAATACAAAACAAACATAAGATTAATATTGAATCTGCTAACAAAAATTTTACAGTTTGAATTTTGCGTCATCAACAAGAGAAAACAATATGCATAGATATAAGTAAATATATAAATTTTTGGAGATATAAAAAAATATATTCATATTCATAATAAACTTAAAAATAACACTAGTAAACTACTTCTTCCGGTTGTCCGGAATTAATTACTACTTTTTAAATTATATAGCTAAAAATCTACGAACATTTATATATTTTTTTACATACATAATGGGGCTGCCTTCCTCCACTTTATAAAATACTTTATTATTGAAACTATTATGTATACAAAACGTAATTAGGAGGGGATTTCAGGTTTTCAATAATTAGTTTACCGGGACTTGGTATCAACAATTAATTGTCACCAATTTTTTAAATACAATGCTATTGACATATTTATGCACAAAAAATAATTAAGCAGTATTTTGGAGTTGATTACCAAAAACGAGTTTCAATAATTTGTAGAAAGGGTATATGGGGGCGGAAAACATCCATTTGTTTTTTTTTCCTAAGGGAAGTGAGAATCGGTAGTATCAGATTCTAACTGACTAAACCCACCTCCCCATTTAGCCAATATAATGGTATGAAACCCTTACCTGCGAACGCTGTTTGCTTTAAATGCTTTATTGTTAAAATTTATTAAAAGGAATTTTAAAGTTGGTTACGAAATGAAAGTTTTAATAATTAATTGTTCAGCAAGGGCCTATTTACTATTTTATATTTATTTTTAATTATTTTTAATTTCAATTACATTAAAATTTATTTAAAATATTTTTTCTTTACAACGTAACTATCGGTATAAATTAAGCTAATTTGTTTTTGAATAAAACAATTAGAATATACTTAACATAATTATTATTATAATAAAATATAAAAAAAAGACATTTTTTTTCTTTGAAATTTTTTTTCATTCAACTTCAAATTTTATTTTCAATATTTTTTGCAATTGACATATTTTTCTTCAATATATCCAAATCCCAAATCCATATTAATAACTTTAAAAAACACTAACACTTTTGATATTCACTACTTATACTTATCGACAAGTTTGTATTAGTACTAAAATCTATTTATATATAAGTTTTCTTCAACAATTTATACTAAAAACTTGCTCCATATTCTCAAACTTATATTGTTTTATATAAGACAAACTTTGACCTATAATTTGTCTTCAAACCTTCAGAAAATTCTTTAAAAAATTTCAAAAGAGATCTAATATGTAATTTTACATTTTATATCTCAAGTTGATCATCATATATAAATAAAACTTTAGTATTCACAAAAGTTTCTTCAAACAAATCTACTCTTCTTCAACTCTACAGAAAAAAAAAAAAAAATATTTTTTTTTACAGAATCAACTTAAAGTTATATTTGTTAAGAATAATAATCACACAAAATACTTTAAAACTTTGAATTATCGGATTACCTTAAAGTATTTTTATGGTTATTTTGTTGCTATTTGACCTCAACAATAATTTTCAAAAATGAAATCTTTTACTTTTTATTTAATATTATAAGTATTATCAGATAAGGCACTTTTAAGATTTTATTTTATATTTAGAAAAATTCCAGTTAAAAAAAAAAATCCATTACAAAAAAAAAAGTTTTTCTTTTTTTTTGTTATAAAATAATTTTCATTTTACTATATAAGTACTTATATACATATAGTTCATTTTACTATATGTATATAAAATATTTTTGATATTTGGTTTCATTTTCAGCTTAAAAATTTTTTTTTAAATGAAAGTACACCAAAAAAATTGAATTTTTCAAATATGGCTAGCTCAGCACTTTTCGTCGTTTATTATTACAAAAGCATCTGGCAAGTTCTATTGATGTGCAAAATGTATGGGTGTTATAATTTACTATTAATTACTTCTCTGAAAAGTTTACGTTTTTAAATTTACCTCTATAGATTTCAAAACTGAATCTCTTTTTGAACTAAGTTAAAGTAAATATAGTGATCTTAAAATAAACAAGGCAGAATAAACTAAAGATTTTTAAAGGCGCACATTTTTCAAAAAAAAGATAAAAACAGTTTAAAATTGTGATTTACACCAAAGTTACTGAATTTTCTTCAAATTTTATATGTACATATTAAAAATTGTGAAAAATAAGGAGATATGTTCTTCAGTTTTAAGGAAATTAAGCGTTAAAGAAAAGCGTTTAAAACATCTTAAACCATAATTTTAGAGTTTCATTAAATATTTGCGTTTTACTTTGCAAAAAATTATGCAGGTGCACATGTGTCTAAAAAAAGTAAGCTTTCAATTTTTAAGTCTAATAGTTGTTAAACAGGAGATAGAACAAAAAAATTTTGACAACTAATATAATAATTCTAAAGGATTTTTCTTATTTAAATGTTTTAGCTAAAAGTATTTGGAAGATATGAAGGAAGCAAAATTTTGTAAAATCTTTTTTTCACATATCGATAAATTTAAATACTAAATTTGAAAATTTTTTTGACATTGATTTATAAAGTTAATAATATGTCCTGTTGTTTAACGTCTTTTCATTCAAAAAAAAAATATTAAGCATAACTTGAGATATACAAATTCGAAAATAGGGATTTTTTCCAAATTTGAGGGACTGTTGTTTCGTAATGAATGGGAGCCTTCATAAGAAAAATTATACTACAACATTAATTTTTTTATGAGATTTCCATGCATAAAATTTCATTAGTCTATCTTTAACAGTGTAGAAATTTTGGAAACAGACAGACAAACGGACCATAAACCATATATTCACTTCTCTTTTAAAAAATTAATTTGAAGGACTATTAATAATTATCAAAAACAAAATTTAAAACCACTATTTACTTTAATTTATTTTTTTTTTGTTTTTATAAGTAATAAAAAAATAAGAAAGAAAAATTATTAAATGAAGTTTTAACATCCAGCTGATTATTATTGTCTTTAATGAGATATAAAATAACAGGATCTAAATGTATAAACAGGGCAGTTTATTACTATAATATTATAGTTTGTATCATTACTAACATGGCGTGAAGATTAATCCATTTAAGGGAAATTTCTAATAAAACCCATTTTCTCGTTAAACTTTACAAAATCTTTAGCATTGATTGAAAAAATAAAACGTGTTTCTAATGTAAAAGGCAAAAACTGTTAAAAAAAAATTAAAAATAATAAATAATTAGAATTGAAAATAAAAATGAGAAAAAAATGAATTTAAAAAAAGAATTTACTACATATAATTTGATAAATGGCGTAATGATTAATCGGAAGATCTTCTGAGATTAAAGTGAGTTTAAATCTAAAAGTTCCAATAATAGAACAAGTAAGGTTATATCTAATAACAGTAATATATATCGTAATAGTTTATAATGTAAAAATTGTTTTCGTAATCAAAAGTGAAAAGAATGAAAACAAAGCTTACGGGATAATATGCGACTTTTAGTGAATGTTCTATACCTATGCTTATAAAAGTGTAAAGATAAAAACCAAATTACTTACAATGAATATGAAACATTGTTTTTATTATATAATTAGTTTTTTAAGGATAATTACATAAGATTTATCTTAGAAAAGTGATAATGAAATAAGAGCCATTAAAGCTCATTTATTCCACAAAATAAGAATAAAGAAAATTTTAAAATGTTTTAAAACGAGGAAGAATACAGTTGACTTTGTCAACTCTTAGATACCCGTACGAACCGTTAGTTTGTTCACAGCCTGTCACTTTGCTTACAATATTATTTTTTTAATATTTTAGTATTTTTAAATAATTTGGGTGAATTTTATAATTTCTAGAACTATGGGTTGTACATATATTCAAACTATATGTTTATACATTCTTCAAAAGCAGATTTTAACATAACGATTATCAATCCAAAACTTTTTCAAATATTCTATAGTACCATTTAATACTAAGCGGTAAATGTATATTAAATTTACTTAGTACAAAATAGTAAATATAATTTTAAATATTATATTATATTATATTTAAATATTCCATTGACAGAATAATTTCTAATAAGTACAATAAAATACATATATGTATGTAAATACGGCGCTATATAATATACATCTATACTCTTATCATTCATTCACTAGTGACATATACGATATGTAAATAAACATGATATTATATAAGTATGTATATATATCAATATCATATAAATAATAATAAAAATTCTTCAAGCAACCGTTATGTTGTTTATTTATTCACATTTTTTTGTACTACGCATTATATCCTCAACAATTTCAAATTATCGAGTAAAACAAAATGGAAAAAATTCGTTTTAAAGGAATTTGTTAGAAAATTTGAAAAAACCAAGTAACACTTTCGTCAATTATAAAGTAACCCTATATTATTAAAAAAAGTTGTTAACAGAAATAAGAGTATAATGTTGGAGCTTTCATTTTTGTGTATTACTTCAAAAAAATTTTAACAGGTGTTCAAGTTACAGGTGTTTAAAAATAGGAAATTTTCAGTTTTTGACCCCTTACAGCTCCTAAACGGGGGGTGATACAAAAAAAATTTCTGAAATGACTCATACTAATTTTCAAAGATCTAACTTTTGTCAAAATTTCAAGTTTCCAACTTAAACCGTTTAGAAGATAGAAGGGTTGAAGGATTTTGCAAAATTTGAGTTTCACATAACGGTAAATTAAGACACCGTATGCCACAAATATATATTTATTGGATATATACTTTTAAAGCTAATAAAAGTAGTAATCGTTTGGCGTTTTCAAAATGAAGATAGACCTTATACAACTTGTGCTATAACAATTTAAATATAGAGCTTTTTTGAACCTTTGGGGAGCTGTAGCTCCGTAACGGGTGGGGCTACAAAAAAAAGTTATTAAAAATAAAATTAATATTTTTGTGGGATCTATCAGCAGTTAAAATTTCATAGCTCTATTTCAAAAAAAATGTCGGGATCTAAAAGTTAGGTGTTCGAGAGCTACCCTAAGGCTTGGTCCAAACTCAACCAAAAAAAATAGGGAACCTACAAATTACTCCCAGAATATTTTGTGTAAATTTCAATATTCTAGCTTTCTTAGTTTTTGAGTTAGCGTGCTGACGGACGGACGGACGGACGGACGGACGGACGGACATGGCTCAAAAGTCTTAGAATTTTTTTCTGATCCGATCCATACCTTTGAAGGTATATCTAGCTCGCTTATTTCGAGGTGTTACAAACGGAGGAGTAATTTTATTATACCCGATCCTATCGTACGGGTATAAAGATAAGGAAAGAAATTAAGAAATTTTAGCTGAAAATATTCAATTTTCTAATTGTATTAATTTTTGTAATTAATTTCTACTTTTATTTAACTGTTATTCGGATTTTTGGAAAACTTAGCATTTTTATTTATAATTTATTCCTACATTGACTTATTTAATTAGGTTCATGTCATACGAAAATTCTCAAAACAAGTTTTACATATTCAACATTTTTTTACATTTTCACTCTCACAAATTTCTCTTTTTTCATTTCTAAAGTTCTTTTAAGGCGTAAATTACTGAAAAAATGTATAAAAACTTTAACTTTTAAAATTACCTAATCAAAATATCATTTGTTTTATTGTTTCAAACAATGAACCAACTATAAATTCATAAAATGCCATTTACTTAACTACAATTAAATTCTTAAAATTACCGTCAATACATTTTACATTTTAATAAAATTTTAGTGTATCTTATAACTCATACGATTAAAAAGAGTTTGTTTATACTCTTATTTTAAATTTATTATTGATAATTAATTAATATAATTAAAAGAAAAGCCTTAATTTTTCATTATTATAAAGTAAATATTAATATTATATGTTTTTAGCCGAAAAATATGCAATTAATTTTTTAATTTCAAAAAAGTTAAAAGAGTCACAGTCATATTAACTGTAACTATGCTGGTTTAAATGCGGCACAGGTAACAAGTTTTTTTTTTAAAAAGAAGTTACTGAAAAAGTTATTATTCTTATACAAATTCCCCCCTAATATTATAACGTATACCGTATAATATAAATAGTGCATAGCGCTTTTATCAAAACTAAAACAATTTTTTTGTTATTGCTATTTTTTCCGTTAAGTAAAATTATTTTATGTGAGAAAAAAATTTCACCTTAAAAAAAAATACTTACTTATAAAAGTTTATTTTAAAACGGAAAAAAGCCAAAATTATGAGAGTTTTCAACAAAGTTTTACTATGAAATTCTTATAATACACTTATAGTAAAGAAGATTAAAAGTAATGTTTAAAAAAAACCACTAAAAATTTTAAATTCTTTTCGGAAAGAAAAAGGACTTGAAAAGGACTTTTTTTAATTAAAGTAAAACAACTTTTAGAAAAAACAAAAATTAGAGAAGCTAAAATTTTTTTTTTTTTATTTATTTTATATAAGGAATGTGAATTTAATTATAAAAAAAAGTTATTATTGTAGATACTTAAGAAAAATACTTATTATATTTCGATTGTTTTTAAATTTTATATTAAGTAAAAGTACTGTACTTGTTATAAATAAATATAAAATGGAATTTATAGAATCGATTGAATACGATAACCAAGATGAAGCGAACGCATTATTATTTATTTGGTTTATATTAAGTATTATATATTTACTTTATTTATATATATTACATGTATGGTTTACCAGTGGGATTTATAATTGAAAATTACTTTTTTTCAGTAGTTTTTCTAGGAAAAACTCTTACATCCTGAAGGATTTAATATGCAGGATTTAAAGCCTCACACTCTCGGTTGATAAGTCATGTGCTTAATCACTTACCAACCAATGTCTGTTATTTTTGCAATTATAATTACTATTTTTAATTTTCCACGGAATTTTACAATAAAAAATAATATAAAATAAATAAAAGGTTTTCAGTTTTCGAAATAGAACAGAGTTCTCCAAATAAAACTTAAAATTATTTTATCTTCTTGTTTTATACGAGAAAAAACAAAGTAGAATATAAACCAACGATTTTTAAAAGCGCACATTTCCAAAAGATAAAACAAACTGTTTAGAATTGTGACTTTCACCAAAATTGAAAATTTCATATAAGAAGAAAAAATGTGAAAATAGAACTTTTTTGCTATTTTGAGGGGCTGTAAGTCCGGAACCAGATATAACTATGAAAAATAGTTCACACACGTAAATGTATAATACTGAAGCTTTAATTTTTATGTTTTTCCGAAGAAAAACTTGTACAGGTGCCTAAGTTACAGGTGTATATTAATTTGGAAAGTTCTTTCTTGTCTGGAAATTTCAAGTTCCTATCTAAAAGCATTCCGGAGTTATGAAAAAAAAATATCATGCAAAATTTCGTTTTCATCGGTAAATTTAAATAGTAAATTACAAAATATTGCATAATTTTGATATAATTTTATAGTGGTAAGAAAATTGCCGGTCTTATAGCCTTTTTAGATTGTAAAACTACTAGGCTGAGCATGAGCATATACATCTGAAAATAGGACTTTTTTGCTATTTTGAGAAGTTTTAACTTTGTAACTCTATACAATTAAATGAAACAGTTAACACACGTAAAACTATATTACTGGCGCTTTAATTTTTATATCTTACCGAACAAAAATGTGCCTAAGTTACAGGTGTTTAAAAATAGCAAATTTTCAATTTTTAAACCCTAATACCTCATAAACAGAGGTAGTTCAAAACAATGTTCTGAAGAAACTTTTACTAATCGTAAAATTTCTTTCTTATATCAAAATTATAAGTCCCTATCTGAAAGTTAGTGCCGGAGCTATGAAGATAGAAAAATCATGCATAATTTGGTTTTCACATAACGATAAATTTAAATGCTATAAAATGAAAAAAAAAATGTACAATTTTAATATTGATTTACAAAGATAAAAAAAATTTCTGTCGCATGGCGCTTTCAGATTGAAAAAAAGTTAAGTAAAACATGAGATATATGCATTTCAAAATAGAGCTTTTTCAAAGTTGTAGGAGTTGCAGCTCTGTAATGGAGGAGCTACATGAAAAAGTTGTTCTACAACATTAATTTTTTTATTAGACCTACTCATGGTTACAATTTTTTTTCTCTATCTTTAACAGTGTAGAAGCTTTGTAAACAGACGGATGAACGGACGGACGGACAGAGTAAAACTAATAGGCACATTTTTTAAAAAAATTTTTGGATATGTGCTAAAAACCACATAAATTTTTTATTTCCTGTTCATATGAAATTTTTCACTTAACCTAACAACAAAAAAATTTTATTTATAGGACATTTTATATTAATGGAATTAATTATTAAATATAACGTGGTACTGATTCAAATTTAATTGAACTTAAAAACAAAAAAATGTAAAAAAAATTAAAAGAATTATTGAAAATTTATAAAACAATCAGTGTAAAAAATTTAAGATGATTCTCAAGATGAGATGATACTAAAAACAAAATTATAATTTATTACAAGTTTATTTATTCAGGAAAACAAAATGACAGAATACATAAAGCGCATACTAATTTTTAAAATTCATAAAAAAAATTGTAATTGTTCTATTTTTTTATTTATTATTCAAAATCTAAGATTATATTAAATATTAATCTTTTGTACTAAGTAGTTTCAGATATAACGGGTAACATAGAGGTGGAAGATAAATGCATGATAAATCGATTTTGAATTATTTTGAATTCTGCCGTAATACGAATTACATAACCATATTTTTGAGGAGATATTGCACACTAGTAAGTATAATATTTTTTCAGATTTAACAAACAAAAAAACGCAATAGATTTTTAACAAGATTTTACTTCCTTCATATCTGCGCAATGTTTTCAGATAGAGTCTTGATCTTTGTTCTTTGTTCTTTCAAAAATTACTTCAGAAAAATTTTTTCTCCATCCCCCCAAAAAAATTTAAATTTTGCTATTTTTACACTCCTCTACCTTAGGCATCTGTACACATTTTTTTAAAGTAAAACACAAACATGAAAGCTTCAACATTATAATTTTACATCTGTTAATTTTAGGTACATTAATGATTTTTCTTAATTAGGTACATAGGTTTTCCTTAAAATTGAAGAAAATCCTCCTTAATTTTTCACAATTTTTGTAATATATAAAAAATTTTAAGAAAACCCACAAATTTTGGTGCAAGTCAGTGTAGATGATGTCATAATTCAAAAAAAAAAAAATTCCCCAAATTTAAAAAGCTTAATTTTAGAGTATGGGGTCATTAGTCCCCATTATTTTAAGTGTTTAGTTGTGAAATAATATATATGTAAAAAAGTTATTTGAAGGGATCTTGCAATTTGTTACAAAATCAGGGTTATACGATTTGTTCAGAATATGTATTATAGATGTATATGAATTAGGAGAGATTTTTGAGTTGGTTACAAAATCAGTTTATTTGAGTTGGATTTCAATAATTAGTTTATCGGAGATTTGGGGACAGCAGCCCCCACTATTTTAAAGCTTTCTATTTGAAATATGTATATAAGAAAAAATAATTAGAAGGAATTTTAGAGTTGGGGAATTTTGGAATTTTCTTTTGGGGATTTTAAGTATAATTTTTTTTTTTAGAATTTTTTTTTTTTTTGGAATTATTTAAATGGTAATTTTAGTAATGACTTAGTACGAAATGGAATTTTTTTTTTTTGGAATATCGTACCCAACGCAGTCAGCCACAGTATTCGAAATTATTTTTATTGTATTTTGCAAAATATGCCCTTTTAAAAATCTTTAGTTCTTCCAAATTCTACTTTGTTTTAGTTACTATGATGAAAGTACCTTATTTTAAATTAAATATTTTAATAGAAATCATATTAATTAAATCAAGAAGAAATATTTTCATATCACTATCTAAAGAAAAATTAAAAACGTGCAAAATAAAAACAGGCAAATGGATTTTTGAAAATAGGATTTAAATTGTAAGGAATAAAAGAATAGACAAAATTTAATCCTAACAACAATTTATATATTCGAAAACAAAAATAAATTTTTAGAATTTTTAAATCAATTTGAAAATCTTTCTTGATTGTATTTAAAATCATAAAAACCCGGAGAAAAAGTTTTACGCAAATTAACTAAAGTTCCCGCATAAATGAGTTCATTAAATAATTTTTCAAGAGATTTTTGTTTTTATTTTAATTAAAATAAACTTCAAGGAACATAAATATTTCTAATTTCTGAACTTTTTCTTTCTTTGAAGTTTATTTTAATAAAAAAAAAAAACTATCAAATTCCTACACCCCTCATAAAATATGTAGAATTAGTTGTGGTTTGAAATATTTATTAATCTGAACTTTGTTAAGAAAACTACAAAATTTCTACTTTTTGGTTTTTTTTTTGTTAAATCTTT
Source organism: Poecilobothrus nobilitatus (assembly GCA_947095535.1). Lineage (NCBI taxonomy): Eukaryota > Metazoa > Arthropoda > Insecta > Diptera > Dolichopodidae > Poecilobothrus > Poecilobothrus nobilitatus. The sequence continues at coordinate 17,276,856 of OX352773.1, read as the reverse complement.
TTATTTAGTTAAACCTTGAGTAGAAAAAAAACTTTAATTTTACTCTGTGGTGAACTTTTCCATAGTTTTTTTTTTTTTTTTGTATAATTCAGAGTTTTAATTTCCATAAAGAAAACAAGAACCTCTTAAAATCATTAAAAACTTTTTATAGTTTAGTTTTAAGATTTATTTGCAAATGGGGTCAACCATCTAGCTTCAAATAATTCTTAATAAACCACGTGTTAATTACCAAACTAATATTATGGTGCAAATATGCAAAAAAGATTAAAGATCAAATCAGACGAAACCGAAAAAAAAACCATATTATATATTAAGAAAGTAAGAATTACAAAGTTTTTCATATAACTAAAGCTTCTTATTAAAAAATATAATGAAAAAGTTTTTCTTTTTTTAAACAAAAAAACGACGAACAGTAGTATAGAGTAAAGTGTGTCAATTCTAGGATACCCATATGAACATAATGTTTTCATAGAACTTGATCATCTTTAACAAAATTTTAGATGCAAGACAGCTACTTAAACGTCTTGCCTTGAACTAACCACATTTTATAGAAGTTATTGCCATAAAACTTGATCGTCTTTTACAAGATTTCAGATGCCATAGCTTAATTATGTTCCAAGATATGCAAAGTAGCTGAACATGCTACTCTAGCACAATCCAATTTTACAGAAGTTGTTGACATGCAACCTGTCATCTTTTCATAGAAATTCAGATACCTAGCTTTAACAGATACTGAGTTATTTTCGAAACTCGGCGACCGAACTTGCTGGATTTAAAAAACGAAACTAACAATTTTGCAAAATGATGCGGTAAAAATTGCAGAACCCAAACTCCTTTATTTTTTGTGTTATCGTGCGAGAATCGTGCCAACGAACGGGTGGTGACAAACTTAACCACCATAGACGTACGTGGCTTAATGCACTCAGATTCTGATCCGATCCATACACTTGAGTTTATATTTAGCTCGGTTTCTTTAAGATGACACAAACGTAATGCTAAATTTATTATACCCTTGAACTATGTTCATACGGGTATAAAAACTAAATTTGAAAGTTTGCTAATACCAAATATTTTAAAAAACAAAAATTTATATTTAATTTAAGTTTATTATTTTGCAAAAGTTAAAAAAAAATTAAAGTTTAAATTTAAACAAGAATAATGTAATATTTTAGTTTATTTTATTTAATTTATTTATTAAATAACAAATATTCACAAAGTAGAAAATTTATGAACAATCATTTGATAATATAATTAATAGTTTCAAGAAGATTTGTTTAAATAAATAACCTAAAATATAGGAAATAAAGCATTGCAAATTTTTCAAAATTAGTCAGTAGTGGTTAAGTTGCCAGAATTTTAATCGAAAAGTCTCGAGCTCAATCAAACTCAGATCAGATCATATCCAATAGTATATAATTTATAATATCGTAATAGTTTATATCGTAAAAGTTTATATCGTAATATAAAAATAATTTATAAATAAATAAGTCTTCCGTAAGATAAAAGATGGCACTCAGTGTTTACAATCTTACGTATTAGGAGATTCATTATATTTTCCTTATAGGAGTTATAGAATTTCTCGGTTGTAGCTATTGTACAAAAAACACAAATATTTTTTTATTTGTGTGCCATCTATTAATTTGCACTATAAAAGAAATATATAGATTATGACATATACTTATATTTTATTTAACTGTATTATTATTAGAAAATTCTATATATGTATATATTTTTTATTAATACGAGAATCAGGATTTAAATCCGATGCCTTTCAAATAAAAAGCCATTGTCTTAACCATTGACTGGATTGAAAAATAAAAAGAGCCAAATTTAAGACCGCAATTAGATTTCAATGTTTTTAAATTTTAATCCGTATTTGTTTCATATTTTCTCACTATATTCTCATTATTTTGTTATTTATTTTGAAAAACAGCCATTAGCGGTTTGACGTCACTATTTTATATTTTTTTTTTTTAAATGAAGAAATAGGTTCCAAGTTTCATTTATTGTAAGCGTTTAAAAAAAAATAATGAAATAGTAAAGAAATAGTGATAAAAAATGAAAAAAAAATAGAAAAATATCTACTTATGTATTTCAGTTTTTCAAAAATAGTGAAGAAATTGTAAAAAAATTGTAAAGGAATAGTTAAGAAATAGTGATATTTAATTGCTAAGAAAAGATTAAATACAATATATTACATTTTAATTCTTTTAAGTTCTTAACTATAGAATTTTAATTAATATTAAAGAAAATTTCTTTCGATATTGCACAATTTTCTTAAAAAAAATTCTAAATAAAACTCCAATTTTACTTTGTTTTGATTATATACATAACGTACATACACTTATATTAACATTTTAGAAATGTACGACTTTAGAAACATTTATCCGATGTTTACTTAAAATTTTTAATAACAAAAAATTTAATATTAAACCAAAATATTTTATTAATATAATCCATAATTTTAATTGAATTACAATTTTACTGATTTTTATAATCCTTATAAAGTCTATTATAAGCCTACCATAAATATTTAATTAATTTAAAAAAAGAAGTAATCACATAAATTTTAAATTTTGATATTTCTTAATTAAAATAGAGTATATTTAAAATAAATTCTACTTATTTTTCTTAATGCTACCTAAATAAATAGAAATCTTATATTCTTATTTTAAAATAATTTCGTAATATTTTAAATATTTTGTTTATTTGAATTTTTGAACATATTGGTTTCTAATAGCAACCATGCCACAACATAAAAATTGTCATTTATTACGATTATTTATAATCGATTATAAATAACAATTTATAATTCGATTCTTTATAATTGGCTAATTTAATAATAAAATTGTAAATTAAAAACAATAAAATAAATTATAATTTATTTTATTTGCTGAGTGATAATAGTGAATTCATCAAAGATAAAGATAAATATGTAAAAAATGTTGCCTAAAAAATTAAAATTAAAGATAATTTATAAAAATTAAATTAATTTGGGATTAATTTAATACATGATAAATTAAAAATCATTTTCAATGGATTAATTAATTAATAAAAATTATTTTATAATTTTACATAAATTATTTTAAATATTAATTAATTAATTTTTTTTTTTTTATAATGTTTTAAAATCTATTAAGAAGAGAATTAAAATAAAATTAATTGGAAGCTTGACAGAGAAACGTTTAAAAACTTGTTAAGGTTAATATAATGAAGAAACATATCCATATAAAGTTTATTCTGTCTAAAAAATGTAAATCAATTTACACATTAACATTATTTTAAGATTTAGTAATAACTATATGATAAAATAAAATTTTAAAAATATAAATCACTAGCAGTGTTATTACACAAAATTCTAATATCTTAATAACACTTTCTAATAATACTTGAATATTGTGCTCTAACTCTTTATATTAATAAAGAATAAAAAGATTTTCGACATACTTTGACGAAGGTTTTGAAAAGGTTCACTGCGATTAATTTAATCACAAATATAGCAAAAATTTCTCAAAAATCGGAAGTACAGCAATATATTAACGAAATTCAAAAAATTAATTTTTACTACCTATCGTTCTTTAAGCTTAAATAAGCTCAATTCAAATTGAATTAAATCAAATTTGAAAGAATTTATTTCAAAATATTGTATATGGTTGGAACCCTTTGCATAAGACATAATATGAGCCATCTCTATTACAAAGTTGTTTATGGTTAAAATTTGAGTGCCAAAATAAAAAAGCAAAAAAAAGGCACTCACCTTATATCAATATCTATAAAGCTTATATTATATAAGTACAACTCACTGGGTTGACGCCTCATTTACTCTTTGTGTTATCTTCACTGAGATCAAAATTTGCCGTTCGTTTTATTCACGATCCTGTCGTGACAAATTCTTGACATTCGTCGTAATATTGAGCTTTTTCTCTTTTAACAGATATTTTGTAGGCAATTACATTTGCTCAGTCGATATAAAATCACTGATGCCAACTCTTAAACAATTCCAATGCACAGCCAGAAAGGTTAGAAGTGCTCATTCCTACCTTGTAAAACTACTAAAATCGAAATGATAGTTTACTGGATAAAGCAATTTATGTTTATTTCGTGGAACTGCAAAAATGTGCAACTTACTTTCATCTAATGAGTTCCCAAAAGTTTACGGTTTTTGAAAATTACATAGATTCAAGTTGTATTTTTGTTAATTTGATGCCTTCCGCTCTGTTCCTGTAAGGCAGGTTCGTATTATTTGTTTTGGGAGAGTGTGAATTTACAAAGTGCTTAAAAATAAATATTTATACTGTGACCAAGTCTCACGATCACCATTTAGCCGAAAAGAACAGGTTAGTGACTCGTAATATAAGTATAGATTAAATTACGGACAACGTTTTTACTAAATAAAGAAAAACTTTACATTTTATTAAAATTTTTTTTTTCAATAAAAAAAATCTTTACCAAAAATTCAAAGAAAAACAAATTGTTTCAAAGAGGTTTTTTCTTTTTCAAAGTTTTTTTTTTTTTTTTAAACAAAAAATTACAAAAACATACATATATTTTTATTCAACTGACTAACACTATATTGCAATAATTCGATTAAAAATTTTACATTTTTTATTTCTTTCTCCGATACATAATTTAATAATCGATTATTTATATCAAAAATATTATATTTAATTTGTTATAATAAACAAATAAATAGAATAATATTTTTATTTTTTATTAGCTATTTGATTTTATTAAAATAGTTTAAAGAATTAAGTTCAAAAGTTCGGAACAATTTAATTAATTTAAGTTCAAAAGTTCGGAACAATTTAATTAATTTAAGAAAAGTAAAAATAATTTTGTTGGTGAAATTATTTTAAAAAATTTAATAATAAAGTAAAAAAAAAATACATAATGTTTTTAAATTAAAATGTAAAATTAAAAAATTTAAAAAAAAAAATATTAAATCAGTTTGAACTTTAAAAAATAAATTAAAATTTTATTATAAAATTAATATATTATTTGAAAAAAAAAAAAAACAAAATTTAACTCTTGAAATTAAAATTATATAAATTTTTATGATAAAAATAAATTATTAAATTATCCTGATGGTATTAAATAAAATTTGCAGAGTTTTATTTTATTGATTTTAATATAAATATTTAAAAATAAAATTTAAATTTAATTGAAAGTCATTCAAAATAAATGTCGTAATATTAAAATAGATTTTTTTTTTTCTCAAGTCGTATAAAAAAAGGACTCTTTAAGAAAAAATTTTCTTCAATGAAAAAATTATTGACTAATCCCTGTTATTGATTTAACAATATTTTATACCTATATGTGTATTATTTTTATTTTTTTTTTTTTTTTGTTCGGTAGTTATTTTAAATGAACAGCAAAAAATTTATTATCATGTCCTTGAGTATTTCTGTGATTTACACAAACAATACAAAATAGTGAAAAAAAAAAAAATAATACCTAACTATTTTTTTATTTATTAAAATTAATTTTACATGGATATTTTTGTTAAACACGCCATATTATAAATATCTTTTGTTTTATTTTATAAGAAAATATTTACCATTTTTAAATAAATTAATAAAATATTAATTTAATTTGATATGATATGATGTATTTAATTAAACCTGTTGAATACAATATAAAAAAAAAAGCATAATTAAAGAAATAAGAAATAAAATAAACGGGATTATCAAAATTATTTAGTAACCGTTATTATTACATTCATGCATCAGCTTTAAAAAAAAATTGCGCATTAACTTTAGGGTCTTACCTAAATAAGAACGTATGATGTGTAAAAGCTATACATTGATACGTTGATGGCCTACCGAAAAAAGACACCCGGCGCTTGTCAATTTCATATGTCATCAGAAAAACATAAACAATATTTTACTGAATAAAAAATTCAATCATTCAAGATATTGTTTAGAAAATACAATATTAAATAACCGAAATAATTTGAAAAATATGAATAAATACAAAAACTTAACAAAAATTAGAAATTTAAATGTTCAGCGTTTAGGTCCCGTAATTTGGTGGTCTTTATGGGTGTTTTTTTTTTCTCATCAGATCAATGCTCAGAGCAAATGACGAGCGGGTAGAGCAAACTTTTATTTTAACTTTGACCGCTCAGAGTTAAAAAAGAAACTCTTAGAGCACAAGTTGTCAATTTTTATCTAAAATATTTTCTAACGCCATTATTTTTTATTTTATTTCATTATTTTAAATGCAAAAATGTAATTGTAAAAGGAATTTATTTGAGAAATAAAATGAAAAAAAGTTAATTTATGAAAAATCTTATTTCATAAAATTTAAAAAAGAAACTTAAAAAAAAATGTTTTGGGGCTTCGGTGGCCTAGCGGGTAGGCGTGTGGCGTATTAACCGAAGAAGTGTGGGTTCGATCCCTGCACAGGTCGTAAGTGTTTTTTCTTTACATACCCCCCTTACGACCAAATATAATGTAAATATATAGTATATAATATAAACAAAATAAATAATATTAGTATATAATTTAATAATAGTATAAAAAAAAAAACCTATAATGGCCTTTAGTAGCCGATGGTTCATAATATTGCATTACATTTATGTATGCAATATTAATATAAATAAAAATAAATAAATAAAAAATGTTTATCTATGCACGAGATTTTTTTTAATGAAGTTTTTATTATTTTATTCTTAATTTGACGTTTTATATTTTAACAACTCTGTGAAATCTGAGAAATTTTTACGAGCTCACAGATCGCTCTCTGAGCACACTTCGAGTTAAAAAAGAAACACAAAAAGGATAATCTGAGCATAAAAGAAACATATTTTTTTAGCTTGACAGATCGGACTCTGCTCTGATGAAAAAAGAAGAACATCCTATATAAAATATATGTGCATGAACACATTTTGACAGGCGATATATACGTCTCGTACGTTCTTATTTATGTCAGACAGTAAACAAATAAACCAAAAGATCGTTTTCTGTTTGAAGTTTATTAGGTTTTCAACCAACTCAAATAAAAAGTTTTTTTTAAAAGTAAAATACCTACGTAAATAGGTAATAGGTATGATCTTTTTATATAAAAATTTAAAGAAAATTTTCAAAATTTTGCAAGAATATTTACAAGAATAGTGTTTTGCTTAATACGAATTTGTTTTATGTGTCGTCATTCAGGTTCTATCACTTGTAAATTGTAATTATTGTTGTTTATATGACATTAGTCTAAATAAAATAATTTTGACAGCATGTTCAGAATTACCTACATTACAATTAGTAATAATATTTATTATATAAAAGTTAATTAATAACCGACCGCATACATTAATGTATAAGGTAGGTATTGTTTTGTGTTTCAATTTGCCAATATTATAAACTATACTTATTTCGTTAAGTTTTCTAAAATAAAAAACAGTTTGCTTGGTTGGTACATTTTTTATATGATAGAACTATTGGCATGCAATCATGCCTATGTATTAGTATTCTTTTTAAATAACTATGTACTACATATTTTAAAAACAAGTGGTATCATCCAATTACAGAAATTTTTTTTGTTTCAAAATTTCATTAAGCATAAAACATTTAAAATTGACAAAAAAATTAATTCATTCATGTCTTTCTCTTTATTCTAGAAGAATTTGTTTTTAAAAGAGAAATTTTAATTTCGTTCACAAAATTTAATAAGATAATGGCCCAATGCTTACTTTGCTTCCTTTACTTTGAATTTTTTTCAAAATATCAAAACAAAGGAAAGTTATCAAAGTAAATACTGCCCCAATGATTACTTTGCATTTTTTGCTTTGACTTTTGTTGAATTTATTTTTTCTGAAATGGATTTTAAAAAAAATTTTAAAAATTTTATATATAATAATTTTTTTATATGAAACGTACAAATGTTTGTATTCAGTACCAAATAGGAAAAGTATAGAAATATAAGAAATATAAAATATAGAAATCGTCAAATTCATGGATTGTGCGAAATCAAATTCTCACCTATTTAAAATTTTTCCCATCTATTAAAATTTTTTTAATGTTTATGTAAAAAAATTCAAATATCACATGTCAATCAATGTATTCAACGGAAAGTACGGAATTGAAAATTCGTCAATTCGGTAGTTGGCTTCGTTTGCTTACTTTGAATACTTTGTGCATTTGGCCAAGTACCATAAGAAATAATGTAATTAATTTCAGTTGTCAAAGTTTTCGAAGGAAATAAAGGTATCAAAGTAGGTATTGGGCCATCACTTGTAAGAGGCCCAATACCTACTTTCAGATTACAGTTGGAATTTTTTTCAAAATGTCACCCAAAATAATTTTAAAACTATTTAAAGTGTAATAATAACTATTGTTCTAGAATCTTTAGGCATTACCAAAACGCTGTATGACGCATTACACCAAATACCAAAAAAAAAAATATTTAATGATTAATTACTCAAAAAAGTTCATAATATTTTAAAACATTTACATAGTTGCAAATTAAATTGCGTTAAATTAGTTGCGTGTCAAATTTATTAATGGTATTAAAATATATAAATTAGCATATAAAATGACTTGGGTGACCTGAAAAAAAACCCAAATAGAAAAAATATAGTGAAATAAAATAATTTTTTTCTTTCAAATAGAAAATTAAGTCAACACTCCGAGTTTTTTGATTTTGGGAAATTTTTTGTTAGAACATCTGTCACTACAAAATCTATTTGCATTTAATATTAATAAAATTTACAAAACACTAGGAATTCTTTCTATAATAAGTTTTTTATTTTCGTAAAATATTTTAGAAAAGGGTTAGATACTACAATTTTTTTGTACATTGTGCATAAATAAAAATTAAAAAAGTGAAATAAAACCAATTGGAAATATAGTACAATATTCAATATTAAAAAAAAAATAAGCTGAAAATGTCAAAAACCGAGATTTTGCCTTTAATTTATATTTGGAAGTGTATTAAAATCAATTTGGATAATATCTAGCCAATAAGCTACATTTAAAAATACTTCAGTTACCCCAATACCCATGTTACTGTTTTATTCTACCGTAAATTTAAGAATAACAAAAAAAAAAGTAATTTAATGACATGTTTAGCTAGAAGCAATCTCTGAGATTGTAATATGTTTATTTATATAAGATAATATATTCACCGTAAATCGAGCCAATGATGTAGTGATGCAGGCCCCCAACCTTTTATTAGAAAAACCCCGTGTTCAAACTCCAACTATATATTTCCTATCATTAATACCATATCGTATAATAATCAATATATATAATAAAATATAAATAAAATATTTCTTGTATAAAAAAATATTTAGCTGCAGTCGAACAATAGCCACAGTTGAGTAATCACAACGGCTTAATGAAACTAATGTTTCTAGAAACTGAAGCTTATTCAAATATTATTAAAAATTGAATTAGTGGATTATTATATCCTGCTTAGAGGAGTAGAAAGAAAACATAAAATTCTTCGTAATATTCTGAAACTCTAATTAGAGTACTACATATTAGTATCTGGATCATTAATCATGATGTGTAGTAGATTTTAAGCAAAATTACAGTAACCTAACCCTTTTTAAAGTGCCATTTATAAAGTCAAGTTATATTAATGGTTTTTTAATTTTTAATTTCTCAAATCAATTGCAAAAACATATTAATAGAAATTAATGCATAGAAAATACTTTAAATTGTGTTTTATTTTTTTTTCAGGATAATTTAAATTTTACACCATCCTTTTTTAAAACATAAAAATAGTTGTACACTAACTTTTAATAATTTAACTTTATTATAATGGGTATATTTGATAAATTGGCTGGTATTTTAAAATTAAAAAAAGAACAAGTTACAATATTAATTGTTGGTTTAAATAATAGCGGAAAATCAACAATAATTAATCATTTTAAATCTCCAGATGAAAAATCAGCTATAACAATACCAACAGTTGGATTTTCTGTTGAAAAATTTCAAAGTAAGTATATAAAATATTTATAAATAATATATGTATGTATCTTTGTTATAATATTATTAATTTTTTTTTTTATAAATATTTCTTTTTTTATGCTATTCTATAAAACTATTATTTTACATCGTATAATATTCATTATATCTTAGAAATTTTTATACTTGATAAATCTCAGAAAAGAAAGTAACAAAAACCTCTAAATAAAGAAAGGAAGTGAGAAAAACCTAATAAGACTAATACTCCCGATGTTACCTATTTTCATATAGGCTTAGGTCTTGGAAAATTTCGTCTACGCAATTCTAAAATTTGAAAACCATCAAAATTACAATAACCATTTTATACACGATTCCAATACTGATTTTCGCCCAAATATATATACAAAAGAATGAATATTTAAAAAATCTAACAATAAATATTAAATGTTATTAAATCAAATTTTTAAATTCAAACTTCACAAATATAGTTAAAAATTCTGTTTCTAAATGTTTTTCGATTTTAAAATGTCAAGTGGCAAAATTTTTCTTGAACTTTATAAATCTTAACAAACTAAAACAAATAAAATATTTTTGTTAATTTGATATTCAAATCGAAAACCCTACTCGACACCTGTATAAAACCGAAATTTCCTAAATTTTAAAACTCCGTGCTTATCTGTTATATGTTAAGAATTAAAAACTTGTTGCTTTGGAGGACTAACTCTAAGAGGTTATTCTCAAAATATATAAAACATGGCTTATCAAGATCTCTGCATATCTCATCAAATGCCCATTTCTAATATATTTTAAATTCTTTCCTTGAAAGTAAAAAATATATGGTATAATATTAAAACAATAAAACAATAATTTTTAGAAAGATATTTTGTTATCAGAACACCTATTAATAGTTATATGATTTAAATCTTATATGTATTTTTTAACTTAAATTTAAATCTTTTCCTTAAATCGCTTTCCTTTTTAATTTAACAAAACGAATATTTTAAAATGGGAGTCCACCATAATCAAAAAAAAAAATCCATGTAGGTATACAAAATACCAAGGAAAAATATTTCTTACTTAAAATATCCCCATTTTTTTTTATGCTTTGTTGTTGACAGTTTTATATAACAAAAATAATTAGGAGGGATTTTACAGTTTGTTACAAAACCATGGTTTCAGTCATTTGTTTAGCCGGGGTTTGGCGACAAAGGATCTTTTAAGTAGAAAAAAATTTTGTTTTTGGGTTATTGTACACTTTAATTTTTTGTACATCCCAAACATTTGAAATTTTTGTTTTGAGATTGTTTTTTTTGGGATTTTTATTTTAGGATTTTGAATTTGGAATTTTTATTTTGGGATATCAGCCCCAATCCTTTTAAAATTACGTTCTTATATCTTCTTACTGCTCAATACACACACACACCATATTATACCGAAATTATATTTTTAATTTTGTTCTTAACTGCATTAATTTAATCAGCTCCATTGGATGTGAATTAATTAACAATAATCTTATGTAAGTGTAATATAGATATATTATATATGTGTGTGTGTATTGTTTTTCATTCGTATATAACAAAATTATCGTATATTTAAACACCTTTTTTAGCATTATTTTAGTAACACAATATTCTATTAGTATCAAGAAACCTATCCTTTTCCATTAGTTTTTATTTTATAAGCATATCCTTATATATCCTTTTTACATCATTTTTGTTCTTAGCATATCATTATAATAATGTAATAATTTCTTAGCATATCATAATAGTAACAAAAGAACTATGGAATTTGATGATTATATTAAAAGGTCCAAAAATGCAAATTAACAAGAATTTTTTTTTTTTTTTAAATAAAAGCTTACTTTTTACATTTTTAATTAAAAACAAAAAAAAACAACTACAGATATTTAGTATTATAATTTTGTTATATACTATTTAGTAAAAAATTTATTAAAATATCTATTAATAATGAATGTTTTTATTTATTTTAAATTTTTTTTTAAGGCAATATCAACTATTTTATAATCAGAATATCAACTATTATTTTATAATCACAAGTCACACCTATTTTATAATGACAAAAAATATTCAATCGTTAAACAAAAAATTTTAAATAAAAAACCTTAATTCAACTACGTTTCTTTTTATTGATTTTACTATGTTTTATTTTAATTATGTACGTTTCAGTAAGTTTAGAATTGGAAATGTCATTTCGCCCTGAATAGCCAATTGGGAAGGAGAAGAAACTTTAGACTTTAGAAGGTTTTTACTTTACAGTTATCGTCCATAATTCATATCTGTATGTAACAACTAATCTAATTATAGTTTTGTACCTATATTATGAGGCTTTACTTGCCTTGATATAACAATTTGTAAAAACTTTTTATTTGAAAAGTAGATCCGAGCTTGTATTCGGTCACCTATTAGACTGTTGCTCTCCGAGATATACAAAACTTCAAACTCCTTTAAACTCTTACTTCCCAATAGTTTTGTTTTGAAGGTTTTCTCATGACTTTTTCAGATATTTTGCTTTTGTTTTATTTATTTCCAAATCTATTTTCTTAACTTCTTGATCAATTTCAACGAACACCTCCACCATATTTCTATAGCTTCAGATAGTGCATTTCTTTGCCTAACGTCGATATTGAGCTTTATTAAGTATATAAATATAAAAACAAGTAAAAGTAACAGTAAGTCGATGCAACCGACTTATTTATACCCTACACCTAAAAAATTCAAATTAAATTAAAAATCCATAAGTTATTTTAGTTAGGTATTTAATATAACTAAGCTAAAAAAATAAATGCTTTTACAACCTTTGTATAAAATTTCAGATTTCAATCTTTATTAAATTCGAAAATATGCTTGTTAGATCTTGGGAAGTGTGTGGAGGCACGCGGACCACCACCCCAATTCATCTCAAATTTTAGAGACATCAACAGGGTAGAACATTCTTATATCAAATTTCAAGTTTATATATTTATTAATTTCGAAGATATGCTTGTTTGCTCTTAGGAGTTGGATGGCAGATACCCGAACAACCATTCTAATCCATCTTAAATTTTGGACAAATCAGGGATTCAGGAAACAACACCCTAGTACCAAACTTGAAGTTTCTATCTTTATTAATTTCGAAGATATGCTTGTTCGGTTTTGAGAGTTGTATGGGAAGTACCCGAACGACCAATCCAATTCATCTCAAATTTTAGGCAAATCAGGGATTTAGGAAACAGCACCCTCGTATCAAATTTGAAGTTCCTATCTTTATTAATTTCGAAGATATACTTGTTCGGTTTTGGGAGTTGTATGGGAGGTACCCGAACAGCTCCTCCAATTCATCTCAAATTTTGGACAAATCAGGGATTCAGGAAAGAACACCCTAGTACCAAATTTGAAGTTTCTATCTTTATTAATTTCGAATATATGCCTGTTCGGTTTTAGGATTTGTATGGGAGGTATCCGAACAACCACTCCAATTCATCTCAAATTTTAGCGATATCAGGGATTCAGAAAAAACACCCTCGTACAAAATTTTAAGTTTCTATCTTTATTAATTTCGAAGATATGCGTATTCGGTTTTGAGAGTTGTATGGGAGGTACTCGAACGCATGGTCCGATTTCGCCCATTTACAATCCCCGCCTTACCTTAGTCATTGTTAACCTACAGTATAAATTTCATCAAGATAGCATCATTATTTTTTGAGTTATCGTGCGTACGGACGGACATCGCTAAATCGACTCCGGCGGTGATCCTGATTCAGAATATATATACATGTCTATACCTAACTCGCTTCCTTTTGGTGGTTACAAACACCATACCAAAGTTAATATACCCTATACTTAATGTGTAGGGTATAATAAAGGGTGGACGCTTTACCTTTCGTATATGGGTCATTGTGGGACTTTTAACCTTGTTTTCGGATTAGATTAGAATTTAAAATAGAAAAGATGAAAAATGTAAAATTATTAATCATTAGTTTTATAACTTTTCCTTCCAAAAAATAAATTTTAAATTTTCTCTAATATAATTCAAAAATTTTCTAAAATTACTAAATTTAAAGTTTTAACTATTTTTAGTTTTTTACACAAAAAAAAAATTGTCTCTTTCTTTCATAAAATTGTATAGATTAGTATAATTATAACTAAAATGATTTTTTGTTTTTTTATTTCAAGAACACTGTATATAACACTTTTTTTTAATACAAAACCTTTTAATTAAATTGTTTATTTAACTTTTCTTGTTCTTTTTTCTACAAATTCTTTAAGTTCCACCTTTTTTTGAAGTATGTTATGTTTACAAATTACAAAGGATAAAAACTAATTAAAATTCTAATCACCATCATAGAAATAAAACAACAAAAAAAAAAAAATAGTTTTTTTTTTTTAAATCATTACTAAATATCTAAAGAGTATAAAATATTTTAGAACAATATGAAATCTTTTGCTTTTATAAAAAAAAAAAATCTCGTTCATCCTAAATATATGCAATCTAATTAACATAAATTTTCATTTTTTTTTAGTTCTTTACTTTATCTTAAATAATAATAAAAGAAAAAACTAAAATAAAATCAATGGCATACGTTTACATAAATTTTCTTTTGATTTTTCTCTTCTTCATATTGTTCTGTTTAATATGCCATGTTTAAAAGAACCCAATAAAAACCCAACATTAAAAGTTTAATATAAAAATGTATTTTTTGTTTTTTATTTCTGTTTCTTTTCAAGTTTTTTTTTTGTTTTTTGAATATTTAAAAAGAAAAAACTATAACTTTTATTGGATTGTCAGTATAACCAAATGACTATTGCTCTAATAGCTAGTCTATTTCTTTTTATACTAAAAATAAATAGGTATTATAGGTATATAAAAATAAATTAATGGAAAAAAAAATGGGAAAAAGAGAACTAATTTTAATCTATATTAATTTGGTATGAAGTTTTGTTGCAATATTTGGCAAAACATTCGCAAATATTTAATAAATTTTCCATATCTTTTAAATTCAGCAGCAGAATTTTATGTGTTTAAAATTTTAATGATACTCTTTTAAATTTAACTTTTTAAATTCTTTATATGTTTTTATATCCTTTCCTATCCTATCCTTTCCTATCCCTACTCCCTAGCCAATATACTGGGTTCGCAGTTAAGGGTTTCATCCCATTATATTGGCTAAAGGGGGAGGTGGGTTTAGTCAGTAAGAATCTGACACTACCAAGGAGGAAATTCTTGGTGTCTTTGAAAGATTCCCACTTCCTTTCGGAAAAAAAAAAAAAATATCGTATTTCTTAAAGTTCTAAAAATCAGACTTTTTAAAGTACGATATATCGTCTCTTTAAAGAATATATTATAACTATTATAACTAAAAGAACATAATCTCTTTGAAAGAATCATTACATTTTCTGTTAAAAAAAAAACACAATTATTTAGTTTTAACTTTAAACCTTAAGAATGATTAAATAAAATCTCTGTCGAATATATAATGAAGGATACAGTTTGAAAGAATGTTTTCTTTTAAAAAGATAAAATAGTTTTCACTCATAGTTTTTCTGTCTCTTTATATAAAGTTATATAAATTACTTTTAATAAAATCTTTAAATTAAACGTTAATCGTATTAAACGGTATGAATTCTGATGAACTGATATGACAAAAGAAAAGTTTTCAATACACTTTCAAACAGTTTAAAGTTAATTTTCATCACAAAAAATCCATTTTTGTATTTGGTACATATTTCAGTATCTATACCGTTACCAATTTAATTATCCGTATAATTTTGACATGAATATGTTTCTATTGTTTGGGTCTAAAAAATTTATCACAAAAAAATATCTGCAAATTTAAACTCACCGAAGAAAAATTGATAATTAATGAAGAAATGAGTCCCAAAATTTACAAAAACACAAAATCAATAATGATTTTTGCCACAAAAAAATTCCATAAAAAGCAAATCCACAAAAAAAATCCACATTTATTTTAAACACTTAGTTTTTGAAATATGAATGTAAAAATAATAAAGAAAGACTTTAAAATTTGTTACAAGATCAGAGTTCAATAATTTTTTTAGTGGGGCAGCAGCCCATACTGTTATATTCTTTGATCTTGAAATAAATAAATAAAAAAAAAACAATTAGGAAGAAATTTACAGTTTATTACAAAATTAGAGTTTTTTTCTTTTTTCCTTTTTTCTGAATTTTGGCTTTTGGATTTTTTTTTATGGATAATGGTTTGTGGATTCGGTCACCAACCGAATTTTCAATGTTTTAGAAAGAGCCTATTCAGATTCCTTTTCAATATATCTTCTAAATCTTCTATATCGTATCCCTCTAATTTCCCTCCAATTTCTCTTCTTGAGTATAAAGAAATCCTTTCGCTGATTAGAATGTAAAAAAAAAAGTTTTGTTTTACCTTTTTTGATCTGAAAGCGATCATATACCAAATAAAATTTAAATTCAAAATAATTCAATTTCTCTTCAAATCTCACGCTCGCAGAAACATTAATATATTTCATCCTAAAAGTTTTATTTTATTTCAGATTTCGATTAAAAGTATGAAGACATTCTCAAGAAATGATTCTATGAAATGCAGTTTAAAATTTTCGTATCAGTATTTTAAATACTTAAGCAAACAATTTAACGCAAAATCCTTAATAGTCATAATAATATTTCAAAAACAGCCAAAAAGGATTGAATCATTTTCAATGGTTTACAACTTGCACTTATTAATAGATTTGTACCTTGTTAAAATGAAAAATACTATAATCAAGAATGTTATAAATTTTTGATCAAATATCTTCTATGATTTAAAAAAGTTTATTGTTCCATGTATGTTTCTTGTCTTTTTAAAAAAAAAAGAAACATTTTTATGTGTTAAAATATTCTTTTCCTTTTTTTTTTTTTGTTATCATTTGACAAGAGAGATTGTAAGCACGGAAAAAAACATAAGCAAAAGAAAAAATTAAAATATATTTTTATTTTATTATTCAGGATAGTATGTATCAAAGTTTTATATCAGACACCAAAAAAATACCACATGGTGCTAATAGTCAGTCAGTTCATTAATGTTACAAAAAAAAAACAAAAGCAAAGCTCATCATATTAAAAATTCTGACATTCATTTTATCACGCTACCATTATGTTTGTTTTTATTTTGCTATATCAAACTTGAAAAGTTAAATTGTGGTTAAATGATTCACTATTGTGGTATAGTATCTAGTAAAGTTCATTAAAAATGGGAGTGCACGTACAATGTACATGATGCACGTGAATGAAGAGTCAAATAATGTGATTTTCTATAAAAACAAAAAGTCTTTCTTATGAATTTATAAATATAAAGATATTTGAAGGTTTATTGAACTTGTAAATGTTTATGTTTTTTTGTAATAATAATTACTTTAAGTAGACCGAGTTTTGATGAACCTTTTGACTTTCGACTTCCACATTTTATAGAAGCATATAGATAAAAAGAACTTGAAACAGCCAGAGAAAATTAATTCTCATTAGAATTTTTATCTTCAAAAGAAATAAAGAAAGGTAGTAAAATTTAATAAATTGAATTAATAAATATAATGATCGTAGTCTTGGATCGGACTAAACTAAGCATAAAAGTTGTGTGGGATCTTTGGCACGGATGTATTTATATTGTTTGGTTTGGGGTATGGAATGTGAAATGATTGTTTAGAAAATACTAGGATTAAAACAAATTATTGGAAACATTTTGAAAGAAATATTTTAAAGAAAACTATTAATATCCTTTTTAAATTTTGATAGAAATTTTGGTAGAATTATGATTAGAAATTCCATATTTGTGACATTATATCATTATAAATAAATTGAAATAAGAAAATATTTGCCTTCTATAAGAAAATATTTACCATTTGTTTTTATATTAATTTGTACGTACATGTGCGAAATAGATATAGTGTTGTACTTTAACTAAGCAAAAGTATCCCATTTTTAACGAAACCTTAAGATAGACCATTAAAACAAATTTGTAAAATTAAAAATTTTTAATAAAACTTGAAGAAGAAGCTATCGAAAAAGGTTCTAATGATAAAATAAATTAAAGACCAAATACAGTAAAACAATCCGTTTTTGTTTACTTTTAGACAACACATTAAAATAAAAAAAAATATTTAAAAGCTTGTTAGAGTTGTATTTTTTTCCCTAGTGATGTGGGAATCTTCCAAAGACACCAAAAATTCCCCCTTAGTAATGTTAGATTCTTACTGTGTAAATCCACCTCCTTCTTTAGCCAATATAATGGGATGAAACCCCTACCTACTAATTCAGTATATTGGGTAGAGAGTAGAGGCAGGACAATAAGATGCAGATACATTGGATTGGGAGTGGGATTGAATTCGCCTATTATTATTACTATTTCATGCTAACAGTGACAATAACTGTTGTAATAGTTACAAAATACAGTAGTATATAACACCTTCCTGCATGAAATAACTATTGAAGGCAACTCCCACTATCACTTTAGCAGCATTTATTATTGGTATTAGTATTACTTATTAATATTATTATTATTATTTACTACAGAGTCAGGCCCATCAGTGGATTACAACGTTCAGTATTATATAATACCTTCCTGCATGATATAACGAAAGATAGCACTAAAAATAGTTAGATATAACTATTATTATTACTATTATTATTATTATTAATTATACGGTATACATTATTATTACGATATAAAATTACTACAACTTTTTTATTTATATTATCTGAGTTTGAACCTAAGACCTGCCAATTGAAACACTTTCGACTTCCCCACTACACCATGAGCCAGATTTATCAATAATAATTTATTTTTCTTTTATTTTTTTCAGATCAAGGAGTTTCATTTACAGCGTTTGATATGTCTGGAGCTGGTCGATATAGAAGTTTATGGGAACATCATTTTAAAACATGCCAAGGAATTGTTTTTGTAATTGATTCTAGTGATCGAATGAGATTAGGTAATTATTTTCTTTAAATTATAATATGATTTACGTAATATTGGATTTTAAGGACACATAACTTTCATTAACTATCATATGTAATTTAATAATTATTTACAAATTTGTGTAAAAAATTAAAAAATCTGTGCAGGAAATAAAACAACACTACTACAGTGTTAATACACAATATGTGTAACTAATTAAGATTGTCTGAAAAGTTATAAAAAATGAAAGAAAACAATTTTTTTTTCTAATTTTTTTTTTATATTATTTATCATATTGTTAACAAATAAACTTCCATATTTAATATATCTCATTAGGAATAGCATTATGCCTCTAACCCTATATATGTCAATTATCTGTTTAGTCTTTTTTAAAATCTTTAAAACTGCTTTATTAAGATTTTGTGTATTCCCACGTATGAAATTTTTCAATATCAATGAAAGCTTTAAAAAAGAACATTTATATATGGCGATATATGGATCTCTTAATGGCAAATTCTCCTAATTTCCTATTTCTTCCCCTAATCACAAACAGTATAAGAATTTAAATATTATTCAATATCTGTAAGAACTATATACAAAACATTAAAATTAAAAAAATTTTATTCTTTATCATTTATCATTATAATATCATTGAATTCCTTGAACAAAAGTTCAGCTTGACTAGACAACATAACTTATATATATCCTTTTTTGGTGATTTTTGCTTTCGTTAGAATGACGTCAATCACTTCCCATAATATTTAATATAAACCAAATATTTTTACTTTATTTTATTTTATTTTAAATGATAAGACTTATCAAGTTCTCTTCACACACCATTTGCACATAACGTCAATTCAGCAAAACAACAAAACAAAAACAAATAAAATTATTTATTGCTCCATCTCAGACTTAAGAAAATTTTATATTCAATTCTTTCATAAGATTTCATCACGTTCAATGATTCTCTTAAACACTTAAAATATTAAAATAAAAATTAAAATAGAATAAAAAAAAAAAAAAAAATGTCTTTAATTTTTTTTCTATATTTTAGTTGTTGTTAAAGATGAATTAGAAATATTGTTACAACATCCCGACATATTAAATAGAAAAATACCAATATTATTTTTTGCTAATAAAATGGATTGTTCAGATGCATTGTCTAGCGTTAAAATAGCTGCTGGTAAGTAAAATCAATATTTATAAATATTCATTTTATATCTTATATAATCCATATAAGATAAAAAAAAACATAAACATATACGAAACATATCTTCTATAGAGAATATAATCACATTCCTTTAATGTTCCGTAAACAAAAAATTTCTAAACAATTTTTATTTTTTCTCCCACTCTTAAGGATAACAAAAATAATGAAAGTAAATTGAAAGTATTCACCTCTAGACTTTCTCATAAATTAAAATGTAAGGATGATAGTTTTTGCTGTCATCTTAAAATATCTAAATATTAAAATTAATAAATATTATATCATGATTGAGTACCAGTATCATATGATAACATACCAAATTTCGAAAATTTTTATTTCAACAAAACAAAGTTTTTGTTTTTAGTAAAATTAGACTTAAATTTAAAATTATGGATAACGCTTACTAACAAATTAAGATTTTTCTTTTTGGAAATGCTTTCTAGCAAATGTAGACTCAAAATTCAAAATCTTAATTTTGTAATTCAATTTTAAAAATGCTCTCATCTTTTTTTTTTGATTAATTTTTAAAAAAAAAATAATTTATTTTGAAATGAACTTTAGATGTCGGAGCTTCGGTGGTAAGAGCGAATGATATACGTTGTAAACCCCAACGAAGTATGGATTCGAATTCCACACACATCGTAAGAATAATTCCTTCTTACGTCATTTAGAGTCACGCCTTAAAGGGAAAGGCTGTGTAATTTCTTTGTCACATTTATGTAGCATGTGAATAAACTAAAAAAAAAAAACTTTAGATGTCATTTATTCATGTTATAATCTCAAATTTGAATCATTTGTGACTACAATACTTTAATTTTCATTTATAAAATAAAATAGCGAATCCAACAGTTTTTATAAAAATATAAAAATTGGTCTTTAAAATCCCGAAAATAATTTATTTTATATCTTTTTCCTCCAAAAACTAAATCTTTTAATCCTTTTTCTTATCCCTATTCTCCTTTAAAGCTTTAAAATTTTATTTTTATTTTAGAAATACTTTAGATAATAAAAAAAAAAAAAACAACATAAAACAAATAAATCCTTGCTTTTTTTTTATTTTAATGAATTTTTTTTTTCCTTTCATTTTTAACTAATACTCATGGATGGATTTTATGGATTCATTTTATGGAACCTCATCTGGAATGCTACTCTTTAATAATATTATTTGTTAAATTATTTTGAACAATTAAAATGAATTAGCCTTAAGTTTAGAAAAAATTTTTGATAAACCATGGCATATCAGTTCTAGTAATGCATTAACTGGTGAAGGATTAGAAGATGGTGTACAATGGTTAATTGAACAAGTCAGAATTTGTGTTACAGATTCAAAAGGACAATATCGAAATAAAACTTCAACAAAAATTCAACAATAAAAGAAAA
The DNA here is from genome assembly GCA_947095535.1 of Poecilobothrus nobilitatus. Taxonomy (NCBI): domain Eukaryota; kingdom Metazoa; phylum Arthropoda; class Insecta; order Diptera; family Dolichopodidae; genus Poecilobothrus; species Poecilobothrus nobilitatus. Next base: position 17,255,444 of record OX352773.1, on the reverse strand, counting down.
TCTATATATATATATTGTAATTTTTCTGAATTTAAAATAAATTTTAAAATAATCTTTTTCAAAATTGGTTATTAATAAAAAACAAAAACATATTAAATAAAATAGTACCTATATACAAAATTTTTTTTAAATTTTAAAAAAAGATCCTATTATGTTTATTACATAATATGCAATACTGTTTTGCAAAAAATTTATTAGCATTTTTTTTAAACATTTAAAAGATATTGAGGTTTCGTTGCAAAAATTTTCCAATCCAACTTTTTTTTTATAATCCATCAAAATATTTTAAAAATTAAACTATTAACTCTTCTTTAGAAAATATTTGTTTTGGACTTTAAACGTTGCGAAGGAAAATGTAATGCGCACAGGTTATATATGTAACAGCAACGAATCTACCAAACATAAATATAATAGTTGAAGAGTTGAGGCAATTTAAATATTTTGAAGTATCCTGATACCAGATGAATTGGCTGAGCTATATATAGAAAGCAGTAACAGAATAACCTCGCTACTCTTTTAGAACTCTCTTAAAATTATAGCATTCCAAAACTATAACCTTGGCCACTAAAATAAGATTTACGTTTATAAATAGATGTCTTGCCGAATCTTCAAAATTCTTTGGTCAAACATTACAAATCAAATACTATATAGCAAAAAACTGACCGAAAATGAAAATTTGAAAATTGGACACACTCTAAAGAAATCAAATTGATGAACACATAAGGTTCAAGACAAGTAGTAAGATTGAGATATACTGGTAAAATAACTGGTAATTTCAAACGATTGTGGCACATAGATAAAACTTTTTGTCGTCCTAATTCCCTCTTAAAGGTTTAAGAATAAGAAAATGGGGTGCGGCACAAAATAACCGAGATCCAACTCTTGTGACAGTCCATAAATTTATTCAATATGTCAATTCATTAAAAGTAGCATTATTGGTCGATTCATAAAAGATGGGATTGAAATTCTATTCTGCTCGTTAAAATCTGAAAAGAAAAGCATCCATCATGTTGTTCTTATTATAAAGTTAATAAAGAAATTCCCAAATCTGAATTCTATTCTATGCAATATAATTTTCTGCTTTTTAATATTGATTTTGACAGATAATGACAGATAAGTGAAATTAATGATTCTGAAATTGTAAATTATTTTGAATTATTTTAAAATATATATTTTGTTTATATTTACTTAAATATGGAAATGAAAAGTCTACAAATTTTTTATTAATTTCCTAATAAAAATATTTAAAAAAAGCAAACATTAATTAATTACATAAATATAATTTTCAACTAGCGAATATAAAAGTTAAATATTGATTTTTATTTTAAATTTAAAATTTATAAAATAAAATTTAAGATACATAATGATAAATTGAATTATTTATATTGAACTTTACGAATTTATTTGCATTTTCAGATTCATTTACCATAATATAATGTATTTAATGTATTTGTCGGTTATAAACTTAATAAGTAAAATTAGTATAGTTTAAACATTAAATCAGATATAATGTTTTATTATGACAAATCTATTATTTATTTCACTCGTCCATAATTTGATCCTAAATGGTTCCCACTTTTTCAATTAATCAAAGATGAAATACGTTATCATACTTTTGCATCATTATATCATTTACTTTCATTTTTTCTACCTATTTTTTTTTTCCTTTTATCCTTATTAACTTTTCTATATCCTAAAAGGGTACTGTTCTCCTTAATATTCTGTTATAGGGAAAAATTTTCCTACAGAAACTGTTTAATTAGAGAGATCAATACTTTAACGAAGATATTTTTAAGAGATTTGGAATATAGATAATTAATAGGGACTATGTGATTCAAAAAGTTATGATCAATTAATGGTTGTACATATCCCGTTAAAAACCGAATAACCTCCAAATGCAATTGCAGACGATCATATTATCAGCCAACAGTTCGCTTTCCATACCTAATATAACTTTACAATTAAGTACTATATAAATAATACGCTCAATAAGTACTATATAAATAATACGCCATGTAATAAATTTTAATAAAAAAATCAATGCATAAAAAGTTTAAAGTAACTTTCATCAAGAAATAGAAAATGAAAAAATATAACCTTTAGCAAATTATTTGATAAAAACTTTTTTCATAAAAAAATAAAAGTTCGCAGAAAAATTGCATAAAAATCAATTTTCAAAAACAATTTCTTATTTTGCTATATGGTAAACAAATTTTTACTTCAAAATAAGCTTATATTAATGTTGTACAGTTATCCTAATAATATTCACAAAATTTGCGGTATTATGAAGGGAATTTAAAACAAATCCTAGAACAGACATAGCAAAATCATAACTTTCCCTGAAATGAAATCCCTTATCCTCATACAATTTCCTTTCCTTTCCTTTTTTAGTTTATTCCCCTACCACATAAATGTGATAAGAAAATTACACAGCCTTTTCTTTTCGGGCGTGGCTGTAAATGTCGCAAGATGGAATTATTCTTACGACGTGTGTGTGGGATTTAACCCACACTTCCTTGGTGTTTACAGCGTATTTTATACACTCTTACGCACTAGGCCCACGAGGCACTCTTGGCACATTTGTATGGCAGTGGAATAAACTTAAAAAAAAAATTTAAGCAAATCCTTAAAATAGATTCACCGCACCGCAACCGCTTTTGATGTGATATATTCACATTATAAATATAAATGGAAAAATCCAAACGGATGCTTGAAAAATGTAAGAAAAGATGATTAATAAAAACAGTGTACACTATACAACATATTGATTTACAGATTATAACATACAATGATTACCACTTTCTAATAGTACGAAAATATCTCAATTCATAATAATGGCACAAAAAATACAGTACTATGAAAATGTTTTCAAATTATTTTTTAATCATAAAAGGACTTGGTATTTAGCGAGTTAAAGCACTACACACCCAAAGAAAAATATTATATTTTTCACTTATCTTAAATGATGGTTCAATCATCTTTTGGAGTTTTATAGTTTATAGATTAAAAAAGAAAACGTATTGAATTTTCATTTCATTTCCGTTACCGCTAGAGACTTTCGGTCGAATGCATAACATTGATTTTGAACTCAAATCTCACTTTTCCAAAAAAAAATTTAAAAATCTTAATTTTTGTTTGAAAAAATGAAATTTGAGTTCAAACTCAGTTTTACGCATTCGACCCTTTATCTCTTCCCTTACAGTAATCTGACATTTTCAAATAAAAACTATGAATTTATGTGTAGATTTTGTTTAAAAATGTGAAATTTGGGTTCAAGCTCAGTTTTAGACATTCGGGGCAAAGTCTCTTATCTTTTTTTATTTTTGTTTTTTTAAATAAATTTGGTAGCCACTGTAATTTGTTTAAGTAAATATCAAATTTAATATTTGTCATTAAAGTTTTTTATTTATTTTCCCCACAAGAAAGAAAAAATAATATAAAAAGTAAGTTAAAAGTTTCGGAGAAAAAAAAATTGAATTCTTATAAAATTATGAGTACAGTGTTCAAAAAATAAAATTAAATTAAAAAAAAAAACATAAACTAGGATAAATTTGCAAAACAGTTTGATGTACATAATATATTTTAATGTATATAATAATTATATACATTAAGACATTAATAAATAAATATAGGATTTAAAAGCATTGGATCAGTTTTGAATTAAAAATATATTTAAAAAAATAATTAACCAAAAATTTATTTCCATTATAAGATCTCGAAAACTCACACTAATATTATAAAAATTATTTTCAGCTACTCATTAACACCTTTAATCCTACCTGTCTTTACTTAGCCAACGTTGTTCTTGTTACAGTTATATAGAAAGAAATACTCCTTATTTTTATATTGCAATCGGTTCCATATAAACGAACAAATAAGAAAAAAAAAAAAAAATGAGCAAATCAATAATAGCGAAAAATCAAAAATAGTGATATTCAAAATTTGCCTTTATTTATCGCCGTTTATGGAATTAAAAAAATAAACATGGTAAAAGGGAAAACCACGTTTTTGTGTAACTTTTCGGAAAATGGAAAGCTCGTTTATATTTTAACTTGTGGAAAAAAAAAAGTTTTTAATTTTTATGAACAATTTTTCATCAAATTTATAGATAAAAATTATTGAAGAATTCATGATTTTTCGCAGTTTGATTTCGCTTAGCTCAGTGATGTCCAAATTTGACATCGCTTAACTCAGTGAGACCTAATTAGAACATCTCAAATATCGTTATCTAAATTTACACTTTTTTTATATTTTAAATTAAATCTTACTGGAACTCAAGAATATTACTATTATTATAAAAATGTTCAATAACACAATCTTCTTTTTCACAAGGATAATATTTTTTAGAACTAATTTTTAGAACTTACCTGTCTTATAAATTTCTTTTATATATAAATTGTATATAATATAACCTGTGCTAAGTTGATGACTATCTAATAATTGAAAATCATTATAAAAATTAATGGTTTTTTTGAATTCAAAATTGAAATTTGGAAATTGTTTCGCATTGAAAAATTTTTAATTGAAAAAAAAAATTTAAATATAAAAAAAGCTAATCTGAATATATTCAACAAAATTTAGAAAATTCTTAACAAAAAGTTAAACAAACAAAACTTTGTGAATATTGTTTCAAATGCAAGACACAAATTATGTATAGCAAAATACTAAAGGTAAGATGAGTAGAATGTTTGTAAAGGATCAAAATAATATAAATAAAGGATCAAAGAAAGCCTAAATAATAAAATAGTACAAAATATAACTTTAGTGAAATTTTATTAATTCTTCCTTATTCTTATTAAATCCTTAAACAAATTTAAATTTATATTTTATAATTAAATCACATAATTAAATTTTTATGATTTTTCTACCGGTAAAAATCGTTAAAATTTACGATTAAAATTTATTATTATAGCGGTTATAAACTTTAGCAGTTATTATAGCGGTTATAAAGTTTACAATTAACCGCCAAAGTTTAAGAAATCTTATTATACCTTTCTATAAACCGTTAAAGTTTATAATTATCCGTCAAAGTTTAGCATTAACCGTTAAAGTTTAACTTAACCGGTAAAATTTTAATTATAAATATTACCGTTTTAATATAATATAATAAAACAAATAATATTTTTAACAATAAAACGGTAATATATAAAAAAAAATAATTAATGAAAAAAGACATAAAGGTGAAACACCTTATTATGATTATACATCTTATTCTTATATAGTAGAACAAAGTTCCCTAAATAATTTTTTTTAGCCAATGATATAATATATCGTTTTTGAATTTAATCATATTTTTTTACAATATTTGATTTTACCATTTCAAATATGTACCAATTATTGTTTATTTCCCTTATAAATTTTAACGACAAAAAGGAATTTTTGTGTAGAGGACCATAAAAACGAAATCCGAAACCAAAATTGTATCGTCTGAAAATGGATTTAAAAAATTACCAAAGCTTTAAATTAATTTTCCTACTATTTCCAGTCGTTTTTTTTAATGATTTTAAGCATATTTTTATATCATTTTTACCAATTATTGCTTATTTCCCTTATAAATAGAAATTTTAACGACAAAAAGGAACTTTTGTGTAGAGGACCATATTTCTAAATATAAAAACGAAATCCGAAATTCATAACCAAATTTTATTATCTGGAATTGGATTTTGAAATCACCAAATCTTAATAAATAATACATAAGTATAATACATTTTACATTAAACAGCTTATACTATATACTATACAGATACTATATGTATACAGATATACTAAATGTATATTTATTGAGAATAAAATATATAATAAAAAATATTTAAAAAAGGTGCGAAGGTATTTGAGCCTTAGAATAATAAAATTATTTTAAATTATGAAATTACGTTTTTTAGATTTTATCTAATTTTAAAATAATAAAGATATAGAACGAGATGGATAATTTTAAAAATATAAAAGCAATAATATATAGGTAGAATACCCGATAATAGAATTCAAGAAGGTTTACTCAATTACATGTCAAAAATGTACCAGAGCAGATATAACCATTTGAAGCAGGTTAAAGAAGGCTAAAGAAGATATTTGTCAATGTCAATTTCAATGTATCCAAGACCCATTCTGGGTTGTATTGCTACATAAATATAGTCAAATAAAAATAATATTATTTATATGTCTTTCATATGGAGAAATTATATATAAGAAACCTATTAACAATTATTTTGTTTTGATGACTAGCTTTAACATAAGAGAACTTGCCGAAAAAAATCTGAATAATATTATAGTATCCCAACTATTAAATAAAATCTTTTTAGTTAAAAAATCTGTAAGCATATCCACGAAGAATATCCACGCAGCATATCCGCGCAGCAAAATTAAAAATTATTAAATAACAAAATATTCAGTATTACTATTTATTACACAGGAGTTAATCGAATATTCAGATCAGTTATAATTTGCAGAAAAAACTGATCTAAAACTGAGAAAATTTCAAAATACGAAAATTGGAAAAAGCTTAAGATTATGATAATTTTTAAAACTCTGATTATTTTTGCTTTAATCTAAATTTTATTTTTATATTAATATAATAATTTATAATACATAAATAATTTAAAAAATTTAAATAATCTTCTTAGGAATATTTTTGGTAAAATTAATTTTAATTAAAAATTAAGAGTATATGTAACACCACCACCAAATTCTGGTTTACTACCACCTTGTGGCCCACCTAATTGTTGTGAATATGTTCCATAGCCATTCAATGAATGAGTTCCACTTTCACTTTGCCATAGCTTAGCATCAGCATTAAGATTTAAATTGTATCCAGAACCTGATGATCCGCCACCGTGACCATTTAATTTAAAATCATTACGTGCTATTTCTGGTGAATCAAATTTAAAGGCGGGCGGTGGTTGAATATTATCAAATGTATGAAAATCACGATACAAATGATCATGTGGAAATCCACTTGTAACAGCAAACAAAAAATAAGCAAAAATTGTACAAATTTTAATAGACATCTTTAGTTTAGTTTTTAAAATCAGTTTTATTAATTTATTGTAAAAATGAAACTTGAATAATATGATCTTAAATTGAATTTTCTGTTATATTTATACCACTTCTGTTATAAATCAACTTTATCATATAAATTTATTTTGTGTACAATTTAAATATTTAATTAATCTGTACAGCAATCCGCACAATTTATCGGAGATATTGTTTCCATAGAAAAGTCAAGTTAAAGAACTAACGTAACGATGGATTTATAAATTTAAGAATTTATATAAAATTGATCTGTATCTGTAAATTTATCTTTTAGTTTCCATGACAAATTAGATTATGTAAAAATAAATTTGAATACAGTATTGACTTCGATTTAAAGTTCTGTGTCTTACAACTATCTGTTCTGTTCTGTGTCTTAATATCATATTTCAACATAACGTCGTCAAAATCACATTAATACTAATCCATCTAACCGAAACGAAAATTTATTATTTTCAATCTTTTTTGGTGAATTGCTTTAACTTTTGCATGAATCGGTTGGGCGCCATAGTAGTAAGAGTGCTAATTTTTCATTAAATTCGTTCCTTAGTAAAAATGAACAATATTTAGGACAGAAAGCAATATTTATATAATATTCGATCTGATTCAGCTGAGCTACAATTCGTAATTGGCAAATAGTAACCAATACTTATACATCGATAGTAAAAAAAAATTTACAGATAGGCTGATCCTGAAACCACCCTTATTACGGAAGAATTGACAAGTAAAAAAAAAATTTAGATCGTGTGCATAAAGGGAGCACTGTTCTTTTAATATTAAAATATTTTGTCATATAAACCTACAGTTTCAATATTGATAACAGCATCAAATTAGCTTTAAATTTACTTATAAAAGGGGATTTCTTTTGGTTTAAAAAAAAATTTTTTTAGCTTAACTGAAAAAGAAAAAACCCCCTGTTGACATAAAGATAAGTGAATGAATTTTAAAAAATTTATATTTAAAGTTTTTCAAAGAAAACACAAAAAAAAAATTAATTTAAAGAAATAATTACGTAAACAAAAGCTAATATTAAAAGTATATTATGTACTATAATACAATTTATATAAAAATGTACATGCCAAAATACATTTTTAATTATCAAGCTTAGAATTACCATTAGTTTATTTATCTGTTATTAGGTTTAACATTTAATATTGATTATTATTTGATTATTTCTTGTGCTTAATGTATACATATATTAGTAATATTAGAGCTTTTAATTTTGTTTTATTCTCAATACAAACTTAATCAGAATTCAAACTGTCTCCATTCTGTTATCTGAAAGAAGTTTACTATTTCTATTTTTTACTAAAATTCTACAAATTATTTTGTTAAAAGTAAAAATTACAATTAAAATTAATCATAAACTTTTCAGCACTCTGATTATTGGTTGGTTGGTATAAGTGGCTCTCCCCGTTCTGTGACAGCCCAAGTACCGTGTTATGATCGTTTTAATACCGTGACCACCACGCTCTGTAAAGGGATCCAATATTAAATCCTTTTTTCTACTTTTATGAACCATACCATTTCTGTAGGTTGCTTAATTACTAGATCACTAAGATGGTTGAATTTATGGCTACCCAGAGCTACTCTTCTGGCCCTAGCCAGGTCTGGACATTTACAGGTGAAGTGTATAATGATTTAATTGTTTCTTATTGTGTTCACCAGAATTGTGGCATGATAGATTAAATGCACTGTACAAGTTTTATTTTTAATCAATCATTTAGATTCAAAGAAACAACTTGCGAAATGAATATTACCATAGATCAAAAATTATATAGAATTTAGGAAAATTTAGTTACCAAAGTCTGTTGCAAGTAGGGCACAAGACTATTTTTCATGTCAAGTGAAGCGGGAATTTAACTACAGAGACTTTATACACTTAATAAATAAAACAGATAAACATGCATTTCATTTAAAATTTTATTTTAATACTTTGTAATACTTTTTAAAAACATTTGTCTGTAATATTTTGTATTTTGTTCGAGTTTTTGGACGTTTATAATTTTACCATTTCCAAACATATCTGACACCACCACCAATATCAGAATTTCCATTACCATTTTGTCCACGTGGTTTATTCCATCCGTATCCATACAATGAATGTTGTCCATTATTACTTTCCCAAAGTTTAACACCTTGTGGATTTGGTAGTGCAGTTGTGGCAGCAAATAAAACACAAGCGAAAATTAATAAAATTTTAATTGACATTTTTTTATAGGTAGAATTTTTAAAGTATTTTATTAATTCAAAAGGTTTAAAAATGTTATAATTCTAATAATAGATTTTTCATCGTATTTATACACAATTTAAAAAAAAATTTACTACAAAATTGTTATCTTTTAATTAATTCTTCTAATTAAATTATTATTTAATAAAATTTAGATTTTTATGATTGTATAGTCGTATAATTTTATGTATAGATAAAATATTAAATTACTTTCACATACCAAAATTTGAAAATTTTTATTTATTTACTTAGGACTTACCAACATTAAATAGAGGTATTAAAAATTCTAAAAAAAGAACTTCTAAAAGATCTTTAATTTTTATTTACTGCATATAAAGATAATTACTTCCGAGTAAAAGTAATTTACATAACTTTTATTGGATATTTTTATTTGATAACATAACTTACATACTTTATGTACTTATATGTAAATAAAAACATAAAAATTTCTTACATAATATCAACAAATCATGTTATATTATTCATTCACAAGGGATCATTGTATCGTAATTTTCATAGATTTTATAATATTCAACCATCGCCCGCCATTAATAATTTTAAATTCGATTCACCAAAAATATCAAGTAATGATTATACCCGTACGATAGGATCGGGTATAATAAAATTACTCCTCCGTTTGTAACACCTCGAAATAAGCGAGCTAGGTATACCTTCAAAGGTATGGATCGGATCAGAAAAAAATTCTAAGACTTTTGAGCCATATCCGTCCGTCCGTCCGTCCGTCAGCACGCTAAATCAAAAACTAAGAAAGCTAGAATCTTGAAATTTACACAAAATATTTTGGGAGTAATTTGTAGGTTCCTTATTTTTTTTTGTTGAGTTTGGACCAAGCCTTAGGGTAGCTCTCGAACACCTAACTTTTAAGTCCCCACATTTTTTTTGCAATAGAGCTATGAAATTTTAACTACTGATAGATCTCACAAAAATATTAATTTTATTTTCAATAACTTTTTTGTGTAGCCCCACCCGTTACGGAGCTACAGCTCCCCAAAGGTTCAAAAAAGCTCTATATTTAAATTGTTATAGCACAAGTTGTATAAGGTATATCTTCATTTTGAAAACGCCAAACGACTACTACTTTTATTAGCTTTAAAAGTATATATACAATAAAAATATATTTGTAACATACGGTGTCTTAATTTACCGTTATGTGAAACTCAAATTTTGCAAAATCATTCAACCCTTCTATCTTCTAAACGGTTTAAGTTGGAAACTTGAAATTTTGACAGAAGTTAGATCTTTGAAAATAAGTATGAGTCATTTCAAAAAATTTTTTTGTATCACTCCCCGTTTAGGAGCTGTAAGAGGTCAAAAACTGAAAATTTCCTATTTTTAAACACCTGTAACTTGAACACCTGTTAAAATTTTTTTGAAGTAATACACAAAAATTAAAGCTTCAACATTATACTCTTATTTCTGTTAATAACTTTTTTTAATAATATAGGGTTACTTTATAATTGACGAAAGTGTTACTTGATTTTTTCAAATTTTTAACAAATTTCTTTAACGAATTTTTTCCATTTTGTTTTACTCGATAATTTGAAATTGTTGAGGATATAATGCGTAGTACATAAAAATGTAAATAAATAAACAACATAACGGTTGCTTGAAGAATTTTTATTTATATGATATTAATATATATACATACTTATATAATATCATGTTTATTTACATATCGTATATGTCACTAGGGAATGAATGATAAGAGTATAGATGTATATTATATAGCGCCGTATTTACATACATACATATATGTATTTTATTGTACTTATAAGAAATTATTCTGTCAATGGAATATTTAAATATAATATAATATAATATTTAAAATTATATTTACTGTTTTATACTTAGTAAATTTAATATACATTTACCGCTTAGTATTAAATGGTACTATAGAATATTTGAAAAGTTTTGGATTGATAATCGTTATGTGGAAGGTTAGAATCTGCTTTTGAAGAATGTACCTATAAACATATAGTTTGAATATATGTACAACCCATAGTTCTAGAAATTATAAAATTCACCCAAATTATTTTAAATTACTAAAATATTAAAAAAATAATATTGTGAGCAGAGTGACAGGCTGTGAACATACTAACGGTTCGTACGGGTATCTAAGAGTTGACAAAGGCAACTGTATTCTTCCTCGTTTTTAATTAAATTGTCACGGTGGAGGATCATCAGGTTCTGGATACAATTTAAATCTTAATGCTGATACTATAAATCTTAAACTATGCCAAAGTCAAATTCGAACTCATGCAATGAATGACTATGTATGGCTATTCACAGCATTTAGGTGGAGCCACATGGTATAGCAGTAAACAAGATTTTACCAAAAATATTTCTAAAAAGTTTGTTTAAATTTTTAAATTATTTATGTAAAAAACTAGCAGAGATACCCGATGTTGTCCGGCTCTTAATATTGAATGAATGAATGCGGTTAAAAAATATAATATATACCAGGCAAAAATATTTTTGGTCATTTAAAAAAAAAAAATATTTTTTATTCAAGAAGTTTATTTTAAAAAAATCTGAACATGTTTTAATTAATGAATAAATTGTTTATTTATTTTAATGTTTTAAATTTTTTTTAGTTTAAAATTTATTTTTACTGTACCTAATGCTAAACTGTGAACAATATTTTTTTATTTCTCCATCAGATGTGTGCACAAACAAATTTTTAAGTTTGCCCACACGTGAACTTGCAACATATAATTGTCCATGTGAGAAGCACGAAGTTTCCAAATTTAATTCACATATAGCTATTGTTTGTCCTTATGATTTGTTGATGATCATGGTAAATGGTAATGTTATAGAAAATTGTGTGCGTTTAAATGTTATTGCGGTGAATCACTTGGGGTTATTGGAATTCTGGGCAATAAAAGATTTTCATTTTTAATTTTATAACCTATAATTGTTGCATACGTTATATTTCTCAAAATATTTTTAACAACACTAATCTAGTATATTACATAATTTTGGTGGTATACCGTGAATATCCAAAGAATTTAAAAATTCAGTGGGATAATTTACTCCTTTATGTTCATCAATCACAGTATCAATGAATTTAAAAGTAAGCAATTGTGAATTAATCTTATTTTGTATATGCATATTAATTGTATTCACATCAATGTTTTTTGTTTCTAAAATAGCACGTTCACCTAACTATTGATGATTTTGATCATTTTGTTGAATGTTTGAAAATAGATTTTCTATATAAGTGAATTTCTTGATCAGAAAATTTTACAAAAATTATCTTGGAATTTTAATGTATTTTTTGCCAATTTTCTTTCGCTAATTTCAAGTAACTATCTTAAAAATCGCATATTTTTTGTTAATTTTAATCTATGAGCATTACGCCATAAAATAAATAGATTATTTTAAATATCCATTTATTTTATCTGCATATTATGTTGAACGTGATATAACTAGTAATGGTTGACGAAAATCACCACATAATAAAATTAATGTACCACCAAAAGGTTTTTCATTATTTTTTAAATCTTTCAATGTTCGATCTAATGCTTCTATTGAATGTTTATGGCATAATATTTTTCATTTCTTTTACCAATGATACCAACTGATACACCATATCAAATTAAACGTTTAGAATTTCCTATACATTTGGAGTTTGTAATGACCATAAATAAAGCACAGTAACAATCTATGCAAATATGTGGATTAAATTTAGAAATTCCATAATGTTTTCACAGTTGTGGCGCAATTGTATGTTGCCTGCTCACGTGTTGGAAAACCATCGGATTTATTTATTTATGCACAGGATGGGCAAACAAAAAATATCAACAATATAACAAATATAAAATAAATAAAATTTTAAAATTACATTTTAAGATTTAATATTAAAATGTATGAACTAAAATAATAAAAATTTACCATAAATACAATTTATCGAAATATCCCAACCCTACGGGATCGAAAAAAAATATTTGCACTTAAAACAATTTTGTACCCACATCTTCTGAATATGATCCAAATCGGACCATAAATACAATTTATCGAAATATCTCGACCCCAGCACCACTTACTTTTTTAGATTTTATCCAATTTTAACATTCAAATAAGAAAAATATAGAACGTGATGGATAATTTTTAAAATACAAAAGCAATAATATATAGGTGATGGAATATCCTATAATAGAATTTAAGAAGGTTTACTCAATTACAAGTTAAAATAGTACCAGAGCAGAGCTATAATAATGTGAATGGCTAAAGAAGATTTGTCAATGTCAATGTATTCAAGACCCATTCTGGGTTGTATTTGTTTGCCTACATGAATATAGTCAAATAAAAATAATATGATTTAATTTTATGTCTTCTATATATGGAGAAGTATTCGGCTGCTATTCGACTATTATAAGTATTAATAACATTATACATAAAAAACCTATTAACATAAGCATTTTGCTTTAAGTTTTAAAATAAAATAACTTAAAATAAGAGAACTTGCCCAAAAAAAGCTGAATAATATTATAGTATCCGAACCATTAAATAAAATCCTTTTAATTAATAAATCTGTAAGCATATCCACGAAGAATCGCAGCAAAATTAAAAATTACACAAAATATTCAGTATTACTATTTATTACACAGGAGTTGGTCGAATATTCAGTTATAATTTCCAGAAGAAATTGATGTAAAACTGAGAAAATTTCGAAATACGAAAATTGGAAAAAGCTTAAGATTATGATAATTTTTAAAACTCTGATTATTTTTGCTTTAATCTAAATTTTATTTTTATATTAATATAATAATTTATAATACATAAATAATTTAAAAAATTTAAATAATCTTCTTAGCAATATCTTTGGTAAAATTAATTTTAATTAAAAAGTAAGAGTATATTTAACACCACCACCAAAATCCGGTTTACTACCACCATGTGGTCCACCTAAATGTTGTGAATAACTTCCATATCCATTCAATGAATGAGTTCCACTTGGACTTTGCCATAGTTTAGTATCAGTATTAAGATTTAAATTGTATCCTGAACCTGATGATCCGCCACCGTGACCATTTAATTTAAAATTATTACTTGGTATTTTTGGTGAATCAAATTGAAAATTACGATACAAATGATCATGTGGAAATCCACTTGTAACAGCAAACAAAAAATAAGCAAAAATTGTACAAATTTTAATAGACATCTTTATTTTAGTTTTTAAAATCAGTTTTATTAATTTATTGTAAAAATGAAACTTGAATAATATGATCTTAAATTGAATTTTCTGTTATATTTATACCACTTCTGTTATAAATCAACTTTATCATCATAATATTTAATCTGTAAATGACAGACATTTAAAACCATTTTACTCAATGATTTACCAACCAACTTTCATTTTTTTCTTTTCAAATGATAAATATTCAGTATATCCATCTTACAAAATTAATATTTTTCCAAAATTTTCTGATTTTCATTAATAATTTTCCATTTTTATAAAAAACCCATGTAAAGTATATACATATGTATCATATAATATGTATAATCTATACCTATAATATACATATTCAAAAACGACGCTCTTTTATTCCGTTGAATTTTAAATTTTGTTTTGTTGTTGTTTTTGCTTTTTGTTTTTTTTCTAAAAACAAAAAAAATTTTCAAATATAGTTTGCATGGTGGGAAATAGAAATTTCACAATATAATTGAATATAAACGACAAAACTTCAGTGGGGAGTTTGGTGCAGTGGTAGAGTGGCCGCTTCTTATACTTAAGAATTCTTTAGTTTACGAGTTCGATTCTATTCTATTTTTTTTTTTTTTTATATTTCTAATATTTTATACGAAATAAATTCTTACATATCATAATATTTAATCTGTAAATGACAGACATTTAAAACCATTTTACTCAATGATTTACCAACCAACTTTCATTTTTTTCTTTTCAAATGATAAATATTCAGTATATCCATCTTACAAAATTAATATTTTTCCAAAATTTTCTGATTTTCATTAATAATTTTCCATTTTTATAAAAAACCCATGTAAAGTATATACATATGTATCATATAATATGTATAATCTATACCTATAATATACATATTCAAAAACGACGCTCTTTTATTCCGTTGAATTTTAAATTTTGTTTTGTTGTTGTTTTTGCTTTTTGTTTTTTTTCTAAAAACAAAAAAAATTTTCAAATATAGTTTGCATGGTGGGAAATAGAAATTTCACAATATAATTGAATATAAACGACAAAACTTCAGTGGGGAGTTTGGTGCAGTGGTAGAGTGGCCGCTTCTTATACTTAAGAATTCTTTAGTTTACGAGTTCGATTCTATTCTATTTTTTTTTTTTTTTATATTTCTAATATTTTATACGAAATAAATTCTTACATATCATAATATTTAATCTGTAAATGACAGACATTTAAAACCATTTTACTCAATGATTTACCAACCAACTTTCATTTTTTTCTTTTCAAATGATAAATATTCAGTATATCCATCTTACAAAATTAATATTTTTCCAAAATTTTCTGATTTTCATTAATAATTTTCCATTTTTATAAAAAACCCATGTAAAGTATATACATATGTATCATATAATATGTATAATCTATACCTATAATATACATATTCAAAAACGACGCTCTTTTATTCCGTTGAATTTTAAATTTTGTTTTGTTGTTGTTTTTGCTTTTTGTTTTTTTTCTAAAAACAAAAAAAATTTTCAAATATAGTTTGCATGGTGGGAAATAGAAATTTCACAATATAATTGAATATAAACGACAAAACTTCAATGGGGAGTTTGGTGCAGTGGTAGAGTGGCCGCTTCTTATACTTAAGAATTCTTTAGTTTACGAGTTCGATTCTATTCTATTTTTTTTTATTTTTTTATATTTCTAATATTTTATACGAAATAAATTCTTACATATCATAATATTTAATCTGTAAATGACAGACATTTAAAACCATTTTACTCAATGATTTACCAACCAACTTTCATTTTTTTCTTTTCAAATGATAAATATTCAGTATATCCATCTTACAAAATTAATATTTTTCCAAAATTTTCTGATTTTCATTAATAATTTTCCATTTTTATAAAAAACCCATGTAAAGTATATACATATGTATCATATAATATGTATAATCTATACCTATAATATACATATTCAAAAACGACGCTCTTTTATTCCGTTGAATTTTAAATTTTGTTTTGTTGTTGTTTTTGCTTTTTGTTTTTTTTCTAAAAACAAAAAAAATTTTCAAATATAGTTTGCATGGTGGGAAATAGAAATTTCACAATATAATTGAATATAAACGACAAAACTTCAGTGGGGAGTTTGGTGCAGTGGTAGAGTGGCCGCTTCTTATACTTAAGAATTCTTTAGTTTACGAGTTCGATTCTATTCTATTTTTTTTTTTTTTTTATATTTCTAATATTTTATACGAAATAAATTCTTACATATCATAATATTTAATCTGTAAATGACAGACATTTAAAACCATTTTACTCAATGATTTACCAACCAACTTTCATTTTTTTCTTTTCAAATGATAAATATTCAGTATATCCATCTTACAAAATTAATATTTTTCCAAAATTTTCTGATTTTCATTAATAATTTTCCATTTTTATAAAAAACCCATGTAAAGTATATACATATGTATCATATAATATGTATAATCTATACCTATAATATACATATTCAAAAACGACGCTCTTTTATTCCGTTGAATTTTAAATTTTGTTTTGTTGTTGTTTTTGCTTTTTGTTTTTTTTCTAAAAACAAAAAAAATTTTCAAATATAGTTTGCATGGTGGGAAATAGAAATTTCACAATATAATTGAATATAAACGACAAAATTTCAGTGGGGAGTTTGGTGCAGTGGTAGAGTGGCCGCTTCTTATACTTAAGAATTCTTTAGTTTACGAGTTCGATTCTATTCTATTTTTTTTTTTTTTTATATTTCTAATATTTTATACGAAATAAATTCTTACATATCATAATATTTAATCTGTAAATGACAGACATTTAAAACCATTTTACTCAATGATTTACCAACCAACTTTCAAATGATAAATATTCAGTATATCCATCTTACAAAATTAATATTTTTCCAAAATTTTCTGATTTTCATTAATAATTTTCCATTTTTATAAAAAACCCATGTAAAGTATATACATATGTATCATATAATATGTATAATCTATACCTATAATATACATATTCAAAAACGACGCTCTTTTATTCCGTTAAATTTTTGCTTTATTTTTCTTTTTGATTAAAAATTTTAAAATATTGGTTGTATGGTAGGAGTAGGAATTTCACAATATAACTGAATATAAAGATCTAAAATTCAGTTTGGTGTTTAGTACAGTGGTAGAGTGTGGGGTTATTAATAGTTGCATTTTGATTTTGCAAGTTCGATTCAGTTCTGTTTTTTTTTTTTAATTTTTTTTTTTTATATTTTAAACGAAATAAATTCTTACATATCATAATATCATCATAATATTTAATCCGTATTAATAGATATTTAAAACTCTTTTACTCAATGATTTACCATCTTAGGCATTTTATAATATATACATATATAATAGGTATATATTGAGTTTCTAATACTCAATAAATCAAGGGCAACTTCTAAAAGATAATAATAATCGTGTTTTTACAAAAAATATCATTTACAAAGAAATTTTAAATTCATAAAGGCTTTAATTATTGAAAATTGTATTTTTACATTTTAAATAAAATCATAAAGAAACTATACTGTATATATTGTATTGTAATTGCTAATTAAAACACCTCGAATTTCGAGGGGCGGGCGAATACTAGTATATATTTATTTTGTGTACAATTTAAATATTTAATTAATCTGTACAGCAATCCGCACAATTTATCGGAGATATTGTTTCCACAGAAAAGTCAAGTTAAAGAATTAACGTAACGATGGATTTATAAATTTAAGAATTTATGTAAAATTAGTTCATCTGTACAAAATTGCTCTTTTATTTTCTATTGATTAAATTTATCTTTTATTTGCCATGACAAATTAGATTATATTAAAAAATAAATTTTAGTACAAACATGATGTCGTCAAAATCATATTATTAATCCATCTAATCGAAACAAAAATTTAATATTTTGAAATGTCAATCTTTTCAAAAATTTCAATTTCCAATCTTTTTCGTTGAATTGCTTTAGCTTTTTTAGTATGAATCGAAATGGATGGGTATAGTAGTAAGGGTGCTAACTTCTTATTGAGTTAATTTCTTAGTAAAAGTCAACAATATTCATATAATATTCGATCTGATTCAGTTACAGTTCGTAATAGGTAAATAGTAATCAATCCTTATACATCAATAGTAAAAGAATTTACAGATAGTCTTATCCTGAAACCAATTGACAAGCAAAAAAAAATTTAGATCGTGTGCATAAAGGGAGCACTGTTCTTTTAATATTAAAATATTTTGTCATATAAACCTACAGTTTCAATATTGATAACAGCATCAAATTAGCTTTAAATTTACTTATCAAAGGGGATTTCTTTTGGTTTGAAAAATTTTGTTTAGCTTAACTCAAAAAGAAAAACCCCCATAAGGGTAAATGAATTAATATTGAAAAATTGATATTTCAGAGAAAACACTAAAAAAAAAATTAATTTAAAGAAATAATTACGTAAACAAAAGCTAATATTAAAAGTCTGTACTACAATACAATTTATATAAAAAATGTACATGACAAAATACATTTTTATTTACCAAGCTTAGGATTACCATTAGTTTATTTATCTGTTATTAAGTTTAAAATTTAATATTGATTATTACTTGTGCTTAATTCATACATATTTACAAGTAATGTTCGTGCTTTTAATTTTTTTTATTTTCAATACATAAATGGATTCCTCAAAATTGCTCTATTCTACTGATCTGAAAAAGGTTTACTATTTGTCTTAAAATTCCACAAATTATTTTGTTAAAATTAAAAATTACAATTAAAATTTATCATAAACTTTTCAGCACTTTGGTTGATTGGTATAAATGGCGCGTCCGGTCGTTTGTGACAGCCCATGTAGTCGGTAATGATCGTTTTAATACCGCCACCACCACGCTTTGGAAAGGTATCCAATATTAAATCCATTTTGCTACTTTCAGGAACCGTACCATTTCTGTAGGTTGCCTAACTGCTAGATCACTAAGATCGTTGAATTTATGGCTACCCAAAACTACTCTTGTGGTCTTGCCAGCGTTGGGAATTTAAAGATGAAGCGTATAATGGTTTATTTCTCATTCTGTTCAGCACAACTGCGACATGATATATTAAATGCACTGTCAAATTTATATTTTTAATCAATCAATTAGATTTAAACGAACAATCTGCTAAATGAATATTACCAACGCAAGCATGATCAAAAAGTATATGGAACTTAGGGAAATTCAGTTACCAAAACCTGTTACAAGTAGGGCAAAATACTATTTTTCATGTCAGGTCAGGTCAAGCGGAGACTTAATAAATTTAATAAAATTAAAACACATGTATGCATTTAATTTAAAAGTTTATTTTAGTAATACATACTTTTTAAATAATTGTCTGTAATATTTTGTGTTTTGTTCAGATTTGTGGACGTTTACACTTTTACCATCTCCAAGCATATCCGACACCAGCACCAATATCAGAATTTCCATTACCATTTTGTCCACGTGGTTTATTCCATCCATATCCATATACTGAATGTTGTCCATTATCACTTTCCCAAAGTTTAACACCTTGTGGATTTGGTAGTGCAGTTGTGGCAGCAAATAAAACACAAGCGAAAATTAATAAAATTTTAATTGACATTTTTTTATAGGTAGAATTTTTAAAGTATTTTATTAATTCAAAAGGTTTAAAAATGTTATAATTCTAATAATAGATTTTTCATCGTATTTATACACAATTTAAAAAACAACCGCCTTTATTCAACGTTCGTTACGAAAAGAATAAAATAACAACTACTATAAAAAAAAACCAGGTAGTATGTAAACCACCGGTTTCTAAGGTGCACATTTCCAAAAGAAAATGCAGTTTAGAACTGTGATCTGCACCAAAATTTGAAAATTTTCTTATATATACATTTGAAAATAGCTTTGCTTTTTTACAATTTTGAGGGATTTTAACTCTGGAATTCTGTGCAACTAAAAGAAACCGTTAACACACTTAAAAATATATTACTGGAGCTTTTATGTCTTGCCGAAGAAAAATGTGTACAGGTGCCTAAGTTACAGGTGTTTAAAAATAGCAAATTTTGAACTTTTCAGCTCTTTTTGATTTTCATATATATAATATATTTTAATAAAATTGTTTAATTTTGATATTGATTTATCAAATTATTAAAAAAATTATTAAAAAAAATCCTGTCGAATGAAGGTTTTAAATTGAAATAATGTTAAGCAAATTTAATCCACATGGATGGGGCTACAAGAAAAAGTTGTTCTACAACATTAATATTTTTATAAGACCTACCCATGATTAAAATATGTTATCTCTATCTTTAACGGTGTAGAAATTTTGTAAACAGGCGGACGGACGGACAGGATGAAACTAATAGGCGCATTTTTTCAACTGTTTTGTGGAAATGTGCTAAAAGGTACATTTTTATTTTTAAATTTAACCAAACAAAAAACAAAACATATTTTTTTTCTTCCCTATCGAAATTACAATATATTGAAATGCAAATAAAAAAAAATGCATTAATAGCAACAATAAGAGCAGTAGACATTGCCTGCATAGGCTAATGTTTTTCTACTTTCCCAATTGAAATAAAAATAAGAGACAAAAAACAAAACTTGTTTACGAA
Organism: Poecilobothrus nobilitatus; assembly: GCA_947095535.1. Lineage (NCBI taxonomy): Eukaryota > Metazoa > Arthropoda > Insecta > Diptera > Dolichopodidae > Poecilobothrus > Poecilobothrus nobilitatus. The sequence goes on along the minus strand of OX352773.1, from coordinate 17,234,364 downwards.
AAAATTAAAATTTGAAATTAAATAACAATAGCAAACATGTGTAACAAATTAATAAAAATTTCCCGAGAAACAATTTTAAGAAAAAGAACAAAACTTATATTTTGTGAATCTATAACACATAAAATAATTTTAGCATATGAGCAGTTTATCTTTGTTTTATATCCCTATATATAGTAAATAAATATAATAAATACATATATTAAAATAATATTTAAATATATTTAATTGCAATTTAGAAACTGCTGATATCTCCTCAATAGACATCAGGAATTCATCATCTATGTAAAAGGAATTGGACTTTGTGGTATAAGACCAATCAACTTAGATCTCCTTACACTATTATATAGGCATACAAATATTATAAATCTTTCAAAACAGTAACAGCGAATACCCAAAATTGGAAATAACACGTCTCAGAACCAACTAAATTACCTCCAACAGAAAATTTTACATAATTCCGACCGACCACCAACCAAACAAAAATGAAATAAGGCCCAAAACCTTGTTGTCATCGAAAAACAATTTCAAAGCACGAAAAGTTCTACTCTTAAAAATTAAAAATAAAGAAATCGCAAAAAGTTAAATGAAGGAATGCAATGTCCTTGTCAAATTTGCTGTCAAAACAAAATATAACATAAATTTAAATTGCTCTCAAGGCACTATTTTCTGCCGGGACCTCAATGACATGTGCTACGAAGAGGTTCATATAATAAAAAACAAATCAAACAAGATGTACAGGATTCTTACTGGTTGTCTAAACGTAGTTAAAGCTGTTATTAATTCTAAAGATAAATTCCAATTTCTTAATAAAAGAAAACAGAAACAACATACTTAACGCCAGAGGTAGTATCTCGCTAACATGGATGCCAGGGCATGTTGGGATACCAGGAAATGTACTAGCCGACAACGAGGCAAAGGCGGCAATAAAACGTCCCATGTACACAATATGGGTTTGTTCGCAAAAGTATACGTACAACAAAATCAAAGAGGACATACAATCTAGAAGAAATACAAATCTTTTCGATACATAATATTACACCACTAGCTGTATTGGCGGATAACGAAAAACACTGCATCACCAAAACCAGAGAACTGCTACAGCACTTTGAAGTTTGGCAAAACATCTAAAATACTACAAGCAACATAACTGAAAATAAAGCAAACTACTAACCACACAAAACTATTAATCGTAGAAAATAAAGGGCATACAAATTAAGGGAAGTAATACATATACAAAGGTTTAATGATATCTAAAACTATAAATTGAAATTCTATCTGGTTCACATGTCTTACAAGCAAAGGGTCCATAAAACATACTGCATGCAGTAATAATTAAATAAATTAATTAAAAAATAAGTTACTTCAAAATTGTTATCTTTTTATTAATTCTTCTAATTAAATTATTATTTAATAAAATTTAGATTTATGATCATATAGTCATATAATTTTATGTAGATAAAATATTAAATTACTTTCACATACCACAATTTGAAAATCTTTATTTATTTACTTAGGACTAACATAAAATACAGGTATTAAAAATTCTAAAAAAAGAATTTTTAAAAGATCTTTAATTTTTATTTACTGCATATAAAGATAATTACTTCCGAGTAAAAGTAATTTATAAAAACTTTATTAGATATTTTTATTTGATAACACAACTTATATACTTTATGTACATATGTACATATGTATATGTAATTAGAAACATAAACATTTCTTACATAATAATTTAGATATCATGTTATTCTTTAACAGAATAATGCAAGTCCGCTTGATATTTTTCTTCAAATTTATCTTTCGCAATACTATTTTTGTATCTTTACATTATGTCATTTGATTTTTTATATTTTACGATTTTCATATCATTTAATTTTATTCTATATAAAATTAATGTTCTGATGGAGCTCGAACTTATTGTGAGAACTGTGTTAATTTTTTTTTTTTTTAAGTTTCCATTCTCTATATCGAATAAATAAGAAATGTTACTATATTTTTTTAGAAAAAAAGAAAAACTGCGTTCTTTTTCTTCGCACGTGCGGTCAAATTAAATCATCTAGATATTCCATATAATATTAATATTAAATATACCTTATGGTCATAGTTTACATTTTTTACCTCTCCTAATTAATTCGACTAACAATCTCGAAAAGTCAATTGCACAAAGAAAAGTCGTGAGAGGTCGAATAAATAAAAATATTCATGTCTATAATCTTATATGACTCGTAAATACTTTATTTTTTTTTCATATATTCTGTAAACTTGTATTGGATTGAATTGAAAAAAATTAACTTCTTCTCTAATCTTATATTTTAATATACACAGATTATAACAGCATAAAAACTAATTTTTTAAAGTAAAAAAATGTAATACCTACCTATATGAAAATTCTTCTTTAAAAATTTTAATTAAAAGCTTGAGCTCAAATCTCACTTTTACAAACAAAATCTAGACCCGAACTGGCAGTTTTGGTTTGAAAATGTTAGATTTGAGTTGTAGCTCAGTTTTATGTATTCAACCCAATATCTCTTTTTGTTCAAATTATAAGGGTTTTCTAATTTGAGTGATATGATTTCTTTTAAAAAAAAACACACTAATTGTTAAGGAAATTCAAATGTTTTTTATTTAATGTGAAGTACAATCGATACAAATAAGTTCTGAATAAAACGTCATTCAAATGGCATCCACGACTTCTTTTGCAGGAACGAATTCGATGAACCCAATTTTCGAGCACTTTCCCTATGAACCCAAAACCCTATAGTTGGTTTTAGTTTTTTTTTTTTTTTTTCTTTATTAACAATTCATTATTTTTCGTATAAATATAAAAAGTACTTAAGTAATATAACAAAATTCTTATGTTTGTTGTTTTATACAAGAAAAACAATAAAATAAATATTACAAATTTATAACCATATACGTATGTATGTTTTATTATTGCACATTATATAATAAGAGTTAATCTTTTTTTGTTTCGATCATAGTTTTCATCTTTCTGATCTAATAATTTTATGTAATAAATATGTGCCAAAATACAAACTTAAAAATTATTTCAAAAAAAAAAATTTATTTAACAAAAAATAAAAAAAAAACAAGTAAATGTAACAGTAAGTCGATGCAACCGACTTATTAATACCCTACACCTGAATAATTCGAATTAAATTAAAAATCCATAAGTGTTTTTGGCAGCTGCTTGAACTTCTTCCCTTTTCTGTCTTATTCAACTCGAATTTCAAGAACGTAAAAGAGGCATCCGCTTGGGATATGCTTGACACCCTTGTATAAAATTTTAAGTTTCTATCTTAATTATTTTCGAAGATTGGTAGTCCTTGGGATGTTTGTGTCAGCTACCCGAATTGCCACTCCAATTCATCGAATCCATCTCAGGAACATAAAGAAAACTTGCCAGAACACCATTGTATTAAATTTAAAGGTTCTACTTTTGTTGGTTTTGGAGATATGCTCGTTGCTCTTGTGCTCGTCCGGAAGTTTCCAAAATACGAACCCATGGTTCAAATTCTTTCAAATGTCAGTTTCCAATTTTACAGAAAAGGAAACATAACAGAACACCTTTGTACTAAAAATAAAAGTTCTATCTTTGTTGGTTGTGGAGATATACTTGTTTGCTCTGGGGCTCGTCCGGAAGCTTCCAAGATTTGAACCCATGGACCAAATCCTCACAAATTTCAGAAACATAAATCAAACATGAAGGAACACCATTCTGCCTAATTTAAAGGTTATATCTTTGTTGCATTTGGAGATAATATCATTTGCTCTGAGGCTCGTTCGGAAGCTTTCAAAATCCGAACCCAAGGATCAAATCCTCTCAAATTTCAGAGGCCTAAATCATACATGAAAGAACACCATTATGCCAAAAGTAAAGGTTATATCTTTATTGGTTTTGGAGATAATCTCATTTGCTCTGGGGCTCGTTCGGAAGCTTCCAAAACCAAACCCATGGACCAAATCCTCTTAAATTTCAGAGACATAAATCAAACACGAAAGAACACCATTGTACCAAATTCAAAGGTTCTACCTTTGTTCGTATTGGATATAATCTCATTTGCTCTGCGGCTCGTTCGGAAGCTTCCAAAATTCGAATCCACGGTTCAAATTCTTTCAAATTTAAACCCATGGCCAAATCCTCTCAAATTTCAGAGACTTAAATCAAACATGAAAAAACACCATTCGGCCAAATTTAAAGGTTATATATTTGTTGTTTTTGGAGATAATCTCATTTGCTCTGGGGCTCGTTCGGAAGCTTCCAAAATCCAAACCCATGGACCACATCCTCTTAAATTTTAGAGACATAAATCAAACTGGAAGAAACATCATTATAAAAAATTTAAAGGTTCTATCTTTATTGGTTTTGGAGATAATCTCGTTTGCTCTGGGGCTCGTTCGGAAGTTTCCAAAATCCGAACCCATGGACCAAATCTTCTCACATTTCAGAGACTTAAATAAAACATGAAAGAACACCACCCTGCCAAATTTAAAGGTTATATCTTTGTTGGTTTTGGAGATAATCTCATTTGCTCTGGTGCTCGTTCGGAAGCTTCCAAAACCCAAACCCATGGACCAAATCCTCTTAAATTTCAGAGACATAAATCGAACGGGAAGGAACATCATTGTACAAAATTTAAAGGTTCTATCTTTGTTGGTTTTGGAAATAATCTCATTTGCTCTGGTGCTCGTTCGGAAGCTTCCAAAACCCAAACCCATGGATCAAATCCTCTTAAATTTCACAGACATAATTCGAACGGGAAGAAACATCATTGTACAAAATTTGAAGGTTCTATCTTTGTTGCTTTTGGAGATAATCTCGTTTGCGGAGATTATCTCCAAAAGCCCGGAATCATTCGGAAGCTTCCAGAATCCGAACCCATGGACGGATTTTGTCCAGATTCGAACTTAGCCTTTCTTTCGTAATTAGTAACCTACTATATAAATTTCATCAAGATAGCATCATTATTTTTTGAGTTATCGTGCGTACGGACGGACGGACGGACGGACGGACATCGCTAAATCGACTCCGGCGGTGATCCTGATTCAGAATATATATACATGTCTATACCTAACTCGCTTCCTTTTGGTGGTTACAAACACCATACCAAAGTTAATATACCCTATACTTTAGGTGTAGGGTATAACAAGTGGCAACTATAATTTGTATCGGTTTACAAGACAATATTACTTAGATTTTTCCAAAACTTATCAAATTTTTCAATTGATCAATTAAACTAATTTATCCAATTTAATTTAACCACTTTTAAACAGATAATTTATCAAGAAGAAAACATAAGTTGAATACGTTATAGCAAAGGTTATAGATAAGAAGTCTCATCAGAACACTTTTTGAATTTTTAGATCTATGATGCGTACGTTCGGGGGAAAAATTAAAAAACATTCTTTTATTCTCTTTAAAATTTTGTATTTTACTTTTTTCTTTTTTTTATTATTAGTTTTCAATGTAAATTGTATAAATAACATAAATTTTAAGAGCAAATTTGATAATAAGAGAGAGAAAAAAAAAACAAAATCAGAAAGAAACAAGGTAGAATGTAAACCAACAGTTTTTAAAAGCGCACATTTCCAAAACTCAATACAAACTGTTTAGAAGTGTGACTTACACAAAAATTTGAAAATTTCATGTAATACGAAAAAATGTGAAAATAGGACATTTTTGAAATTTTGAGGAGCCGTAAGTCCAGAATCCTATATAACTAAGAAAAGCCGTTAACACATGTAAAAATATATTATTGAACCTTTAATTTTCATGTCTTGCCGAAGAAAAATTTGTACAGGTGCCTAAGTTACAGTTGTCTAAAAATAGCAAGTTTTCAATTTTTGAGGCGCAATAACTCTTAAAGAGGGGGTGTTACCAAACAATTTTCTGAGGAAACTTATACTAATTCTAAAAGTTCTTTCTTGTCTCAAAATTTCAGGTTCCTATCTAAAGGAGTGCCGGAGTTATGAAAAACGAAATTTCATGCAAAATGTGGTTTTCACATAACGGTAAATTTAAATAGTAAATTACAAAATATTATATAATTTTGATATTGTTTTATATAGATAATAAAATTTTCGATCTTTTGGTGGTTTTATATTGTAAAACTATTACGCAGAGCCCGAGATATATACATCTGAAAATGGGGCTTTTTCACAATTTTGAAGAGCTGCAACTTTGGAACCCTTTACAATTAAAATAAACCTTTAACACACGTAAAAATATATTATTGTAGCTTTAATTTTTATATCTTGCAGAAGTAAAATGTGTACAGGTTCCTAAGTTACAGGTGTTTAAAAATAGCAAATTTTCAATTTTTAAGCCCTAATAGCTCATAAACAGGGGGTGGTCCGAAAAAATTTTCTGAGCAAACTTATACTAATTCTAAAAGTTCTTTCTTGTCTCAAAATTTCAAGCCTCTATCTAGAAGCATACCGGAGTTATGAAGGAAAAATCATGCAAAAATTGGTTTTCACATAACGGTAAATTTATATACTAAATTTAAAAAAATTGTATAATTTTCATATTAATTTACAAAGATAAAAGGAATACCTGTCGAATGACGTTTTCAGATTGAAAAAATCTTAAGTAGAACATAAGATATATGCATTTAAACATAGGGCTTTTTCAAAGTTTGAGGGGCTGTAGCTCCGTAATGGGAGGGGCTACATGAAAAAGTTGTTCCACAAAATTATTTTTTTATGAGACCTACCCATGGTTAAAAATTTTTTTCTCTATCTTTAACGGTGTAGAAGTTTTGTAAACAGACGGACGGACGGACAGAGTGAAACTAATAAGCACATTTTTTCAAAATTTTTTTGGAAATGTGCTAAAAATATTCTGATGTGGGTCGTCATAATATCACAACCCACATATGAAAAAAAATATTGAGACTGAGACTTCTGAGACTTCTTATAATTGTTATAATATATCTTCTTATAATTGTAATAATAGGTACTTAAAAATAAAAATAAAAAAATAAAAAACAAAAAGAAAAGGAATATATTATATTAAAATTATATTATTTAGTAAAAAATTTTGTTTAAAAACACAATGAAAGTTTATAATCTTAAAAGCTATTAGATACATTTCTATTTTGTATGAATATTCTATTATATAAGTTTAATTTTTAAATAGCACATTTAACCATATACAAAAACTTTAACAGCATAGAGGTCCGAGGACTTTTTTTTAGTGATCCGCGAAGAAAAAAATGATTAATGTAAAAAAAATACTAAATATGTTGTTAAAATTAGTTTCAATGTTAGTAATGAAAACAAAATTATCTTGTTTTTTATCCTTCAATAATTACTTTTGAAATTTTCAAAATATGAAAATATGAAATTTTCAAAATACATATTAAAATATTTTTTAAAAAATCATTAAATTTGAATAAAATGTAGTAGCCCGATCATTATATAATATATAACTAACTAGAGGCCCTGTAGCCCTGTGTCCTTTACCCTGTGTAAGTTATTTCAAAGAGATAGTTTATAAATTTACATCATATATATGTATGTATACACTTTATAAATATTGAAATTTAACGGTTTTAAAAAAATATTCAAAATAAAAACAATCAAACCAAAGCAATCTATGAAAATAAAATTAATTCGGTGGTCCGCGAAGTATAAAGTTTAAGAATCGCTGTCATAGAGTATAGCCTGAAATAAATTTTATTTTGATAAAATTACTTTTATTAAAAGAAAAATTTTTTTTGGGCATTAGTGAAAATTCTACAAGTAGACGGGATAGATACAACATTAAATTTTACTAATTTATTTTCATATAATTTTTGATCAAAACAACAACACAAAAAAACCTAATTAATCTCATCATAAATTAAAGAACTTTTATGATTCAGCAATTTCAAAACTATCTTATGATTAAGCAATTTTATGGGTTTATTGAAAAGCTAAAGAGGTATTTTTTTGTCAAATAAAATTTATATTATGTTTACGAGTATTTAGTTATTCTATTTTTTTTGGCCCAGATTTTGAATGATGACTGTCAAAAATTATTTTTTTCTATGCCGGTGGATCACCAATATTCAATATTAACAAAAATACATATGTAAAGAAATGAGATAATTCAATATTAGAATATTTTTTGTGTTTTATCAATTTATACCATAGCTAACGATGCCGTATAATGAATGGCTTAGTCAAATTAATGCTTTTTTTTTCGTTCCCACTTCTATAAGAAGCATATAGGGCATTCATTAAATCATTTATTATTCATATTTGACTATAAGTTTCAGTTTTGGTAATCATTAATTTCACTAAGCCTTTAATTACTCGGCTATAGCTATTGTACACGACTATGAGACGAAATTAATGCTTTATTATATAATAATTAAAAAGACAAACTTTATTATTTTCAATATTTTGTACGAATTTTCAATAAAAGAATTTGCAATATACAAAAGTGATTAAATTTTCATACTAAAATAAAATTCGCATGAGTGTTATATATCTTCAGATCTTTTAAAATGTTTTTCACATCTTTCAAAACAAAACTTTTTAAAACTATCTATAATATTCTTTTCTGAACTATCTGAAAATTCAGTAAAAAAAAAATTAATGAAAATATTACAAAACTAAATAAGAAATGAGGTAAAAGAAAATATTTTTAATCTTTAATGCAATTTATTAAAAAACTTTAATACACATTATACGTACACAAGTTTCATTTAAACTCTTATTACTTTAAAATCTATGTATAAAATTCAAACCACCACCAAAATTTGGTCTACTATTTCCATATGGTCCACCCAAATGTTGTGAATATGTTCCTTGTCCTTGTAAAATATTTCTTCCATTTTGACTTTGCCAAAGATTACCTTGAGCACCAAGATATAAATTATAACCTGTATTAGGTTGACCACCTCCTTGACCAAATAATTTAAAATCGTTGCTAGGTGGTTTTGGTGTATTAAAATTAAATTTTGGCAAATTTTGAGCATTAATAGTTCCACATACTATTAAAATGCAAACAGCAATAATTGTTATAATTTTTACTGACATCTTGGAAACGTTTATTTTTTCTTTTGTTAATTTTTTGACCGTAAGTTCTGAATTAAAGATAATTTTTAAAATAAATTTTCAATCATATTTATACTCTTTAAAGGTATATACTATATATTTTGAAAATGAAAAATTATCTTTATAATACCAAGAATTTATTTATCTATTCTCTTTAAGTCATTAACTTATAATTAAAGATGTTTATGATAAGCAATTCAATATAGATAAAAAGATCAGTTCAACTTATATGTATTATGATTTCAGGTGAAGTAGTTTTGGTTTATGGTTAACCTTTCTTATCAGAACTATATGGTAATTTAAAAGATAAAAATTCAAAAATTATTTCTATATTATTTTTAATATTGAAGAATTTAATTATGAAAAATTAATTTATAATGATCTTGTATAATACCTATGTATATAGAGTTTTCACAAAAAATCTTCCCATAATTTTTCAGTAGACACCTATTGAATTAATGTTTTTTATAATCCGTTTTTTAAGTATCCATATATCTATTCAAATTCTATCTGGCCTTCTAAAATAAAATCTTAAGTTTTTAAGCAATTTTGTTTTTTTTTTTTGTTTTAGACGGTCGATAGAAAACTTCAAAAATCACTCAGAAGAGTTGGACGTGATTCTTTGGAATAGTGTTGTACTTTAACCAATCAAAACCAACCAAAACCAACCTCTTTTTTTTTTATTTACCTATTCTTTTTGTTTCTGTTTACATCGTCAAAAAAAAGTTTACAAAATTAGATTAACTTAATGTTTAAATTGATTTACATGTAACAATAATATTTTTTTATTTTGTAAATTTTGGTTTTCCTTTCTTAATTTATTCATCTGTACTCGTAGTTAACAAAATAATAATTTTTTATGTATTTTTATTTCTTTTATATAATAATTGTAAAAAAGTTATATAAAAAACCAATTAATTTTTCATATGTATTTAATATAAATCCTTAAAAACTAACTTAACCTACTTGACTAAAAAATAAAACTTTAATAAGAAACTATTACAGAATCAATTTAATTTTTTAACCACCAACCAATAATCTCTATAGACACACATATCCCTATTTGGAATATATGGGTGTCGTATTTCCAACTGCTAATTTCAACACTATTTGGATCAAACTGTATTTTAGTACATGTAGCCCTTCTACTATAATGAAATAGTAGAGGGACATGATTTAGGTTTTGTATTAAACCTTTTTTATCTATAGGTAAATTAAATGTTCGGGTGTTATTTTCGGAAGTGTTAATTGCTCTATCAAAATGTTTGCGAATCAATTTAATTTTGAAATTATCGATTTGTGTTAATATTTTTTATATACACTAGAAAATCCCCTGTGCAATTGCACAATTTCTATAGATTCAAAAACATTTACGATATCATACTGACTCCCTTAATAAACTACCTAAAAATTTCATTTTTACATCAGCACCATTAAAAAAATGTAGAAATCACTTACTTACTTGTAATAGAAAAAAACATAAAACAAATCTAAACACATACAATTAAAAATGTTAGGTACAGTTTATTAATTTTTTCGCGCCGTTTTTTCGTGGCGGTAATTTTTGACAGTTTTTTAATCATTGAGAAAAAATGGTCCAAGCTAAAAACACATTCAGGGCAAAAGTTCGTGCCGATATCTCAAAAATTGTTTGAAACACATGTATAAAGTGCACAATAAAAACCGGCGAAAAACCAACCAACACCAGCCGCTACAACATTTTTTTTTTGTTACATTTAAAACACTCCCAATAATCGAAATAATTTTAATATTTGTTAAAATTTTACTCTCTATTTTTCTTTAGTTTTAAAAACAAAATTTTTATGTAGATGAAAAACGGTTGTTTTCGCCGCGAAATTACTCCAATTACCAAAACTACTTTCAAGTCTTTTGCGTTTATTTTTTTTTTGCTTGAAAAAAATTTGCTGAATTTATTTTATTTAAATGTACTTTGGAAGAGGTCTTTAGTATATTTAATAAAAGATTCATGTCTCTGATAATGTAATTTCATAAATTTTCGGGGCCTTTTTTTTTGTGTGGGTCTTTTTCGACAGCTTTTTCATTTAATGGTCTAATAATAAATTAGTACAAAATTATGAATCTATTGTGAGAGAAGGCTTCTAAAATGATATTTCCTATGTTATTTTTTCTTTTTTTTTTAAGAAAAATGTCCATTTCTATAATATTTAGTAAGTTTCTGATTTCTGTTATGAAATATAATTAGCTAAGTCTGCCGAATTTTATATTAATAAAAAAAAAAAAAAAATAAAATAAAAAAAATTCGAATATTTTATGTTATATCAAAAATTCAGCTTAAAAAATCAAAATTCCAACCTAAATAAACAAAACTACTTTTTGCGAAACTTTTACCAGCTTTTATAATAGTGAAAACAAAATCAAGAATTAAATCGGCCTATTATTTTTTTCTTATAAATATAAGGCTTACTATAAACTTTGCTCTTTTCACTTTCAGGTCTTTTAATTTTATTAAGAGTATTTTTATTTTTTTCAAAACAAAGAGTCATTTGAAAACTGCCAGCAGAAGATTAATAATTTATTTTTAATTTACCGCTGCGACCAGTTCATAATGGATGTGGCGGTCAAATTGAAAATTAAAAATTTGCTTTAAATTTTGTGTCGAAAGTACTTTTTAAAAAGTAAAAGTTTGTGTCTCTGATAAGACTTTTAGTCGAAGATTTGTGTCTCTGATAATAAAATTTTAAATTATTAAATAAATATACAGAAATATCATCATTGCCAGTTTAGTTCATATTCAGTGTGAGTGGTTTATTATAAATCTGGCCAACTTCTTGTGTGTATATTATCAGAAATTCAATCATTAATTCCTAGTCTGATTTATTATATTATCTAGTCTGATAAAAATAAATATTATTTTTTTCCATTACTAACAATTTTATTAATGGTCTAATAATAAATTAGTACAAAATTATGAATCTTTTATGAGAGAAGGCTTCTAAAATGATATTTTCTTTGTTATTTTTTTCTTTTTTTTTTTAAGGAAAATATCCGTTTCTATAATATTTAGTAAGTTTCTGAATATAATTATTTAAGTCTGCCGAATTTTATATTAATTAAAAAATTTCGAATATTTTATGTTATACCAGTTTTACCAAAAATTTAGCTTAAAAATCTAAATTTCAACCTAAATAAACAAAACTATTTTAAAGTATGTTACGAAGCTTTTACCAGCTTTTATACTAATGAAAACAAAATCAAGAATAAAATCGGCCTATTATTTTTTTCTTATAAATATCAGGTTTACTATAAACTTTGCTCACTCTCACTTTTTCACTTTCAGGCGTTTTAATTTTATTAAGAATAACTTTTTTAATTTTTTTTTTTCAAAACAAAGATTGAAAACGCCAACAGAAGATTAATAATTTATTTTTAATTTACCGCTGCGACCAGTTCATAATGGACGTGGCGGTCAAATTTAAAAATTAAAAATTTGCTGAATTTATGTGTTTGTTTTTTAAGTATGTACTTTTCGTTTTTTGACTGTACTCACTTTTAATGAACGGTTTGTATCTCTGGTAATACTCTAGTGGAAACGTGGAAAATTTGGTCACTCGTAATAATATTTACTAAATTTATTTATATTTTTAATGAACGGTGTGTGTCTCTTGATAATACTTTGAGTCAAAGATTTGTGTCTCTGGTAATAAAATTTTAAATTATTAAATAAATATACAGAAATATCATCATTGCCAGTTTAGTTTACATTCAGTGTGAGTGTTTTATTATAGATATAAAATATATTTTTTTACATGTTGGCAAGGTCTCGCCAACATCTTGTGTATTATATTATAGATTATAGATATGTGTGTATGTATTTGTTTGAAAAATAATGAACAAAATTTGTTTCAGGTTTTCTACTTTCATTTAAACACACTCTTATGCACTTTCTCTCAAATTTTCCAAATTTTTCCATCAAGCTGCCGCTTTTATTGGTACCATGTTTGGTGTTGCGTGGGTTATTGTGGGTCTAATAAAAGCTTGATAACTAATAATTTTAACTCTTGTACTGATTGTTTTATTGAAAAATAGTTTCTTGCATGCCATAAATGCCTTATTTGCTTTCGAGATAGTTTCTTTGATATGGTGAGAGTAGTTAATGTTATATTTAAGATTAACTCCGGTAATATGTCATTTGAAGGACATTTAATTTCCAATTTCCCCTATTCACTGCAGAAACTATAGCAATACAAAAGCCAATCATAATAACCCTAGCAACAAATATACCACACATTATATTTACAGATAGCTTAAGAACAATCAAAGCTATTGAAAACATAGACAACCAAGAAAATATTATAAGAAACATAAGAAATAAAATAATAAAACAAAAGAACATTATAAAATTAGCTTGGATCACAGGACATGCTCGGAAATGAAGCAGCAGATAAATAGGCAAAACTAACTCTGAAAAGACCAATAATATATACACCTGATCCCACTTACTCTAATGCAAGAGGTCAAATAGCAACATACTACAGAAATCACAAACAAGAAGAATGGAGCGCGTACATACATCATTTTTAAAAACCCACTCTTCAATATTCAATAAACAAACTTTAGTAAAAAATTTACCTAGAAATCTTGGAATAAAAATAAATCGATTCAGGGCTGCACATTAGCCTCCCATAAATTCTACTTTGATGAAACAACTCCACCCCAATGTACATTTTGTAACGCACAGCTAACAAGAAAACATATTGCAGTAGTATGTCCATACAGCCAACCAAAATTAAGCAACAATATAATCGAAGCAAATTCAAGAAGCAAAATAGAAACAATAAGATTCTTCACACTGCACATGGAATTTGGAATGAAATATAACAACCATATAGCAACAAATTACAGATAAACAAAAACTAACCAACAAATAAGTCCAAAATACATTAGTACGAAAAATATTTGAATAAAATGAGGTTATATCAAACTAGTAAAAGAAAAAATAAGTTAGTTTAAGCAATAGAAATAGAAAATAGATTACTACAATATGTTTGATTTTGTGTTATATGTTCCATTTTAACTTAAACTTGAGACATTTATTAAGTTTTGTACCAAACAGAATTATGTTTTTATTTTCTTTCTATGCATGGTGCATCCAGTTAGTTATTTACTATTCATATTTGACTAAACTTCATTTTCTTGGATCATTAGTTTCACTAAGCCGTGAATTAATCGGTTGTGGACTAATCGGTAAATTTATACAATATAAAATTCTACAAAAATAAATTAGGTAAGTTGATAAAGTTATTGGTATAGGTACTAAGTATTCAAATAAAATATTTGTACCTCACCGCGAACACTTATTGCCACAAAGAATAACTCAAAATACCACATAAATGAAGCATTTAGAACTAAGGTCATAATGTTCATAAAGCATTGTTAATCCATACTTTATCTTAAATCAGATGTAGGATTAACACTTCATATCTTTAATTCTGTATTGAGCCTTAAAGTTTTAATACTATATCTGTATATTAGAAACTTATTGATATTAACCGAATTTTAAATGTAAAAATTTTAACAAAAATAAAAAATTGTAAATTTATCTAGAAAAAAATTTTAAAAAATTCTTCGAACTGTAGATAAAAATTATAATCAATAACCTAATGTTTGTTATTTATAGGTAAATACTTAGAAGCTAAATAGATAAAAAAAACTTTGAAAACATGATAAAATATCGGAACAATATAAGATATAGCTAATTTTTAGTTACCAATTTAAAATAATTTGGGAAAGAAGAATGGCAACACATGATCTATAGGATATAAATTTAATTTTTCAATTTAATAATTAAAGTTTAGGGTTTTCTTAAGATAATGCAGATCTTTCAAAAAATGACTGTCATAAATAAAAGATAAAAGTTACTTTCTTAAAACTTTATTTTGTTTTATTAATACTTTTTCCATCTATATACATATATTTTTTTTTTATTTAAAAATGATGAGAAAATCTAATACCACCGCCAAAATTTGGTTGACTATTACCATATGGTCCACCTAAATGTTGTGAATATGTTCCAGTACCATGTAAAGTATTTCTCCCATTATTACTTTCCCAAATTTTTTTCTCAGCACCAAGATTTATATTATAACCTGTACTTGGTTGACCTCCTCCATTACCAAATAATTTAAAATCATTATTTGGTTGTTTTGGTGGATCAAAATTGAATTTTGGTGGATTTTGTGCTTCAACAACTGCAAATAATACTAAAACACAAGCGATAATTGTAAAATTTTTTACTGCCATTTTTATTGAATAATGTTTTTTTTTATTATTATTTTGTTTGAATTTTAAATGTTATAAAATCTCTAAGAGTAATTTTTAAACACTGATAATTATATAAAATTTTTCTTAAGTATTTATACTATTACTTTTAAAAATCAGAAACGTATTCCAATCATAGGGGAATTATCAACCAATAATAATTACATATACATATTACATTATAAATAAGTTACCCTACAAAACAATATTATACAGCTATAGGTACGTACATACGCTTTTACGCGTATATAATTTATATATGTATGTATACTAAATAAATTGATTTAAACTTGCTTAAAAAGGGGATTCCTACTCAATTCAGAGATAACGTACAGAAAAAAAAAATTTGTAATTGCAAAAAAATCCCCTTCATAAATGGTATAAAAAAAAAAATTTATGCTAAAAAATAAAATTTTTTTTTAATTAATCTTTAAAAACAGAAAAGCAAATAAATGAAAACATCTTAAACTAGTTAACATTTAAAATGTATTAACAGCTGTTAGTAGTCATTTTTTTTTTGTTACATCCAATTAATATCAGTTAATTTTCATTCAATATGAAAACATTTTTGTTTTTGGGGCCTCGGTGGCCTAGTAGGTAAGAGCGTATAAAATACGCTGTAAACACCAAGAGAGTGTAGTTTTCAATTCCACACACGTGGTAAGAGTTATTCCCCCTTACGACATTTACAACCACGCCTGAACAGGAAAGGCTGTGTAAGTTCCTGCCCACATTTATGTGACAGAGAAATGCACTAAAACAAAAAAAAAATTTTTGTTTTTTATTAAAATAAGTTTTAAATATATGTAATTAAGAACAACAAAAGATAATTTTAGTAAAATTTAAGTAAAATTTAAAATAAATTAGTTTTAGGCGAGTCAAAGACCAAGATGTTAGTGTTCATAAAGTTAATATAATGTACTTTGATTAATTTAAGCATTTTTTTATGTAAATAAATAAGTAAATAGTTTTAGGTTAGGTTTAGATTTTATTTTTTTTTATTTTTGGGTACAATGTAGGTACATTATAAAAATACAAACTCTAAGCATTAAATGAAATAATTTTTTACATTAAAATAATATAGCTGAGCATTAAAACGGATAAACGTGCATTATATGTGCATTAAAAATTTTTTTTTTTTTTTGCGAGGGTAGGTGGGAAGCATCGAAAGACACTATAAAGAGGAGGGAAAACGAGCACAAGTCCTCAATGAGTGTGTGGGACTTTAACCCGCTAAACACCATCTCCCTTTTTTGACCAAACAATAGGTGATACGACCTTTTGTACTCATGTACTGTCTGGTCATTTAGTTTGAAGCAATAGTTTTATAAAACTGTTATAATTTAATTCTTCTTTTTTTAATATGCAAAAGTGGAATATAAAAATGTCAACTTTTATCAAATTTTGGTGAAACAGGTTTTTTTTTTTTACAATATTTAGCTAGAATTATAATTATGTTGAAATATTATATACATACATATATGTACCTATGTGAAAAAGGTATGTAAAAACAATAATTAGGAAAAATTTTATATTTCATGTTCTAATTCTTAGCCAGACCCATTATGGTCTTAGTAACCGAGGGTAATATTAATATTGCTTAAGTTGTTTTTGTAATATTGGAATATAAATAAATAAATAAAGCGTTTTCCAATTTGAGTGATATGATTCCTTTTCAAAAAAAAAACACACTAATTGTTATGGAAATTCAAATGTTTCTTATTTAATGTGAAGTACAATCGATACAATTAAGTTCTGAATAAAACGTCATTGAAATGGCCTCCACGACTTCTTTTGCAGGAACGAATTCGATGAACCCAATTTTCGAGCACTTTTTCCACTAAATCAAGTCGTATGTCAATATGGAAATCATATCACTCAAATTGGAAAACCCTATATATATCCGTTTTTATCAAGTTCTACGAAGTTTAAGTTTATCTGTTCTAAGAATTGTTTTGATTAATTTTTGTTTAAATTTTGATCAGTCTACCTACCATAATAATTAATTTTGTTTTTTAAACAAAAAAAAAAAGAAAGGAAAAGATTGATTTTTTTTTTTTGATTTTAAATAATTTTATGTAATTAAAAATTAAAAAAATTATCAATTTTATTGTTAGCTATAACATAAGGTTTGAAAACACTATTGTGATTTTTATCTTTTGTTTTTATTTTTTTCCACTAATTTATTATTATCCACTGTGAAAAAATACTACTTATCTCAAAGAGCACTGAGAGTAGATTGGGAGGGAATGTGGGTTCAAATCCCACACACGTCGTAATTTCCCCTTACGACATGTACAGTCACGCCTGAACAGGAAAGTCTGTGTAATTTCCTTGTTACATTTATATGGCAGGGAAATGCACCAAAAAAAAAAACAAAAAATTTCTTGTAATATACATTCAATAATATAATAAATACCGTGATAGTTTCACATGCAATTTTGTCTCCTTTTTTGTATGATATAAAACTCAAAGATGATTATCAATTCTGTTACGTCCGTTTGATAATTTCTTTGAGGATTTAAAATTTTTGAATGTTTGACGTTTGAAAAAGTTCTTTTCGTATTTTATTATTGATTTCAGCCGAAACGATTATTTCATTATGGCTTTAGATTACTTTAATTACCAAAGCCAGATTTAAAATTTTTTTTCAATCGACTTTTTAACAATCAAAATAGTTGGAGAACATGTCCATTAACAAAATAAAACCCGTTAAAAAATTATAGTTTTTATTTTTAGCATGCGATTTTAAACCATATTTCATAATCAAAGGGAAAGTTATTTCTTGCTGCTTCTATGTTACTATAGGTAAAATAATGCTAACATAAAAACATGTGTTTGTAGTCTTCTTCGCTCCTTGCACGTTACAATTTCAGGAAACCACGTAAAACTAGATTTGGAAAACTTTACAATCAATACAAAAGTTTACAATCAAATGAATTCTATTCTTTTTCAGATAATTTATTTTAGTAATCGTAATTCTATTTGATAGTATGAAGGTAATAGTCAAAGAACAGTGAAAGTTATCCTAAATTTCGGAACAATAACCATTTTATAGGTGTGAGTAACAGGGGTTTAAATAAAATTTTCCTTACGTAACTAACTTAATTTACTAAACTTAAATATTTGTTGTTTTAATTCATATTTTGTTTCCTTTATTATTTTATATTTATACAGTGTAGTTTTTTTTTTTTTGTGTATTCTAATCTTTTTTATTTAAGAGAAAACTTAACCTAATGAACTTAAAATTAAAAATAAAACTTAACTACTTCTAACCTAAAACCTAAGACTTTTTTGTAGTTACTTACTCTATTCTATTCCTTTAACCACCAGAAATTAACTTTGTATCTTTTGTCTTTGTACGGCATAAACATATCATATTTTAGTTGATCCTCTCCTAAATTTTGCGGATAAAAAAATTACATGTAGTCTGTCTATTATAATGAAATAATATGGGGACATAATTTTGGTTTTGCATATAACCAATTTTATCAAGATAAATAAAAGATTCCGTGGATACAAGACCTGTTTGGCTCATTTTTATATATTCATCATTATGATAATGAACATGTGATATTAGGCCATTTGCTGTATTTCTCATAGATCTATCGAAGTGCCTGCGAATCAGATTGATAAAAAAATTGTCAAACCTGTTTATGTTTGCCAGATTATATATAATTTTTTTTGAGTAATATTTTTTATAATCTGATTGTGGGGTTCTATTTTTGCCAAGGCAAACTCTGATGATTTCTGTTTCGTTTTTCTAATTTTTTCCATGATACTAGCACTTATATTATACCAAATGGGTGCTCCATACGACATTATTGGTCTTATAAGCGTTTGATAGACTATAATTTTTACTCTTAGCTGAATTATTTCATTGTAAAATAAACCTTTTGCTGCCATTAGGGTTTTACTACTTTTGGAAATTGCATGATCAACTTGCTTAGCAAAACTCGACTAAATATTGTATTAGTCGAGCTATTGTTATTCGCCATAACAAAAACTCCATCTGACAACATATCTTGTATTAGGTTTACTAAAATTTATAATTAATTACAATATATAAGTAAAGTTGTTATGTTTTAAGTTCTGTAAATTAGAATTCATTGATCTGGAAAATAAAATCACCTACAAACATCTTAGTTTAAGATTATTATAGTGATACAAAATATTGATTAAAAAATGTTAAAATTTAATTATGAACAATTAAACAAATTTTTTATTATCATAAATCTTTATATATTATTCTTAAATTTTTTCATAAAATTAAATCTCAAATTTATTTATACATTTGTAATTATATTAAAAATGATGAGTAAATCTAACACCACCACCAAAATTTGGTTGGCTATTACCATATGGTCCACCTAAATGTTGTGAATATGTTCCAGTACCATGTAAAGTATTTCTGCCATTATCACTTTCCCAAATTTTTTTCTCAGCACCAAGATTTATATTGTAACCTGTACTTGGTTGACCTCCTCCATTACCAAATATTTTAAAATCATTATTTGGTTGTTTTGGTGGATCAAAATTGAATTTTGGCAGTTGTTGGGGTTGTGGTGGTGGTGGAAATTGTGGAGAATTTTGTGCTTTAACAACAATAAAAATTGCTAAAACACAAATAAAAATTTTTACTACCATGTTTGTTAAATGTTTTTAATATATTTTAATTTTATTTTTAAGTTATTTTCAGAAATTATACTAAAGTAATGATCGTATTCTTAAATTTCGACGAGTATTTATACTAATTATAAGATTGGCAGCATCCAATCCATTTTTTACTCCATTTTCTGTTAACATAAAACAATAATTATAAATAATCCATTAATAGTTACGCATATATATTATTATGTATGGTACATATGTCTATAATTATTCAAAATCTTAAAGATACAGCTATACATATACGTATGTATATATTGAACGTCTTATTTTTGAGTCAATGTACAAGGAAGTGTAAAAAAAAAAACTTATCAAATATCGCTTACATTTTGAAGGGGATTCCTGCTGGGTTAAGAAAGATAATGTACATATATAAATTTTTTTTTTTTTAACTGAAAAAATAAAATAAATTTAATTAAATAAAAAAAAATATTTAAATTACTATATAAATACATATTATTTATTTCGTTATCACCTACAACTTTGCAACTGAATTAGGATCGCAACATTTGAAAAATTCTATGATAACTTTCTGAATTCTGAGATCTATTTCACCTAAGTACACTTAAGAAAAACCTCAAAATACAAAAAACAATCTAAGCAAATGGCTTAACAAAATTCCAATTCGCAAGTATCCAAAAAATTTAAAAAATGTCAATATTATTGTTTTGATATATTTAAGTACATATAAATATATAAGTATGATATAAGTAATTTATATGTATATACATATAGAACTAATTTTATAGTTGGCAATAAAAGTTGATTACCAGAATAAAGATATACATATGTACATATAAGAGAAATCTGAATAAGGACGAATTTTGTAATTAGTTTCGAAATCTGAATTTTAATAATTTGTTTAGCGACGATTTTGGGTAAAATCAACCCCTACTGCTTTTATTGTTCTATTATTTTATATGAATGTAATGTAAATAATTAATGTGGCTTTTTAGAGTTAGTACAAAATTTAAGTTTCGCAATAATCGACTTTGCGAGGCTTACAAAAATTATTGTAAACCTGAATTTATAATAACAATATCTATAACTGAAGAAGATCTGTCCCCACATTCAATTTTTTTTTATTTAACAAAATTATTAAAGTTTCAATTAATGTATAGATAAATTAAAGTTATTAAAAAATTATAAGAATTTTAAGATTAGGCAAATGCAACTACATACATATATTCTTTACTCCACCAAATAAATCCAAAGTTTACTATAGTTTTACAAAGCCTTCTTGCATCGTATACCCTCAACGAATGTTTAGATATATCTAGTATTACTCGTATTACTAATAAGCCATAATACTTTATTCTAGAACGTCTACGATTCACTTTAGAATATTTAAACAGTATTTAAATAATTTAGAATGTATATCTAGTCATAATTTAAAAAAAAAACAATAAATTTATAAAATTTTATTTTATTTATTACACAATTATATAATAGGTTAGGTATGTATGTAAATATAAGTACATATGTATATATACATACGTAAGTACATTATAGAATATTATATAAAATTAAAATACATGTTCTTACATACATACATATGTACATATGCGATGCACATTGCATAAAAATTCTTAATTTCTTTTTTAAATTAAAAACGATGGGTAAAAGATATACCACCACCAAAATTAGGTTTACTGCTACCATAGGGACCACCTAAATGTTGTCCATATGTACCAGTTCCATGTATAATATTTCTTCCATTAGCACTTTCCCAAATTTTTGCTTGAGCACCAACATTTAATGTAACACCTTTACTTATTGAACCTCCACCACCACCGAATAATTGAAGATTTTTACTTGGGTTTGTTGACATTTTATTTTCTTGTAGATATGTACTTAAATTTTTAATCAAATTAATGCTAAGACGAAATTTTTATTTATGTAACCAAAATTAAATTTCAATGCTTATTTATACCCAATTTCACATAAAAAAGGGGAATTTTTTTATCTACTTATACTATTTTAAGTGCAACTTCTTCATTCATATAAAATATTACCGAAAAAGTGGGGAATACCCGAAATTTAAAAAAAAAACGAAATAGATAAAGAGCTTTAAATAAAAACTAAAAAGAATCTAAAAATATACATATTAATTATGTAATGTATCTAAGTATACAAATTCTCATTTCTCATATTTTTTAAGATACATACTTACATACATACTATGCCTGTATGTAAATATGTATGTAAGTATTTATATATGTAAGTAGGTAAAAATGTACAATGCTATGTTGCAGTTTATAGGCTAATTTTCATGGAAAAAAATTACGGCGATATTTGCTAGAGCATAGGCAGAAGATACAAAAACACTACTTGTGTGACAGAGAAAAAACACAAAAATATCGATACAAGCGTTCAGAAAATATCGGAGATATACTAAAATATCGGATGAAATTTAGCTCGCTGAAGCTAAATTTTCTATAATTATCTCCGATATTTTTAACACATACGTAAAAAATGTGTATATACACAAAAAAAATGGGCACACTACTAACATTCGTATGGATACATGACATTTGAATTCAATATTTTTCTCCCTCTTTCCTACTGGTAGTATTAAGTATAGTTTACTCTTTCTAAATATCCGATATCGGATAAAATTTTTTCCATGAAAATTAGCCTTATATAGTGACTAATAGGTTCACTATGTCATATTGGAAATTAAATTTTGAATGATTTTTTTTAAATTTAATCACAATAATTAATATGTAATTACGAACATATGTACATTGTACATACATATGGATATGTATATAATTACATTTAAAAAAATAAATCTTAACAATATACGAAACTATAGCGAATTTTGGGTTATGGGAAATGGTAATAGTGAAAAGTAGATTATGGGAAATAGAAATTTTATTTTGAAATTTTAATTGATATGCACTTAGTTTTATTTAAAAACGGATTTCAGTTTAAGGTCAGCATTATCCATTTGGCCCAATTTCTTAATTATTTCCATTAAGAACATGTAGCGTTTTACATGTAGCATGTACTCGTACATACTTATGTTTTTACTCTCTGTTAATACTCAATTTAATAAATTCCTAGGAAAATTATATTACATTTAGCAATTATTTCTGGAAAATTAAATAAAAATAGAAAATTTCAAATAACAGTAATTTTATTTTATCAAATTAACTTGTAAATTTGCACGTGTTACATTTGGTCTCATTAGTCGAATAATTTGTTTAGCGGGGGCTTGGGGCGGCAGCCCCTACTGTTTTATAAATTTTGATGTTGAAATATGTATGCAATAAAAATAATTAGAAAGAACTTTTAAATTTGTTACAAAATCAGAGTTTTTAGCTTTTTTCAGAATATTTTTTGCACATTTTTAAATTAATGGATTTCTTTTTATGGATTTTTTTGTGGATTTTTTTTGTGGATTTTTTGTTTGTTGATTTTTGTTTGTAGATTTTGGCTTTTGGATTTAGGTGAGGCTATGTATATAAAATTTTAGCTACATAAACATTTATTTATGAGATCTATATTATGCATATAAAATTAAACTTTTATTTTTCAATTTGTGCAAAATTGTTTTTTTTTTATGCATTTATCTGCCACATAAATGTGGACAGGAAATTACACAGCCTCTCCTGTTCGGGTGTAAATGTCGTAAGGGGGAATAACTCTTTCGACGTGTGTTAAATTCGAATCCACACTCCCTCGGCGTTTACAGCGTCTTTTATACGCTCTTACCCACTAGGCCACCGAGGCCCCTGCAAAAGTTTTGTAAATAGCTAGACAGACAGACAGATGACGGTACTAAGTATTTAATTTACTTTGTTTAAGCGAGAGAATGAAATGAAAAGAAATGAGGAAAAGATGTTGCAGGTGTTGACTTATGTATCATCAGACAATTATTGCCTATAATATTTCTATATACATATTATGTACATACATACATAATTATGCACAAATGTATTACAAATATCTTTTTCTTATGAACCTTTTTTTTGCGCTTTAAATTTTTTTTTACGTTGAATTCAAAATGAACATAAATACTTACATACATACTTATATTAATTTTATTTTGTTTTTTCTTTCTTTGATATACCTAAGGGGAATTTTAGTTTTTAACAAAGAAAAAAATGTATGTATCATGTATGTAAATGTAATAGTTATCTTTCTTTTCTTCGCGGAGCAGGAATCCCCTTCAATTAGTAAAATATAATTAATTACTTTTTGTTTACATTTAAATTGTACATTTATATATAGATTTAAAAATAAAACGTTCGATATGTACTTGTGTATTTAGGAGTATCTTAAGATTTTTAATAATTATGGGCATATACATACATAATAATATGTGTATTTTATTTGATTTTATGTTAACGGAAAAAGAAATGGAAAAACCTGTATGCTTGGATGCTGATCATCTTTAATTAGTATAAATATTCGTGAAAATTTAAGAACACAATCATTATCTTAGAACAACTTCAGAAAATAATTTCTAGATAAAATAAAAAATATTTAAAATATTTAACAAACATGGGAATCAAAATTTTCGTTTGCCTTTTAGTAATTTTTACAATTGTTAAAGCACAAAATTTTCCACAATTTCCATCACAACAACAGCCAAAATTCAATTTTAATCCTCCAACACAACAAATGCCAAAATTCAATTTTAATCCACCAACACCACAAGTGCCAAAATTTAATTTTGATCCACCAAAACAACCAAATAATGATTTCAAAATTTTTGGCAATGGAGGTGGTTCACGAGGACAAGGTATTGATTTAAATCTTGGCGCTCAGAAGAAATTTTGGGAAAGTTCGAATGGAAGAAATACTTTACATGGTACTGGAACATATTCACAACATTTAGGTGGACCATATGGTAATAGCCCAGCAAATTTTGGTGGTGGTATTAAATTTACACGTCATTTTTAATATAATTTCAAATATATAAATAAATGTAAGATTTAATTTTATAAAAAAATGTAATAATAAAGATATAGATTTCTGATAAAAAATTTGTTTAAGTTTCCATAATCAAAATTTAACTTTTTAATTAATTTTATACCACATTATATCTGAGCTATGTATATTCTAAAAGTTAAATGTTTAGTTGTTTAGTTTAGTTGTTAAAAAAAAAAAACATCTTTTTTAATTTTATCCCTCATTTTAGATTATTTGTCGTTTATTCATATGATTCATACAATAACGCTTACTAATCTAGATTGTTCTATTTTCGTCAGTTATATGAGCCATTGACATTGCTTATTTATAGTATAAGTATTTCATTTTAGTTTCAGATTAAAACCTTTTAATTTACAGAATCTAAGACACAAACAATATATAAACTTTACTTTAAATATATTTTTTTAAAACTTTGTAGATTCTAAATTTTGTTTAGACTTACGAGTACTTAATTTTTTTCTTGTTAGAATAATTTTATCTGGAGTCGAAGTAGATTCATTTTCCAAACTTGCTACCTGTTCATCAGTAAACTTGATTTAAAACTATATACTAAAAACATAGTAAGTATTCAGTTACTTTACTAGACATGCTCTCCATTCACCAAAAAATTAAAAATCTGTTGGTCTGATTACAGTAGTCTGGCTTTGGTAATTATTGTAATCTAAAGACATAATTAAATTGTTTTATATGAAATCAATAATGAAATGTGAAAAGTCTTTTTGGAATGTTTAACATTTATTTTTAAATCTTTAATGTAATTTTTAGTTGCGAGACAGAAGTAACACGATTGATAATCACTGTTTTCTTTGACAGCACCACTTATTATATAAATAGTTTTGTTATAATAGGAAATACGTTTTGTTTTCGTACCATACCCACAAATGCCTTAAAATAATATGATTGACTTTTTTTCAATTCTTTTAACAATTTTACATTTGACTCTTGAAAACAATTATTTTTCTTGATTTACAAAATCATTTCTACATCCTTGTCTTCCTTTTTCTTTTTGGACCTTCATCACAACACATTTCTGCTATAATATTGTCAAAATATAAATCGTTTCACTCATAATTTCAAATGGTATTTTTTTGAAGTTTTTTGGAATTTATGTGTACAATGTCTAGACAACCTAAAGTAACATTTACAAAAATGAGATTTAAAGAAAATAATCAATGCAAGTTTTAAGAGAAGCTGAAATAATATTACAAATGTGTGTGTGGTAGTTTACTAATATATTTTCAATATGATTTTTGAACCAAATTTAATATTGTATGTAAATATTAAATATTAATATGTAAATTTCTTTGAAACACAATAGAAAAAATATTATATTTAGATCTAGGAACTTAAACCACAGATTTGTGTCACTATAATCAGTAACATTGTCTATTAAATCTTCATTTTTATCTTTAGGATTTATTCATTTTAAACTTTTTTTTTTCTACGTCAGAAATTGGTATTCTCACCTCACATGTTCTTATCTTAAGACGTTTATGGTACTACAATTCCAGTTTATAAAGATTCTCATAATTTTTAATGTGATTATATCTAATAACTTGCGTAAAAAATTATTTAATTTAGAAACTTGAAAAATTATTATAAATTTGACAAAAAAAGGCAAAATATTAAATTTAAGTTGTTAAAATAAAAGATAACAGCAAAAGTAGATTTTTTTTTATTTCAATATCGTAAATTAAAGTAAAAAATATAAAAAATTTTCTGAGGTTTCTATAAAACTAACCTTTTGATTTTAAATGAAATCTCCTTTTATATTAATTTTTATTTTTATACAATTTTAAAATATTTCCTTTTAATTTTATATAATAACTTTGTCCTTTGTCTTGTAATAAGGACCTCTTCAATAAAAAAATAAACATAGAGCCAGGAAATATGCTAATAAATATTACGTACAAATATAACATCCCAAAGCCATTCATTTTTGACTTTGTATTCGTATACATACACATACATAATATACATTTAATGTACCGTTATATACTTATTAGTGAACTGTAGAAATAATTAACTGACACTAATTTTGTAACTTTATATGTATTTTTTGATATTTTTAATGCATATTATAACTGTAAAATAACATTTAATTTAATTTTTTTTTGCTTAAATTTCATAAAAAGTATAAACCTTGCGGTATGTATGAATATTAAGGCTCATCTTCAATTTCTGGCATCTATAAGCTAAAATATAATCGTCTTTCTAATTAGATAACAATTAATGTGATTAATAAGATAATGACAATAGGATGCGAGTATAAGTTATAATAAGCAAAACCCATTCTTACATCTGAAGATTTTTTTGTGAATAAACTCTCAATTTTAACGCCAGTAAAAATGACGATTGCAATTGCATTAGCGATGATTTACAGTGAGATTAATGAAAATGCTATGAAAAAGCCGGTTACCTTTAAGGCTTAGAAATATATATGTATGTATATGTATGTATAATGATTAAATAATTTGTATTTTTAATATATAAACAAAATAAAAATGGCTTACTTTTTCTATTTATGTATATAAAATTTAAGAACTTCAATTACTAAAAAAATTTGCTATTTAATACAATCTTATCGTATCGCATATTAATATATGTATATATATTAACCCTATCATTACAGATAACCACAAAACACCTATTTAATTGACATAAATAAAACAAAAACCGTTTTTATATATTTTTTCTAAGCATTACCTTACTTACAATATGATTTTATTATCAGTTTGTTTAAATTTCAGGGGATTTTAATTTTCCAATGCAAAATAAATATTTAAACTTTAGTCAAGCAATGAGTATATTTTCTTATCAACATTAAGAAAAAATGATGTTAAATAAAATCAGGGGAATTTATCAACATTATTTTAACACTACTTAATTTTAATTTCATTTTTTTGAATTTGCATATAAAAAGACATCGAAATAATTCTAAAACATCAATTATTCTTAGTATTTCAAAGTAAAATCAATAACTCACAATGAATATTATAATCAGTTTTTTATTATTAGCTGCAACTTCAGCAGCTTATGCTGAGTCAAATTTTTTAGATTACAATAACGAACACCTGTTATCTGAATTAGATACAACATCACAAAGATTGAAACGTTCACCACAACAATTCCAAACATTGTTATACAGAAGACCACCACCACCTCCTCCAAGACCAATAAGAGTACGCCGTTCTGTTGATGAAGCCGAAGCAAACGATTTCGAAGATTTGATCAGTGACAGTGAAGTCGATCAATTAGCAAGAGAGAAACGTTCTCCACAACAATTCCAAACGTTGGCATACAGAAGACCACCACCACCACCTCCAAGACCAATGAGAGCACGTCGATCTGTTGATGAAGTTGAAGCAAATGATTTTGAGCACTTTAGTGTCGGTGCAGTCGATCAATTAACAAGAGAGAAACGTTCTCCACAACAATTCCAAACGTTGGTATACAGAAGACCACCACCACCCCCTCCAAGACCAATGAGAGCACGCCGTTCTGTTGATGAAGTTGAAGCAAACGATTTTGAACATTTGATCAGTGACAGTGAAGACGATCAATTAACAAGACAGAAACGTTCCCCACAACAATTTCAAACGTTGGCATATAGAAGACCACCGCCACCACCCCCAAGACCAATGAGAGTACGCCGTTCTTTTGATGAGGTTGAAACAAACGATGTTGAGGATTTTAGTGACAGTGAAATTGATCAATTAACAAGAGAAAAACGTTCCCCACAACAATTCCAAACGTTGGCATACAGAAGACCACCACCACCACCTCAAAGACCAATAAGAGTACGCCGTTCTGTTGATGATTTTGAACATATTAGTGACTATTAATATGAGAGAAAGCTCACTACAAGTTCATGATTTATCTTCAACAGTAAATCGTTCAATATCAAAATTAAAATAAAATTTTAAAAAATTATTTTGTCTGTCTAATCGATGAAATTTCAAAATATATCAAGTATTGTTTAAAAATTAAATTATAATATTAAATGTATATACGTAAATTATTGTTATTCGTGTGTATTTATACGAAATAAAAATAACATAATATTTAAAAAAAAATATTTTTTTTTTCCTTACACTAGAAATTATTCACCCAAACTGGACGAAAATTCGATAACAAAAATATAAATCCTTAATATACATTTGATAAACATAATAAAAGTATGTACAGTGTTTTCATTCAAATGTTAATCATATAAAAATCTACATTAAGTTGAACTCTGTTTGAACTATGATACCTACTTAATTTCAAATTAAACCAGAGCAGAGTTTTTTCATAGCAGCCACATAATTAATCGGTGGTTAAGATTATTATAATAAATTACAGAACCATTGTTTAGTTAGTACTGTTAGTTAGTACTATTAATGGTAATCTGATTTTTCATAAAAAGGTTAATGATTTTAAATAAAATTAAGGAGTGATGCGATGATTTTATTTATATTTGAATACCAACTGAACTGAACAACTGTCATAATTCAATTAGAAATATTCATGTAGTTTTAATCTGAATCAAATATTTTTCAGTCTTTAATTTGTATACAATTTATTTAATTTATTTAAGCACAATGACTTCCTTGTCAGAATTTTGTTTAATCTTGACCTAACACATGTTTTATATAAATTGCGAGTAAAATTTTTCCTTTGAAATGGAAAAATAAAATGTTTTCTTATCAAAACTGACAATATTATTGTATATAAATTCATATTTTATACATCCGTTCTTCTATAAAATTAATTCTTGTAAATTTTTTTTTTTTTTTACCTAATTTATATTAAATAATTGAACGAACATATTATAATACAATAATTGTTTGTCCGTTCAATCTATCATCTAAGTATAATGTATATAGTAACATATAGTATGTAATTAAAAAATTAATCATAATTAATTAATGTTTAATTTATAATTAAAATATTGTGTGTGTTCCTTTTACACGAAAAGAGTAGTTGAGAGTAGTTACGAGTAGTTGGTAAATGAATTGCCCGTCTATATTTACTCCTATCTATTACTTTTTCCAAAAGTCTGGTGTAGTTGAGAGTAGAAAAGAGTAGTTTATTTTGTAAAAAAACGTGAAGATTAGCAAAAGCATTTTCTCCCATCATTAACCCATGATTAGCAAGTAATTTAACATAGCTATAGGTTCATCCTTGATCGCAATAAACCATTTGATTATAATTTAAATATTTTTATACATACATTAATTAATAAATATGTATTCCAATATGTATGTGAATGAGGAAAAGCTATCCCGATTCCGCACTAGTTAAGATTTAAGATTTACAATAATGCAAAATTTAGCATTACATTTTACACACGATGTCCTTAGGTCGCAATCATTTGCCTCCGTCCAGTATTACTTAAAATTAGTTATTGAACTAGTTGCCGATAATGAGTTAGCTAATGAGTTCGATAAAAAAAAAATATGGAAAATATTATATTTATGCTTATTTATTTATTTTACTTTATTATTATACTAGAAAAGAACAATTATATAATATTAAAATTTATATACATATATATATATATATTAAACAGTAATGTTAATTTTTTTTAGTATTTAAGCAAACTATTGATAACTTTAGTATCGGCGAGTTTTAATAAAACAATGAAAATTACCTAATACTACTTTTTGCATTTCATCCAACTCATTATCTTTTGCATTACTTTTTCAAAAATGTAATCGTGCAAGGAACTAGTTTTTTTTCACTGTGGTATGTAATCTATTATAGGTAATCAATAAATCGTAACCCATTACCATTTTAAGAAATGTAATCTAAACTGTACTAGTTATTAATTGACAAATTATATAACAATTTCAAATGCTTTATGCATTAGTTCTGTAACTAGTTGACAGTAAATAGTTCTAGAACTAGTATTTTAAGTAATCAGTTGTAAAATATTTCAAACCAGAATAAAATATTTTTTGGTAGCTTTGAATGCTACATACATATGTTTTAAGCTTTATTTTATATTTTATATAAATTATAAATCTTCTAGTGTCTCTAGAGTTTTATCTGGGATGTCAGACTGACTCGAAGATTACAAAAAAAAAAAATTGTAAGTCGAAACAAATATGTAAAAAAAATGTGGAAGGAAATTGTTTTATTTCAAAAATTTTCAAAGCAATAAACGACCATATAAAGCCGATATACAACTTTTGTTTTATAACATACAAAATTTATTCAAGATTCATCAAATAGCAACAAAGAGTTTAGCTTTCGCATAGTAGGATGTGTAAAAAAATCTATTGTTCGCGACATATATATAGATATGTAATACATATAAAAAATTTAAAAATTGTATGATGATGATATGTATCTTTATTTTTCATACACCCTGTTTAATGTGATATGTACATATTAAGTGGTTATATTAATTTTATATATACATACATACATTATACCTGTTTACCTTAAATATATCACAGTTTTTGATCTAATTTTTCAATAGTTTTGTTATTTTATTATTTTTCATTATAAAAAATGGAAAAAAAAATTATGGATTCATATTTAGTCAAAAATTTGAAAGAGTCTTGAAACTTCTTAACTGTTACTCTAATAAATAAACTTACATATATTAAAATAACGGCATAAAATTTTCCTCTCAACCTTTTTTTTTTTTTTTTTTAAATTGATAATAATTTTGTTGATAATTTTGTTTGTAAAAAATTCATTTTAAATGTTAAAATTAAAATCCCATAATAATATTCTTTTTTTTATATTTATAATTATTTTTTTTTTTTTTAGTCAAAACAAAAGCAATTTTTAATATGTTAACATTTTAATTTATATATATGTATGTATGTGTTTAGTATGTACACATTTACTTCTGAGTTAATAATTATCAAAATAATAATGACATTCAAAATAAAAATTTTAAAATAATTTAAGACAAAATTAAGGAAATTTTCAATAGAAAATAAAAATCAAGTTTCATAGAAATGATTAAAATCAATTAAAATAATATTTTTGTAAAAAAAAAATTTAATACGTTTGCTTCCATTTAAATACTGATTGTTATTAATATTCTTAATTTTGTACGCTTCAAAATATTCTATATGTACATATGTATGTATATATATAAAATCTCATCACTAATCACATTAGAATTACACAAACATACATATGTATGTGCCTAATCACTTAGAGAACATAAGAACTGCTTTTCTTTGAGGTAAAGCTCAGATCAAGTAAAAGTGGATTTTGAACTTGTCTGTTCTTTTATTCAATCTTTTATAAATTGATTCACTTTTAATCGACAACTTTTAAGTAAATTAGACGTTGTAAAACTTTTTCTTTCGTTTATTATTCAACCCGCCTAATAAATGAATCCATTTTTATTTGATCTGATCATTATTATGTTAGGTTTTCAAAGTTATAATTTTGTCAACTTATCAGAAAAACGAAGAGAATATTAATATTGAATATAATTGGTTAAATAACAATGGAAACAACTTAATAAGCTAAACTAATGGAGTGGCGATAAAATCTAGAAAGATAAAATCCAGAAAGACAAAATCAAGAAAAGACAAAATTCAGAAAATATCCAATACAGAAAAAAAAAATCGCAGAAAAATTTAAATTTTAAAATCTACACTATATTGAAATAAAATTATTAAAATCATATACATACAGTACCTACATAATAATGAATAACAAAATGATAAAAATTTGCAAATCATAAATAATTTACATATGTACATATATCGTATATGAAAATCGAATTTTTTCATAGATGGTTGCCACTTTCCGCCCCCATATCCAATACTGGATTTAGTCTTTTGAGAAGTTTTTAACAAATTTTGGATTTTGTTCTTTCTGAATTTTATCTCGCACCCAAATTAATTTAAGCTAAATATCCATTAATATTCCCTTACAAATTTAAATAACCCTTGAACTAAAAATATTGATAGAAAAATTATGGAAACCGACGTGTTAATATTAATCAAATTTCTTAAGAATTTTACTTTTTAAAGCTTAAAAAATAAGTAATAAATTATATTAGTAAATTCTGCGATTCTTAATCTTTGCTTTATTCACAATTTAAAACAAAGTTCATCTTTAAAAAAATAATCAGTAGTATAAAAAGAAGGTTTTAATTACAAATTTAAATTAGTTTAATTTAAATATTCAATATTATAAAAACACGAAAGCTAAATCGATTTTCCATAAAATTAAAAAAAAAAACAAAATGACAAAATCATTATCTTATAATCATTTATTATTATTGGGATTATTTTCATTATTCAGTACAATTTTTGCATTTGGATCTTCAATTGAAGAATTTGATAATAACGAAAATTTAGAAAACTATGATTTTCATACACCAAATGAAAATTTTGAAATTAGAACTAATAGGCCATTTAGATTTCCTCGTATTGGTCGAAGTATAAAATACAATAATAATTTAGAAGAAAAAATATCACATAAACCAAGTTATAATGAGGGATCATTAGGTCAAACAATATCAAGTAAACCTAGTTTTGGTCAAGATACTTTGCATGAATATATTGTCAGTAAGCCAAGTCAAAATCAACATCATCATCAACAACATGAACCAAATCAATCACAACAATTTCTTCAAGATAGAAAAATTACCTACGCACGCGAAGTTTTAAAATAAGTTTAATATAAATTAAGTTAATTGTTGTTATCAATATTAAATTAAAATAAAAAAAAAATTATAAATAAATTATAAGTTCTGACGTACCTAATTATTTTTCAAAATTTTGTTTTTTTTTTTTCTTTTTGATTTAGATTAAGGAGGTACCTTATTATACAAAATCCAAAAATAAAATTTTATAATAGTTCACGTAAACAAAATTAATTTACAAAAGTTGATTTAACTGATTTAACTCTAAATAGAATGAATTATAATCTCAAAGTCGTAGTTTATATTATGTATATTTAGAACAGTTAAAATATTATTTTTGGTGTAGTTCTAGAGATATTACAAAAAACTTCTTTTTTAAAAAAGTATAACTTAACATTCTTAAATTTTCGAATTTTAAGAGAATGTGAAGGAATGGATTATATAGTTAATTAATTACAAATATAACAAATAGACTAAAATGTTATAATAAATATATAAGCAGATATAAGTCAATAATTAAATACAATAATTAATTAATGAGAACAACTACCAAATCAATCTGAAAAGTGATTCAACGATAATTGTTTAAAATAAATATTTATCTGAAAAGTGTTGAGTTTCTCTTTTATTGTAGCTAAAATTGAATAATCTTGATAAAAACTAATAATTAAGGAAATATTTCAATTAACAGTCAATATTAGATAAAAATAAAAAGATTGAATTTAAGATGATTCATAAAAATTTTAAGTCATATTGAAAACTCAGATCCTATTTAATTAAATGATGAAAATTAGTTCTGATTAACCATTTTCTTTTATTAAAAATTGTTCTTTTAAATTTTATATACTATGGAAACAAGCATTTATTCTAAAGTAAAAATCATTTTATTGATCTTACATGTTTTTTTATGAAATTTAAAGACAGTTTCAAATTACTTACTTATTAAGAGACTTCAAATTCTTACATAAATATAACTTTTATTTCTAAAAATTTGAAGCTATTTAATAAAAAAAAAAGTATAGATTTTAAACAAGAAAAAAAAAGCCTTGAATTTCGTACTTAAAAATCTTTATTCACAAATAAAAATAAAAACAATTACTACTCATGTAAGAATATATAATTGAAATATACTGTAAATGAAAAAAAAAATTAATTAATCAAAAGAAATATTATTTTTTATATAATAAAAAAATATTTAACATAACAAAGGCATTCAGCCATTTTATTTGAACTGGATATTGAATTAGTTAGTGAACTTGTAAAGTAATTATATATATTTTGGACGTTTTAAATTTTGTTTTTGCAGTGATATTATCAATATTTTTTTTTAATTTCATCTTTTTTGATAAAATTTAATATTTTTTACCGGAATATGGTGGAGTTGCATAAAATTTCCGTTCTTTTCTAATACTTCCTTTGAAAGGAGTTGCTAAAAAATTTACTAATTTTAAATTAAGTTTTTTAAAATATTTTTTCTATTACTTACAATACAACGTTTTTATTCCTTCACTTTTCGGCGTTTGAAATAATGTTGGTGGTGCTCCAACATATTTATTATATGATGATTTTTTTCCACTTAATGTGTTTGTATCATAATGATCATCTGGAATTTGTACATATTTTATCCAATAATCTTCTGGTATATTAATTAAATTTTCCATTACTTGAAATTGTATCATTGTTTCTGAAAAGATTGCATTACGATCAGGATCTGGACTAGAATAACCAACAATTGTTGGACCAAAAACTCTAGCAATATTTCCTAAAGGCATTTTTATATCTTCACATTTTGCAACACGTTGAAAATGCAGAACTAAATATGCTAACGTATCTCTATTTGCATGTGGTAAACGATCAATTGCTCTATAAAGATCTTTACGTTTTTCTTCTTCAGTATCACTTTGTTGTACAGCATTTGAAAAATCAGACCATAAATCGGTTGGTACTAATGGTTCACGTAATGATCTCAAAAAATCTTTTATACAACCACACAAAACATGAACATCAATATTGGCTAAATGTGGAGGAGTTTTACCACGCAAAAATTTCTCTTTTAATGCTTTTACTTCTCTTTCAGAACCTGAAATTCTATAAATTCCAACTTCTGTAAATCCTCTTTTTTCAATTTCATTAACACAATGAACAATTATAGCAGGAATCATTGGATGTGTAGTTGGTGCATATTCTGTTAAATATCCCATTAATCCTTTAAATGTTGGTGTTCCTCCAGCACTTGTAGGAACACATGCTCCGCCCAATAAATCTTTACAATCAACATGAGCAGCTACTCTGCAGTTTTTACATTTTAATGCCAACGACCCGAAGCGTATTTTTTTATTGCAATGAGAACAGTTATCCGATTTAATAAATGTTTTTGAAGCAAAATTATGATGACGTAATATACTTCTTCTTAAATGATGAACCGGAGTAGCATTAACGTTAAGTTGATTTATATGATTTTCATTCAAAGGAGGAGCTGTTGGTGTGTAAAATTTCGATGGTGATCGTTTTTTTTCAGGACTTTTAAAATTTCCATTTTCCTCGTCTGAAGTTTTTGTTTCAGCACTGGTGATTGGTTCTGCTGATCTTGGATGCCCGATGTACGGAGTTGTAGAAGTCACAATAGGTTTTTCATTCAGAACAGCAGAAGGTAACGCTTCAATTATTGATTCTGCAACAATTGGACCATCACCTCTATTCGGAATAGTTACTTTTGTTGTTGCACATATCTTATCATCTTTACCAACATCAATATTATTTTGCTTTTGTTGAATACCAATATTTGATCTCGGTTTATTATGACTTTCATTAAGCCCACGAGATGAACGAGCTTGCTTTGTTCCAACAAACGTTCCAGTCTGTTTGTTTAAAGAAGGTCGATGCTTCTTCCATGCTCTTGATGTATTTCCATCTAGAAAATCGTCTTCTGATTGGGTGACTGACAAATCGGATAGAAAAGATCCAGTAGAGTTTATATCATTCCCAAATTTTTCTTCTCGATTCCTCGATTTTCGCTTTTTTGTTTGTGATCTTATAAAATCAAATTTGTCACGTGTTTCTCTTGGAAAACTAGGGTCTTGTACAACATTAGCAACAATAATTAACTTTTTTTCCTAAAATATTAAAAACGCATTACAAATTTAGTATGTACATTCATATATATTAATTTATTAGTAAATTTACCAAATTATCTCTTTCTAGTTCTGCATCTTTACGTAATTTTGATTCAACATCAAGTAAACGTCTTGCATGATACAGTTTTGATTCTAAGTCACCCATTTGTTTCAAAGCATCATCTAATTCTCTTTGTAATCTTTGTGCTTCTTGGATTGCAGCCAACCATTGTAATCTACATTCTTCTTGCAAAGCAGCAAATCTTAAAAATTCTATAATAAAAATAAAATTTAAAAGCTTTTCTTAAATTAATACAAACTTACGTTCTTCTGCAGTTCCGTCATATAAAACTGCTTGGCACCTACGTATATCATCGAACTCTGCTATTAAAGAAAGTGTTGAAGTCATTTTGTAAAATTTAGTTATTATTTTTTCATTAAAATTTTATTTATTTCGTCAGTTTTTTTTCTTTTAAAATAATTATTTTCTTCTGTAAACTACTAAAATATTTTCAAAACACTGACCGGTCTTTTCAGAATTCGAAACTTGAATATGAAATAGACGTTACATTAAATGTCATCGGACTCAATCTGACTGCGACTTGAAAGTGTTCAGAAATCAGATATTTTAATAAATTTGTTTTGAATTTAAGAAACTGGCAGCACTTATTTTTTTATATGGATTAATAAATTTAATATAAGATTTAAGTATGTATTATTATTTTTAATAATATAAGTATTATTATAAGTATGATTTAAGTATTATTAAATAGAAATATATTTGTCAAAAAAAAAATGTTTTAAATATAAAAATTAAAATAAAGACCAATTTACAAATCTTATTATTAAAACTGCCCGAAAACGTAAATAGTTAAAACAATAAGATCGATAACATTCTCTGTCACAGATATGTGAAAAACATATTTTCCAATATTTAAAAACAAAACGATGTTTTGATAATTATAACTCAGTGACTAAATTTACACTTTTCATGCTAAATCCGCTTCACGAAGGCCACTCACGTTTACACTTGTCTTCAAAAAGTAGATTCCTTTTTTTTGTTTTTTTATATGTGTGCGTATTTAAAAAATATTTTGAAGAAAGAGCTATATAAAATTGTCAACAACTAAATGCTTTAATATGCAGTATAAAATTTCTGGCCCCAATAAAAAATATTTATTTCATATTGTGTTTGAAAGAAACATGTAGAGATTTATTTCACAGTAGATTCTTTTTATCAACTCTAAAATTTCTCATGTAAAAAAAGAAGACTGAAATTTTAAAATTACAAAACCACAAAATTAGTTTATGGGAAATAAAAGTGAAACGTAATGCAAAAAGTAGATTCGAGAAGACTATAGTGTAAAGACGGATTCGCAAGTATTTCTTTTTTTCAAATGAAAAACATAAAGAATTGATCAAAACTTCCTTTTCAAATTACAAATCTTTCAAAAACATAGTTTTACTATACATATATGCATATTATGAAAACATAGAAGGTGGACCAGTCATATAAAGTATGGTAAATATTGTCGCAAGATTTACTGTATATGTAAAAACAAATCAAAAACATTTAATAAGAATAAAAACACAACATGTGGATTCGATTTAATAAAGTAATTTATATGTTGTACTGAGAATGGAAGAGTAAAAAGTTTTATTACTTATGGCAGCACTTCTGCATTAAAAGTATTGACAATTGACAATTTACTTTATAAGCAAGAAAACAAAAATTTAAAAATAGCTTGTCATCATACAAGTCGGAAGAAAATAAGATTAAAATCATTATTTTATTAATTATATTGAAAATTAAATAAAATGGCTTTAGAAGCAATTTGTGGAATAACAGAAGCTTCATTTATGAAAACAAAGTTTTCTAGTTTGAAGGATTTGGAAGATGATTTGAGTAGATATTCAGGAAATTTGGAAAATCATTTATGTTTAGCTGCTCCTCCATTTGAAAATGTAGGTTAAATTTGGTAAATTTTCCAACATTTTAATAATTGTTTTTATTTTTAGCCTATTCAAAACTTCGAGAACTTGGTAGCAGATGGTGATAAAACAGGAATTAAAATTGATTTTGATCATGGTACTACTACTTTAGGATTTAAGTTTCAAGGCGGTGTAATATTGGCTGTAGATTCACGAGCTACCGGTGGTCAATTTATTGGGTCTCAAACAATGAAAAAAATTGTAGAAATTAATCAATTTTTGTTGGGAACATTAGCAGGTGGTGCTGCGGATTGTGTTTACTGGGATCGTGTACTTTCAAAAGAATGTCGTTTACATGAATTAAGAAATAAAGAAAGAATTTCTGTAGCTGCAGCTAGTAAAATTATGGCAAATATTGCACACTCTTATAAAGGAATGGGTTTAAGTATGGGTATGATGTTAGCTGGTTATGATAAACGTGGTCCAGGTTTATATTATGTTGATTCAGAAGGTAATAGAACAGCGGGAAATGTCTTCTCAGTTGGAAGTGGTTCAATTTATGCATTTGGTGTGCTTGATTCGGGTTATAAGTGGGATTTAACTGATGAAGCAGCTCAAGAATTAGGTAGACGTGCTATTTACCATGCAACATTCAGGGATGCTTATTCAGGTGGTATCGTTCGAGTATATCATATCAAACCAGATGGTTGGATAAATATTTCTAATCAAGATTGTGTTGATTTACATTATGAATATGAAGAAAAGGAAAAGAAAAATAAACAATAATTTATATTTTGTATTTAAAACTTTTTTTTAACAAAAAAAATTGTAAGATTTGTGGTATAATTTTCTTTGGGGAAATAAAAAAATGTATTTCTTTAAATTCTCATTGTATTTTGCGCCATATGCATATTACTACCAGATGTTTGTTTTCTATAATTATTAAAATGTTCCAAATACTGACATATTGTATCAATTGGTTGATATAATTCATTTTGTTTTTGTATAACGTTTTGATTAGGATGAACATTCATCATGTTCATATTTCCTCCAACTGGTTGAGTAAAATATGATGGTATATTTGCAGGTATTGATTGTCCTAAGAAACCTTGTAATAATTCTCTTATAATTTCCCAACAATTAAATGGTACCAAACATGGTCGATATTCAACTTCGATTAAAATTCCTTTAAAATTCTCCATTATTGCAACATTCCCTAATTTTATTAAAAAATCTCCATATACAAATCTTGCTCCCTTGGTTTCAACTATTGTTTGCTTTTTGGAAAAATGTGAAGATGTTATTTTCATCCATAGCAAATCAAATAAATGATCGGCAACTAAAGGTATTTGTTTTGTTCCATTATCTAATATAGAAAATGTTGATGCAGGGTATTCTGAATTATGTAGTACATTAACTGATTTTAGAGACTGTGGTAATACATAGGTCTCACAATCCACATTAAATTGACCGCTATGCACAGCACCCAAAGCGATCAATCGCTTTGTTAATTGCTCCATTGCTTGTTGGCCAGTTTTTCCTTCAGGTAATGTATACGGATGTAATATGGTGACGCCCATTATTTTTCAGCTTTTAAAATGAATGAAATAATATAATTAATTAAATCTACAAAGTTTACGATTACTTATTTTTTATTAAGAATATAAATAAAATTTATTTCAAGTTTATTTCCAATTATATCCTGAAAACCGGCATCAAAATGACATGAAATGAAATGTAAACTGAAAAAAACGACACGAATGTCAAACGATTTCATTTCAAAACTATGTAGCACTATTAGCGGCAAATATTTGCTATTTCTTTTTTAATTATTTCACATTTTAAAATTAGTCCTTTATAATATATTTTTCAAAACATCTATTATTAGTTTAATTACGTCTATCCATCCGTATTAAAAACAAAACAACAGTAATTGTAGAATTTAAAACAACCGCCCTACCCATAAAAGAGCTATAACTCCTTAAAATTATCAAAAATCCTATGTAGTCAAACAGCTATAACATGGTTATAACCGTTATAACCATACTATAACCAGAAATTATATATATAATTTCTGCTATAACTCAAGTTTATCAACCTGTAAATGCCAAATAATAGAAATTTTCTAAGTTTAAAATAAATCAAGACATCGAGAATTGGACACCAGTGAAATTTTTCTTGGTTTATATGCAAAAATTAATAATAATTATAATATGTTAATAACACGTATTAAATATATAGGATTTGAACAAAATTAGAAAATTAATTTTATTTTTTTTCTTTTCTACGTTTTTTAATCAATTATTTTAATTATAAAACAAATATTTGAGTGCATACAAAATAATTTAAATAATTTTTTTAAATTTCTAAATATTTAACGTTAAAGCGCAGTGATCGTAATTTAATGACAGTTCCAATATTTATGTTTTACTTTTAAGTTTTGTGACAAATTTCAAATTCCACATTACTTTTTTTTTTGCAAAAGTTAAATAAGTATTTTTTGAAACAAAGATTTTTTTATTTAAGTAATTATTACATTTAGAATAGATATATTTAAAATATTAAAAATAGTTTTCTTTTATTTTTATGAATTATAAATTTTATAAGTAACAAATAAGGACTAGGCTGATTGCCTTGTCTGGCGCCAAATCCAATTTTTAATTAAATTAAAGTGTGTAAAAAAACCTAGAAATAAAATACAGATACTGAAATGTCTGGCTTTGGTGTTCCACCAACAACCACTGCAGCTACCGGCTTTACTGGTTTTGGATTTACAGCTCCAACAACTGCACAGCCAACAGGTACTGCTCAACCCACAGCCGGCTTTAGTTTCGGTTCAAATACAAGCGCACCGGCTCCCGCAGCATCAGGTACATAAATTAAAATAAAAATATAAACTTGATATTTAATCGTTAAGTTTCTACAAAAAATTATTAAAATTTTTAGGGTTCTCCTTTGGTGCTCCTGCAACTTCAATTGCACCTACAATTCAACCAACCCAAACCGCTCTTCCTTCTTTAACTGCGCAACCCACTTCAGGTTTTAATTTTGGTACGATTCAAACTCAACCAACTGTACAACAACAGCAGCAACAACAACAGCAGCAACAACAACAGCAACAACTACAGCAACAACAACAGCAACAACAACAGCAACAACAGCAGCAACAACAATCGCAGCAACAGCAGCAACAACAAGCGCCACCTGCAACTGTGGCTGCCCCAGCTTTTACAGGATTTGGATTAGCTAAAACAACAGCTTCCTCTACTGGATTTGCTTTCGGAGCAACGCCTACACCAGCACCAGCAGCAACCACAGCTGTAACCGGTAGTTTTTCATTTGGCCCACCAACTGCAACAACAACAGCTGCAGCATCTGCTAGTCTTAATTTTGGTACAACAACGACGACTGCAACTTTAGGTTCAGCTTTAGGAGGAGGTTTATTTGGAGCTAAAACAACAACCACTACTTCTACATTGCCAACTTTAGGTGGAGGATTGTTTGGAAATACAAGTAATCTTTCTACACAACAACCAGCAACATTAGGTCCAAATCTAGTCGCAACTTCAGTAGCTCCTGCTGCATCAGTTGGTTTAGGTGGAGTAGATTTAAATTCTACCCAACCAAAAAGTGCTGAAGGAAAACAAGATATTAAAGTAAAAGATATAATAATACCACAACCTATACGTGAAACTGTTGAAAATTTAAAGAATTTTATTAAGCAACAAAAATCAATTAGTTCAGATATAGCTAGATCAACAATTAGAAAATTACAAAATGTTTCTGGAGATATTAAAACATTGGAATGGTCATTACAAGATATTTCAAATTGTGTTGAAAAAAATTATGGGCAAATAAAAAATTTACGTTTAGATACTTCAAAGGCTATACAAAGTGTCGAAATGGCACAAAGAACACATGAAACTCCAGTAGGATTACAATTTGAAAATACAATGCCATTACAATATTTTCAAGAATTAGTTCATAAATATGAATCAGATATGATAGCTTTTCGTAATCAAGTTGAATTAACTGAAAAACATATGCGTTCTTTAACATGTCCTCAATCATTCTCGCCAGAAGATCTCAAACGTGGTCTACAACAAATTCACGAGAGTTTTATTGCATTAGCTGGCCGTTTGCATGAAATTCATCAGAAAGTTGAAGCTCAAAAAGAGCAATATTTAAATTTAAGAAAATATTATCTTCGTGATACAACTAATGTTTTTGCTGAATTAGAAACTGATGACAATGATTTAGGGGTATCAAACATTTCATCAGGTCCTACACCATTTTCTGGATTACATGCTGCATCCGGTATAATGTGGCAGAGTAATCGTAATACAAATACAGCATCTACAACAAATAATTTAAGTACATTTGGTAGTAATGTACAACAACAACAAACAAATACTAATTTAGGATTTCTTGGAAGTAATATCAGTACAGGTTTTGGTGCAACTAGTAATAAACCATTTTTTGGAACAAATACATTTGGAAATACACCATCATTTAATTTACAAAATCCACCGGCAGGAGCAAAACGTAATAAACAATGATAAAAATAAAAATAATTTTTTATATAATTATTTGTGAATACTTAGAACAAAATAATAAAAGAGAAATGAAAAAAAAAAATAAAATAAATTTATACGAATAAATAAGAAATTTTATATTATATATATTTCTTTATTTGCACAGAATTTTTGTTAACTTCATTATAATTTGTTGTTAATAGGGATTTAAGTGCATTTGTTCAGAATTAAAAAGATTTTAAATTTATTTTTGTTGTCTATTTTCAAATGTAGTCAAAGTATACTTCTTCAAACCAATATTAAACCATTTACAATACAATAATTACAATTCCAACTAATCGAAATTATACATTAGTTTTTATTATTAATTTTTTCTAGAAAATCCCAAACTTTCTGTAAAAAAATTGTCTCATAATACCAAATAGAATTCAGTCATATCATTATTAAGAATATGTATATGCCTTAATTACATAATTAGACTCAAATCCTTATAATGTAAATATATATTTACCTTCTACATTATTATATACATACATATATAATAAATACAATACAATAAAACAAAGAAACGAAAGTAGATCTAGGAATATTTCTGTTAACTCCTTCTTATTGTAAAAATATTATTTGGAATTATTGAAAAATTAAAAACAAACCTAGAAATATTAATACCCACAAAACGTACATATGTGATACTCGTTCTGTACCCACAGAAAATGATGCATCGTATATAAATCATATTTTTTTTTTTAAATTGCAATGTAAATTTAGAATTTGTATTCGATTTACTTTTAAAATTTCTGTCTTTATCAAAGAGATCACGTGCTTTTCAAGGCCAAACAAAAACCTTGCATTTTATTTTATGTTTTTTTTTTTCTAGACATGCGCTATGCAATTAAACTTGAACTTGAATTGCAATTTAAATATGTATTGCACTTTAAATTTTTTTTTATATGTGCATACTATTTTTATTCCGGTGTCTCAATAAAAAAAACAAAACATCAATAAATTGTGACGTTTAATTCAGCGCCTTAATTTATGCAACTGTATTCAATTAAATTTTACAATACAAATAAATATTAGATTATTAAGAGAAAAAAACGTATGTACATTTATTTTGTGTTAAATTTGATTTTTTAAATTAAAATAAATATAAAAACCATTTAAATTCTAAAAATAAATTAAAAAATTTATAAATTGATCAGTAGATTTTAGATACATATATTATAAAACTAAAAATGATTGTAAAAGAAAAAATAAAATCTAAAAAGTGAGAAATTTAGAGAAAATAATTATGTATATATATGTATGTAGGTATGTAGGTAATATAATTTTGTTTATTTTTAAATTTTGTAAAATTTACGAAAATTAATTGAATAAAAGAAAACTACTTACTATTTTTTTAATTTTATATGTTCAGTTGTACCGTAGAATTTGTATTGTAAACGTTTTTAAGATTTTCTTATAAAAATTAACAAAAGAAAATTGTACCTACATATTATTTACATACATCCATATGTATAC
This sequence comes from Poecilobothrus nobilitatus, assembly GCA_947095535.1. Taxonomy (NCBI): domain Eukaryota; kingdom Metazoa; phylum Arthropoda; class Insecta; order Diptera; family Dolichopodidae; genus Poecilobothrus; species Poecilobothrus nobilitatus. The sequence goes on along the minus strand of OX352773.1, from coordinate 17,189,692 downwards.
GTATGTACACATTTACATTAGATATTTGACCTATATATAAAAAATAATTTATGAAAAAAAAAATTATTATTGATAAAACAAAAAAACATTAAAGTGATTTTTATTAAAAATTAATTAAAAAAAAAAAAAAAATAATAATTAATTTAATAATAATGAATAAATGTACAACATTACATTGGAGTTACAGAGATTTTAAACATGTACCAATTGATTTACTTTATTATGATGAAAGTTTAGAAGAAATTTATTTAAAAGAAAATTTTATAACACAAATACCAAAATGGTTATTACAATTAAAAAATTTAAAATTTATACATTTAACTGGTAATTCAATTAATTCAATACCAGATGATATATATTTATTAGAAAATTTAGAATTTTTTGATATATCAAATAATTTATTAGATGAAATACCCGATACAATTGGTAAATTAAAAAATTTAGAAAGATTAAATTTAGGTGGTAATATGTTATGGAATATACCAACTAGTAAGTATATAGAATCATTTTTAAAAAAATTTTGAAATTAATTTTTATAACATTGATTAGAATATAACCAAACAATCCTATATTAATGTTGGTTGCATTTATATATAAATTTAAATTTTAGATTAAATATAAGATTCCTTATTTCATACAGCATAATTGCATACATTTTAAATAATTTGTAAAAATTTTAATGTATGTACTTAGCATGTATTATATGGAACGATAAATTCAAGCTTCCTTATGAATTTCGTTGGAATTGTTTTAAGAGAGGTGGTGGTGAAGAGGGAAGGAAAATGTTGTTTTCATATTACGAGAGCAAAATTAGGGCTCTCTTCAAATTTTGAGAGGTTGTAGATGAAGCCGTAATTGATGGGGATATATAAAAAAATTATTTCATAACATTCATTTTTTTGAGATCTATCCCATGGTTAAAATTGTATTGCTCTATAACTTTAACCGGTGTAGAAGTTTTGTAAACAGACAGACGGACAGATAGAGTAAAATTAATAAGCAACGATAATTTTAGTCTTAACTGTATAATTTTTTTTTTTTTTTTACCAAAAAACAGAATATTTAATAATTATAAATTAATAATAACTGAATAAAGATTCTTTTCTTGTAAACTTACTTATCAGTTATTTTCTTGAATGCAAAGCTATAATTTCTAAACAGACAATCCTCCTATATACTATAGAGATTTTAGAAATGTCATAGTTAATTTTCTATTAGTTTAATAAAGTAATTTTTTCTCTGTTAAATGGAGATAATTTTTTTATCTTTAAATTGGGTTGGGTTTTTTATCTTTTAATTGAGTTGGAAAATCTTTCATACAAAATCCTGCATTAGAAAATCTGCAACAACAAAATCCTGCATTACAAAATCTGGCATTGCAAAATTTTAGCATTACTAAATTCTATCATGAAAATTAAATAAAATCTTGCATACAAATTTTCTTCGATGAAATAATATATTGCATACAATTGAACTGCGTGCCTAAACAATTAATTAAAATAAAAATATACTCCAATGTAGATGTAAAATAATTTTTTTTAATTTTATTGATCCCTCCTAATGCACAGTTTTTAATATTGCAAGATTAATAAAAAAAAGCAAGATTTTGTTACTGAAAAATTTTGTGATTCTGTCTTAAATACCGCTCCTCTTTAAATTTAATTAATTTTTGCTTTAATATCAAAAAATTAAATTCAATTCCAAAAATGTTTCTTAAATTCAATTCTGTTTTACAGGTATTGGACAATTAAAAAAATTAGAATTTTTAGATTTAAGTGAAAATCCAATCAAATCTTTACCAATTGAAATATCAGAATGTTCACGACTATTAGAACTTTTATTAAATGGTTTAATTGAATTATTATATATACCAGATAGAATAGCAAATATGAGAACATTACAAACACTTTTTGCTGATAGTAAGTTTAAAAAAAAAAAACAAAAAAATCTATTTATATTTTATATTAAATTATATATGTAAAAATAAAATTGTAAATTTTAAAGGATGTGGATTACTTTATTTACCAGCATCAACATCAAAATTTATAGCACATGTTAGAATGTTTAATAATCTTCATATAACACATATTCCAATGATTTATGAAAAACATTTTACAAGTTTTTATCAACAAGTAAAAAATATTCCAATGTATGTAAAATAAAAACAAATTTAAAAATTAAAATTTTATTAATAAAATTGTTTTTTCTTTTTTTTTTTTTAGAACTACTGTAGATCCATATTTATTTTTAATAAGAGAAAAAGAAACAGGAACATTATTATTATTACCAATTGGTACTAGAAAAATTTTTCCAATACCATCTAATGAAAATGCAATAACATTATATGATCATGCATTACATTGTATTCATTGTATTAAACATTTTTTTTCAATATATAAATTAACTGATATTTTAAAGACATTACCAACTGAAGCAATGAAAAATCATATTAAAAATGGTCCAATATCAATGTGTAATTTTTGTTCAAAATTATTGTATACATCATATTATATAATGGTTGTAAAACGGTAAGTTCTTGCAATTTATAAAATTAATATTATTTTAAAATTGTTTTTTTTTTTTAGTTACTTAGATATTAAATTTAAGACTTCACAGATTTTACGTCTAACTTAAAAGTACACATTACAATTACATTTTATTTTCCTTAAGAATTTCTTTCGGTTTGGTTAGTGATAAGAGTTTTTTTTATACTCATTCTTGATTTATATTTTATTTTCTAAATCCCTTCCCGTGCTATAAACAAAATTCATTTTAAATACAAGTCTATTTAGATTTTGAAATAAGAATTCAATAATTTTATTGATTTTCAGCAATTGAATGTTTATTCAAAATCAAAACTTTTTTTCTTTAAGTAAATTTTTGTCGAAATTGACAGAAGTTTAAACTAAATGCTTATGATATACACACATCTGTGTATAGTTTTAAAGTTTTCATATGATATCTACTTATAGGTAAATTTTGAAAAGGTGAGATAAAAAATAAAAAAGTTCAAAAGCTTTTAAATTATATTTCTATAATAAATAGAAAAAACAAAACTGTGAAAAAGAAAAGTTGAAGTCTTATCAGGGGCCGGATTCCGCAACGGTGCAAATGCAAACGTTTTTCATTCTCACTAACAGTTTGCATACAAAATATAAAATGAAAAATATATAAAATGTGCACAAAACAATTTAATGTTATAATACTAAACTATATGATGTTTCCATTTTTTTTTATAAATAATAAAAATACTGTCTTCCTCGTTTGCTTTCTCATTTGCATTTGCACCGATAAATACTTGGTGAACAAACTTTGCACTGTGCAAACTAAATGTCAAATTTTTTCATTCGCACTCTTGTGGAATTGAAAATTGGTCCAAACTAAAAGTTTACACGAGAACTGTCAAATTTTCTCATTTGCGACGTTGCGGAATCCGGCACCTAGTTCTGGTTTGATTAATAGAATAAAAACCTTTTTTAAAAAGGAAACTTTAAGATATACGGTATTGAATACGGTTTTGATAATTCATTTTTAAGAGGTCCTTTTTAATAATAAAATAAACTGAAAGATATAAAATAAAATAAAAAAAAAAAATTGCAAATTATTTTAAGTTAACACACATAACACACAGCAAAGTAAAAAAACACACATTTTGAGAATATGTACATATTGCTACCGCAATGCTTCTGGTATCTTCATTTGATTCTTATATTTTATTATATATTAGGTATAAGTAATATTGTTAAGCTAATCCTGTCTAAATAACCTATTATCCCTTTATCGGCTAATGCCTCATATTACACCCTTTATCTACAACAATAACAGAATAAGTTTGGCAATTGACTACAGTATTTGAACTTATTTATCTATGATTGCCTTTAACGGGATTTAATAAGTATGTGAAAGACACAATGTTGTTTTAAATTGCTGAATCATATCGATGTTATTGATCTAAGCCTTAAAGCCCTAGTCCTTTAAAACTTATTATTCTTTTTATTTATTTTATTATTTATTCATTTATTTAGTATTATATACTATTAATAAAATTTATTACAAATTTAAATTCATTTTTAAATTCATTTTTAAATTACTCCATATTATAAATTATTCAGTTACAATTCAATATTATTTAGTTTCAAATTCAAACTCAGTTACAAAATTTTTTTATAAATTTAAAATTCAACAATACATACAACATTAATAGGTATATACAAAAAATATAATATAAAATTAAGCGAAATATTTCTCTAAGAGATATTAAAAAAAAAAAAAGAATATTATTAAAATATAAGATATACATTATTTATTTAAAATATGATTTATTAAAAGTTTTTTAAATTCTCTTAAATTTTTTTCATTTTTAATGTTGTTAGGTAGGTCATTAAACCATTTCAAACCGTTATACACGACATTTTTTTTTACATTTTCATTTCGAAAGAAATTAAGTCTGAAGTTGAAAATATTTCTAAGATGATAATGGTGTACATCCTGGACGAGAGTTAAATTTCTAGTTAAGTAGTGCGGTAGAAGACCATTCTTCATTTTGAAGACAAAAACCAATACATTTAGTTTCATAATTTGATGTATATTGAGCCATTTTAGAGTTCTTAGCATTACATTTACTGAGCTATATCTATTTAATTTCAGAATTATCCTCATGCCCCAATTTTGTAGTTTTTGCAATCTGACCAAACACTCATTAGTTGTAAAGGCAGTAATAGTTGAACAGTATTCAAAATTTTGTTTAATGATGGTGTTATATATATTTATTGCACATTTAGTTGAAACCTTATTTCTAATATTTTTGAAAAAGCTTAACTTTTTTGCTACCTTTTTACAGATATAATCGATATTGCTTTTGAAATTGAGTTTATCATCAATTATTATTCCCAAATATTTGATCTCATTGACTATATCAATTTGTACATTTTCTATCAAAATATCAGCATTCAAAATTCCATTCAAACACATGGCTTTAGTTTTAGCTACATTCAAACTAAGTTTATTCATTTTCATCCATCCGTAAAGTAAATTCAAATCTTCATTAATTTTACAAACACAATCATCAATAGAATCACTTACAAAGTACATTAACGCATCATCAGCAAACAAGAGTATTTTTGAATATTTCACAGCCTTTTCAATATCATTGATAAAAATTAAAAATAGAAGTACTCCTAATATTGTACCTTGCGGTACCCCCAACGGTACTATTATGGAGGATGAAACGTGCCCATTCACCCTAGTTTTCTGCTTTCTATTATGCAGGTATGATTTAAACCATTCATATTCACTGTTACATACACCATATATATAAAAATAATTATTTTGAATAAAAATTAATAATTTTAAAGAAAATATTTTATTTTACATAAATTTTTAATATAATATAATATATATATATATTTATTATTCTATCTTACAGTCGTAATAGCACCTCAAAAATAATTTTTACATGTAATTTTTGTAGTATTTTTTGTTCAAATTCCTGGATGAATGAAAATAAAAGTAAATACTATTCAATTGAATGGGAATTATGTGATAATTAAAGATTTTATTAAATAAATTTCAATGTTGTTCATTATTTTAAAATAATATATTTTAATTTAATATATAAATAATTAAATTGGATATTTAATAAATTTTAATATTTAAAATATGAAATGTAATGTTTTTTTTTTGTTGGAAATGAAATAAAAATAAATGTTTGAATATTTTTTTAATATATATACATTTTTTTTCAATTAAATTAATTATACATTTGTTTTTATTTAATTACAAAATCTTTGCTTCGTTAATACCATGATCTAAAAACCAAAATTTAAGACAACAACCCCGCAGACAGCAGATAAACGAATTTTTTTTTTTTAATATTTGTAACATATTGAAAGTTTTGAAGAAAATGACCATAAAAAAGTGCACTAAAAAGGCGATTTTTTAAATCCAAATTTTTTAGAATTTTAGAGAGCGATAAAATTGCGATTTTTAATTCAAATTACAAATTAAAATGGTAAAGATGCAAAGTAGCAAGTTCTTAGAACCAAGCCTTCAGGAAGCTGTTTTACAAACTTTTCAATTCAAGTTTCCATAATATGTATCTTGAAAATTAATAGAAGTGGAGGATAACCAATTAAGAGTTGCAAGTAAGGCATTAAAACAAGCATTTTTGGCAAAGTTTTAAAACAAACATATAGTGTCAATATTCAGGTAAATTGTAGTTGTACGCTCCTTTGAGCGAAAATTAAAAAAAATCGGTTGTTTTTGCTTTATTTCAAGATTTGTGTATATTTTTGTATTAATACTAAATCAAAGAAATGAATTTTTTACTGCAAAAAAATATTCGTTTTAAGTGTTTTCAAAATCATGACATGACGTCCTGCCTAGTGCCTTTTTTTGTAATCGATTTTTTTTTTTCATTCAAAGAAAAATCAAATATTTCAAAAAAAAAACACACATGTAGTACTGGCGGTAGTTATATATATATTATTAAAATTTGTTGATAAATATGTTTGTTAATAACTATGTTGAATACTGAGTATTTTTAGTGTTAAACGTTTCCTTTAAAAAAGTCGAAAGAGTTAATTGACATTCGCAAAGAAAAATAAGAGAATAAACAGATTTTTTTTCAATGAAATTTGAATTAATAGGGTGGTCACCATATTATCTTCGATTGGGTTTACAAACAATTTTATCATAAATTTTCCAATTATTTTTATAAAATTGAAAATTATGAACAATCGATATTTTTAAGAAGCAATGGAAATTGTTTTGAAGTGCATTTTATTCAAAAACTATACAGTAAAACTGAACAAAAAAATTTTATTTCTGTTTTTAAGTAAATTAAAAAACGTATTCTTGTCGCAGAAAAATCGCTCGCAAAATAAGCACCTTACGTGTCCTTTTGACATTGGACAAAGGAATCCTTTTTGAGAAAATTTTTTCAGGAAAAAACGAAAAGGATTTTAAGGAGCATCAGTAAACCAAAGATACCGAATCTACGTATATACGGAAATTTAATCGAATGTTTAGAAAAAATATAGTCTTTAGAATGCAAATTTAACCTTTAAACCCTTTTTAAATCTTCTTCACAATGTTCCTGATAATAAAAAATGTAAATTAAATCCTTAAAAAAAAAAAAACTAAGAAAATTAAAATGAGCTAAATAAAATTAATTAACATTTTTATTTTTTAATAAACAGAATTTAAATAAAACTTAATAAAAAATTTGAAAAGCAGTGATAACAAAAATTTTTCAAATTTGATTTATATAAGGATTTGAGCTAAGAATCGGTTAAAAAAAAAACAAATTTTATAGAAAATTGGTAAATTTTCACATATTCCGCGTTCAGCAAGAAATTTACATGTTGTACTGAAGTATAACGTATTTTTTCAATAATATAAGAAATCTTTTAAAATTTATTAACTTTTAATATCTTTTACTAAAAATTTACATTTTATTGTTAGCATTTGCGTAAATGTTATATCTATTACACAAATTCTTTTTTTTTTTTTTTTTGGTTTTAATTATAAAATTATTGCGTTTAAATAAGTTCAAGTTTATTTTTGTTACATTTTTATTTTATTTTAAACAATATATTATCGAACAGTATACCCTAAAATGTTAACCTAATTCGATAGAAATTGACATAGAAAGTGTCGACTCATTAATTAAATCAAAAATGAATATATATAGTAGGTATATATATAGTATATACAAAATAATTAGATGATAAAAACTAAAAACTCATTCATTTTATTTATTTTAAAAATTAAAGAGTTTAATTGGCGCCAATTAATTTTAATTTAATTTAATTAAATCACGATTATGTTTTATTTTTTTTATTTTTATTACACAATTTTTTTTTTAATTATCTTTACCATTAAAATTAAAATTTTATTTTCGTTATTTTATTTATTTTTTAAAAATAGATGCAGTATCAAATTATTTTTTTTTATAGTAGAATAAAAGTCTGCCACTGAAAAAAAAAGTAGTATAGGCACTAGTAATAGTGTGTAAATCTACTTTTTAGTAAACTTAAAAATTTTTTTTTTTTTTAGTAATTTATTATAATTTGTTATTCCTTTTATTTCTTTTTTTTTTTTTTTCTAAGGGAGGTGGGAATCTTCCAAAGACACCAAGAATTCCCCTTGGTAGTGTCAGATTCTTACTGACTAAACCCACCTCCCTTTAGCCAATATAGTGGGATGAAACCCTTACCTGCCAAAGCAGTGCTAGGGAGTACGGATAGGAAAGGATAGGAAAATGGATACGGAAACATTGAATTGGGAATGGGACTGTAAGGAAACAATGACTCCGCCTATTATTATTATTTTGCTAACAGTGACTAAAGCCGTCACAACAGTTACAACATGTATTGGTAATATATATATTACTACATGAGGTAATTATTGAAGGCAACCCCCACTGTCACTGTAGCGGCTGTTATTATTGGTATTAATATTCTTACTAATATTTTTATTATTTTACTACAGAGTCAGCGCCATCAGTGGATTACAACGTGCAGCAGTATGTAACAGCTTACTTGCATGATATGACCAAAGATAGCCCCTCTGTAGTAGCTATTATTATTATTATTATTGTATAATTATTGTTATATTATTACTATTATTATTATTATTATTATTATTACTATTGTTGTTACTATTATTATTATTATTTTACCACAGAGTCAGCGCGATCAGTGGATTACAACGTGCAGCAGTATATAACACCTTACTTGCATGATATAACCAAAGATGGCTCTACTGTAGCAGCTATTATTATTACTATTATTATTATTGTTATTATTACTACTATTAATTATACGATATACATTATTACGATATAAAAGTACTACATATTTTTTATTTATGACTTGACCGGGGTTTGAACCCAAGACCCTTCGATTGAAAGGTTGGCGACTTAACCACTGCGCCATGAGTCAACTAAATATTAAAATATATCTTTGATCAAGACGATAGATTATTATTATTTTTGTCATCAGTTTTGCTCACACAACATAAAATACTGAATGGTTAAAAGCAGGTTCAAGCAAAAAAATATTAACTTTCTCCAAAGTTTTAGCCTGCGCCTTGTTAATTATCATTTGAAATTCTAATTTAACAGGAAATTTTTTTCGCAATCATTTATTGTTTTGTTATTATATTGTAAGAGAGCTGTTAACTGCATCCTTACACCTATTCCTTGCATCTCGATCTAATTATAATTCGATATAGATTAAGCATAAAATTTTATATGGTAACTGTTTTCAAGAAGTTATTCAAGATAATGTAGTAATTTATATGGTATCTAGTACTTATTATTTTTAGTTTTTTCTTTGAAAATGTACTGTTTCTCATTTAGTTCTGGGCTCTGGTATTAATAATATATAAGTTTAATGTTTTTTAACATATCAAATTGAGCCATTCTATTATAAACACAGAAAATTTTTAAAGAAAACAAAATTTTTATCAAAATTCAGGATTACACGTATTTTCTTTAATTAAGAATTATTGTGTATGCCAGTGTATCTTTTTGAAAGTTGACTATTCTTTCTTAATACTATTTATTTTGGACGAAGCAAAAGAGTGAAAAAAAAGTTATGGCACAAGGAAAATCTTTAATCAAAGTAAATATTTTGTCAGAAATTCATTATAATACCATGAGACTTAGCACCCATAAACACTGGTATATACATATTGACTAATTTTTATACAAAAATATTTTTAGCATAGAAATTTACATTTGCCTGTGATTATAGATAAATCCTATACTAAAATTAAAAACATTTAATTCCAATTTCAATTTCAATCCCAAGATTACAAACATTTTATATAAATCATATGCATCTCAAAATTGCGTTAACATAAATTGCAAAAATTTATAAAAATAGTTTAGATAGATTACATTTTTCTCATTTAAATCCACTTCTTATTTCTAAATCATTTTACTGTATAAAATATATTGTTCTGGGTACATTCATTATTTTGGCTGAAAGCCAGGGCAGGTTTAGTGAGTATTCATCAAACGGGCATTCATCAAATCTTCCCTAATTTGGATGTTATTATATATGAGTCTGTTATTTATTGGGACAGACAAACTTCGGTTATTTATTTTTAGACACAAAAAACTGATTCCTAACAAAAAAGACAGAGCTGGAACATTTTTATCTTTTTTTTTTTAATTTACATAAAGTAGTAAAACTTAAATTAAGTTATGGTAATTTCTGAAAACATTTAAAATTTTTTTATCATTGTTGACTTGTAAGGACAATGTAAGTATTATTTGTCTGAACAATTTAATTTATAGTATCTTTAAATGTTTCCTTACAACCCAATATTTGTACTAAATGTAGACTCATTAAAAAAACTATACTCTCTACTTCAAATATTCAATGTGCATATCTAAATTTTCAAGCTGGTAATTAAAGCAGAGTTTTAAAAAAAAAAATTTATGAACTTAATGATCATTTTTTTCAACTCTATGTTAGTTTAGTTGTATATATTGCATCGAAAATTTTTATACAGTCTGTGTCTTACATTTTTGTTAAAAATATTTTTGCAATAATTATTTTTTTTTTTGGAGATTTTTAGGTCATTGGGCCTTTCTACACGAGTAGTGTCCTCTTTCGTTTCGTGACTACTTTCCTCTTTTTTTATTTCCACACTGTTCCTCTCGATAGTCGTTACTTTTATATGTGTGTGTAAATATTTCATTTTAAAACAAAATTTATTGCGAGAGGTAGATAATAAATATAAAAAAAAAGCACGCATAAAACAAATAAATTTTTTTTTGTATTTAAGTAACATAAGATTTTTTTGCCTGTAATTTTTAAATAATATATATTATATATGTATGTACCTAGAAATAGAATAAACTGTACTGTGCACATAATTTCTTTTTGTCAATAGAATATATTTTAATAATTTCATCAAGTGAAAGATCGAAAATCACTTTACTTTTTTAAAAATTTGCTGCGACCGTTTCAAAAACTTTTTTCTTTCATTTTCCAAACGAGAATGAAACGTATGTACACATAAAATTTTTTTGACCCTCATAAAAATTTTTATTTGAGTTTTTGTTTGTGTTAGTGAACTAAATTTTTAAACTCTAAAATTTTGGTTCAAAAAATTACTCCTAAAAATCCCCACCACAAATTTAGTTTATAGGCAAGAGGGTATGAAACGAAGGTAAAAGTAAAAAATGACGAAAGAGGACACTACCCGTGTGGAAAGGCCCATTTACCATGTTTTTTTTTGTTATTTCAATTGTTACATTATGTGCACAAAATAAAATACAATAATTCTTAAATTAAATTATTATTAAATACAGAGAAGATTAAATAAATAGAGAACCATAAAGATCATATTTTTTTTTAAAGAGATCTGGGTCTTCTATTCCCTGACCTATTCCTTCTTTTCTCTATTCTCTATTCTCTCTCTTTCTTTTTCTTTGTTATTTTATGTTATTAAAAAAAAAATCAGGTGAATGTCATTCTAAAATATAAAAAAACAACTTATATCTATTCCACTAATTGTTACGAATAGAATAAAGACCAGGAACTTCCAATTGGAATGAAAAAATAAAATTCACATTAAAACTAATCGTATATAATTGATATACAATCAACTGATCATTTTGATTCATTATATTCGTTATTCATGAAAGAATGAGTAAAATTTAAATATTCTGAGAGCAATCTAAAGATACCATACCTATTAGCTATACCTATATATCTATATATAAGTTATAACGGCATAATCCCATAATATTATTGTGTGTTGCATACTGTGAACAATTCATCTCTTTGTATTTTTTATTTTTTGACTGTTTAAAAAAAAAGGGAGAAATTATATTTTTACATTTATAATTAAATTTGAGAAAATTGAATTCTCAATTCTCTACAATCTCATAAGTCTTTTTACAAAACAATATTTATATAAAAAAAGAAAATATTGAGGAATTTCCTGGACTCTTTTTTATTTAATTTTTTTTTTTGTGACAGTCACTGAGTGATTTTTACTTTAAAATCATTATGAATTTTAATGTCGGTCAAATTATTGGTTTTATATTTTTATTATTTATAACTGGAATAAAATCTTATAATCATAATCCAAATCAATGGAATAATCGTAGTGGAATTGTACATTTATTTGAATGGAAATGGAATGATATTGCATTAGAATGTGAACGTTTTTTAGCACCAAAAGGATATGGTGGAGTTCAGGTAAGAAGTTATGATTTTTTTTAAACTGTATTTATATTTTTATATTATTTTTTATTATTTTTATTTATATAGATTTCACCTGTCCATGAAAATCTTATAATAAAAAATCGTCCATGGTATGAACGTTATCAACCACTATCATATAAATTAATAACAAGATCTGGTAATCATGATGAACTTGCCAATATGATAAAAAAATGTAATAAAGTTGGTGTTAGAATTTATGTAGATGTTGTTTTTAATCATATGGCAGCTGAACCTATAGATGGTATTGTTATTGGAACTGGTGGTAGTACTGGAAATCCAATAAAAAAATATTATCCAGCTATACCATATAATTTTAATGATTTTCATCCAAGTTGTCCTTTAAATGATTTTAATAATGTTTCACAAGTAAGAAATTGTGAATTAGTTGGTTTAAAAGATTTAAATCAAACTATAAAATATGTACAAGATAAAATTATTAATACAATGAATTTATTAATTGATTTGGGTGTAGCCGGATTTAGAGTTGATGCTGCTAAGCATATGTGGCCATCAGATTTAAAGGTATATTTTTGTTTCTTTTATAAATTGTAGATATTTAGAAAAACTAAAAATATTTAATTATTTTATAATTATAGGTTATTTATGATCATTTGAAGAATTTAAATACAGAACATGGTTTCGAAAAAAATACAAAACCTTTTATTTATCAAGAAGTAATTGATAATGGTGGTGAACCAATTTCTAAATATGAATATAATAATATGGGTGCTGTAACAGAATTTCGATTTTCGTCAGAAATAGGTCGTGCTTTTAAAGGTTATAATAATTTAAAATGGTTAAATGGTTTAGGTCCTAAATGGAATTTTTTACCAACTGATGATGCAATCATTTTTATTGATAATCATGATAGCCAACGAAATCCTAATGATGGAAATATATTAACATATAAACAACAAAAACAATATAAAATGGCTAATGTATTTATGTTAGCATATCCTTATGGTATTCCAAGAGTTATGAGTTCATTTGATTTTAAAGAATTTGATCAAGGTCCACCAGCTGATCAAAATGGAAATATAATATCACCAATAATTAATTTAGATGGTAGTTGTAGTAATGGATGGATTTGTGAACATCGTTGGCGTCAAATTTCCAATATGATTGAATTTAAAAATATTGTTAAAGGAAACGATATTAAAAATTGGTGGGATAATGGAAAAAATCAAATTGCATTTTGTCGTGGTAATTTAGGTTTTGTGGCATTTAATGGTGATGATCATGATTTTGATGAAATTTTACAAACAAATTTACCATCTGGTGAATATTGTGATATTATTTCTGGTATAAAAGTTAATAATAAAAAATGTAATGGTAAAATAGTTACAGTTGATTCAAATGGAAATGCACGTATTCGTATTGCTGAATTTGAATTTGATGGTGTTTTAGCCATTCATATAGGATCTAAATTAGAAATTTAAATTTAAAAATATGTATATGTAATTTTTTTTTTAATAATTTTTCAAAAATAAATTTAAATAATATTAAAAATCTCTCTTTTTTTTTATTATTTTGTCTTTAGCATTAATTGTATAAAATTAATAAAAAACTGAATAGAATATTTTCATTTAATATATAGTTGAGATTTTAAATAATATGGAAATTAAGGTTTTCTGTCGTAAAATTGAAACCATTTAGCATATCTCCCAAATACTTGATTTGGGAGATTTTTAGATGGTTTCAAAAAGGTGGTGGTTTTTTCAGTTCACAAACGTTTAAACATTTTATAGTAATATATAGGTACACCATCCTTTGAAAAAGAGTAAATTGTTAAACACTTACAAAAATAAGGTCTTTTTTAAATAAATTACTAACTAAAGAATTTTTAAAATATATCTAACTATATGAATAGAATATTAATTGACTTACTTAATCTATATACGATCCAGCCAATAGTGTAGTGGTTAAACAGCGGCCTTTAATTTGAAAGGTCTCGAGTTCAAACCTTGGGTCTGTTATACAGATTAGTAAAAAAAATAATATAGATTTTTCTTGATATCCTATAATTAATATCATATTGTAATATATAATAAAATAATTCTTGTATACGATAATATAGATGTCGTAAAAATAAAGAAATATTTAAGTCTCATTGTCTTGTACTGTTAGCTACAGCCGAGTAATCAACGTCTTAGTGAAATTAATAATTCCAGAAACTGTAGCTTAATCAAATATAAATGATAAATGACTATAGTAGGTGCCATATGAACCTAATATAGGAGTCGAAAGGGAGAAAAAAAATTTATATATGGTCAAAATGGTTTGTAACCTCTGGAAATCTGCTCAATTATATCATAATGAATCTTACTTTATTAAAAAATTTCTGAACTACCGTTCTGTGAAGATGGAATATAAAGGAAATTCTGAATATCTACAGATATGACAATTGAAAATTATTGAAATTTTTTGTTTTGTTTTTTATGTTATTACAAAATTGTAGTACATAATTATATTTATTTAATCCCATATTTTTGCATAAATTAAAATTAATTAAGTAATTATTATAGAACAACCTGTTTAAATATAACCATTTAAAAATAATAGCAAAAAAATAAAATTTATTTTTAATATAATCATAAAATTCTCATAACGTTTAGAAGTGTTATTAAATTTTGATCTGTTACATTTCGAATTTCTAAGCAGTCATTTAGCAAGTATTATAAATTGATTGATAAAATAAAATTACATAAAAATATTGATTATATGGTCTTTCCAAAAGGTTTCTTGAGAGCAAAATATGCAGCACTCACAGGAGCAAAACTGTTATTAAATAAAACAAAAAGAAAATTAAAATAGATTTTTTTTTAATGCATTTCTCTGCCACATAAATGTGGACAGGAAATTACACAGCCTTTCCTGTTCAGGCGTAGCTGCAAATGTCGTAAAGATTTTATCAAAAAAAAAAGAAAAGTAACAAAACATAAAATATTTGAATTGTCGAAAAAATAATAGATTTCAATTAACTTCCTTTGACGTAAATTAGAAAAGAAAGATTTGTCGGGCTGCAACTTAACATACTTTTTCCCCTTATTGAGCACTTCTGAACTACTTCAAGCAAGCAATTAAAATCAAGGAAGGAATTAAGACTTAAGAATTCAAATTATCACATTGTTGTGACTACAAGGATAGTTGGGTTTAGTAAGAAAAAGCTTAAACATTACGGTGTTGGTCACGGAACACTTTTGATGGATTTTCAAAGATGTGATTTTAGTGTTAGTGAATCTTGATAGTGATTGTGTTTCTAGCGGATCTTGATAGAAAATAATAATATATAATCTGAGTGGTTGTATCTTTCGATGTTGGAAGTATATACAAGTATATACCGTATACTTATACTTATAATATATATGCCGTATACTTTTTGTTCATATTTGAAATTTATTTATTTATATCACAAAAGTGCATTGCACTTTTTTGAATTTAGCAAAAAAAAAAAAAAAAAAACTTTACAGATGAATAAAAAGGATATATACAAGTATGAGTGTATCAAATTAAAGTATTAAAAATTTTAGTTAGACAATTGGAGACAATAAAGAAAAGGAATAAAACGATTTTATGAATAAAGATAATTAATATACGAAATATAATACAAGTGGCAACACTATAATGTGACAATATTGATAATTTATTGAAAAATTTATAAACAGATTGAAAAATTCACTTTAAAACTGATAAAATATGATTCATATTTAGTCAATTAATTGTATTTCTTTAATATTTACTACGTTTTACATAAATCATATAGCGGATTTTGTTTTTTTTTATAATTAATTAAATTTCAATTGCAAATTTAAATAAAACAAAAACTTAAATCTAAATTTCTTAAACAGAAATTTAAAAATAAAATAATTTTGGTTTCGGTGTGGTTATTATAAGTGACCACTTTAAATTTAAAAAAAAGGAAAGAAAAAAGAAAAAAAGAAAAATCTTTATTGTTTATATTTTTACTTACTTTGATTATAATTTGATATCAATCTGGTAACAATAATTGATAACATATTATAATCTTATCAATTGTAAATACATTGGACATTTAAATAAGATCCTATTGTAGATATAATGAAAATTTTGTGTAAACATATAAAAGGTGAAGAAAAAAAATGTTATTTAACAGTTTAATTAATCTATTTACTGAATTGAAAATGTTATTATTAAAATTTATCGCAGCATTATTTTTATTTGTGATTTCCGTAAACGCGCAACACAATCCAAATCATTGGAATGATCGTAGTGGAATTGTACATTTATTTGAATGGAAATGGGATGATATTGCATTAGAATGTGAACGTTTTTTGGCACCAAAAGGATTTGCTGGAGTACAAGTTTCACCAGTTCATGAAAATGTTATAGTACCTAATAGACCATGGTATGAACGATACCAACCATTAACATATAAATTAGAAACACGTTCTGGAAATTCTAAACAATTTGAATCAATGGTAAAACGTTGTAATAATGTTGGTATTAGAATATATGTTGATATAATTATAAATCATATGGCAGCAGATCAAGGACGTGATGCTTATGGAACGGGTGGTTCTAGAGGATATCCAGAAAATAAAGATTATCCTGGTTTATATTCAATTTTTGATTTTCATCAAACATGTGCTATTAATAATTATAATGATCCAGTTGAAGTTCGTAATTGTGAATTAGTTGGTTTAAGAGATTTAGATCAAAGTAAAGATTATGTTCGTGATAAAATAGTTGAAGCTATGGATCAATTAATTGATTTGGGTGTAGCTGGATTTAGAGTTGATGCTGCTAAACATATGTGGCCAGTAGATTTAAAGGTATATATATAGTATATTATTAAATTTAAGGTATTTTGTTTAAAAAAATATTTTATTTTATTTGTTTAGGTTATATATGAACGTTTAAAAAATTTGAATACTAATCATGGGTTTGCTCCAAATTCAAGACCTTTTATTGTTCAAGAAGTAATTGATAATGGAGGTGAAGCAATTTCTAAATACGAATATAATAATATGGGTGCTGTAACAGAATTTAGATTTTCTAAAGAAATTAGTCGTGCTTTTAAAGGAAATAATGATTTAAAATATTTAGTATCATGGGGACCACAATGGGACTTTTTACCTACACAAGATGCTTTAGTTTTTATTGATAATCATGATAATCAACGTGATCATGGTGGTGGTGGGGATATTCTTACTTATAAACAATCAAAACAATATAAAATGGCAAGTGCATTTATGTTAGCACATCCTTATGGTATTCCAAGAGTTATGAGTTCATTTGCTTTTAATCATAAAGATCAAGGTCCACCATGTGATGCAAATGAAAATTTATTATCACCGGTAATTAATTTAGATGAAAGTTGTGATGGTGGATGGGTTTGTGAACATCGTTGGCGTCAAATTACAAATATGATCAGCTTTAGAAATAATGTGAAACATACTGGATTAAATGATTGGTGGGATAATGGAAAAAATCAAATTGCATTTTGTCGAGGTGATTCTGGTTTTATAGTTTTTAATGGTGATAATCATAATATTGATAGAGATTTTCAAACATGTCTTCCACCTGGTATATATTGTGATATTATATCTGGAGATAAAATATCTGGAAAATGTACTGGTAAATCTGTAACAATTAAAAATCAAGGTTGGGGTCATATTCAATTAGGTAAAGATGAATATGATGGTGTTTTAGCTATACATTTAGGATCAAAACTATAAAAAATAAAATATTAACAAAAAAAATTTAATAAGTTTTATTATTATTTATATACTGATGTTGTTTTTTTTTTTGAATGTCGATATCATAATTATATTTTTTTAATGCGTATTTAATTGAAATTAAAATAAATTAAAATTTTTTGTGAAATTTCTATGTATGGAAATTCACATACATTATATAATCTATAATTGATAATAAAATAATATATAGGAACCTTAGAAATTTGGAGAGAATAATTCTATTATTTGTCACATATGCAATTAGTAGTCACAACTCTCATCAATAACTACTAATAAGTATAGTATAGTAATCGTTTTTATTATATTATATTAATTATATTAAAACAAATTATATTAATTTTAGTTATATTAGTTTAGTTATACATATGAAGATTTTCTTAGAAGTCACGCAACAAAAGATTTACATTGTAGTCCTTTGTCTACATTTACTATCAATTACTATCAATTAGGTTTAAAAACGACTTAGAGAATTCCAAGTTTTCTATAACATTTTGTATTATTTTGCTGTATAATATTGTTACTGGAAAAAATTGTATGTTGTATCGAAAAAACCCAGAAAATTAAAATAATAGCTTCTTAAATTTACTATGTGCTTCTTGATCCCTCCATCTGTTTATAAAACTTTCATGTTCAAACTAAGTTTATTCCCAATTACAAATTACCAAAATCCCAATTACAAATTGCCAAAATAAAAAATTCCAAAATTCCAAAATCCTAAATTCAAAATCGAAAATTTAAAATTTCAAAACTCAAAAATTCCAATTCTTATTTTGGGGTCCCCATATGCTAAAAATCAATATCTGGCACAAAAAATAAATGTTGGAATAAAAATATTTAAAAAAAAAAATCTTGAGTTCCTCTTACTTTTGTTTATTCATAACAATACATATTGTGGAAAAAGTTAATACGCCGGATTTTGTAATCAACGGTAAAATACCTCATAATTATTTTTTACATACATTCGTTAAAATAACTGCACTTTTTAATTACACATACTACATACATACATATTTTAAATTACACAATAACATATACCCTTTACAACATACTAAATTAATTTCAGATTTTTTAAGCATTTAGAATCCTTGACCTTTCCTTATTACCTTAACTTATTAAATAATTTTAGTATATAAACTTTCTGTACTCTAATCAAAATACTCATTAGAAAAGAAAATTTCTAATAAAACATTTAAAATTTATTAAAGGACAATCAGTTTTTTTTATTGAATTATCTCGATAACGGTAAATATGATATCAATTTTTGTTATTTATGTTATTCAGGAAAAAAAAACTATCATAATTTTTCAATTTAAATATTTTAATTTTGCAAGTAAAGATAACGAGAAAAATGTTTAGACTTTCATATCAAAGGTAAGGAAAAAAAGGTACTAAAAAAAAATTTTAAATCAACTTCATATGTCATACATGAAAAAATATATAATTTTCTTTTTAAACACATACATATAAGAAAAACTTTAAGAACCGTTATGTTCAAAATAGTTAGAAATAGACAACCCTCTATTATAGAATTTTTTGTTTGTTTCGATATCCCCTGTCACTTTTTGCCCTGGGTTAAATCAATCATTAAAATACCCTATGCAATTTAATATTTCGAGTAGGAATCACATGAATAAAAACTCAGCTTTTGAAAATTTAAAAAAATATTGTCTCAATCCAAATTAAGCTTTCAATCCTACAAGTTCTGGTATTTTTAATATTAAAATTTCTTTATCGAAACGAACATAGTTTTTTTTTTTTGCTAGGGTAGGTGGGAATCATCGAAAGACACTATAGAGGAGTGAAAACGAGCATGATTCCTCTATGAGTGTGTGGGACTTTAACCCACTAAACACCACCTCCCTTTCTTGACCAAACAATTGGTTATACGACCTTTAGTACTACTGTACTGCCTGGTCATAGGAAGTTGAGTTAAGGAATGAAAATAGATGTCAAATTGCCAGGCATATTGTGAACAAAGTTGTTAATATTCACTTTGAATCTTTGCATATTGTAAATTGAATTATGGTTGATGATGGTGATTGAATATTGGTGATGATTAACCAATTCTGGGGAACACATGAGGTGGAAGATGGTTCCACATTCGCGATGTTCGTACTACAAACGAATTTCCATAAGCCATTATTTTGTATGTAATTTCTTTACAGTTTTCGTAATTAAATTTTTTTAAATTTGAACAACAATATTGTAGATATGGATTTTCACTTAATTTAAAGCTGAGATTTTTTTTTATGCCTATGGTATTAATGACTAAACGCTAGTCGCTACTATAGAGTATGTTTCATTTAATCCGCACGCTTATCCTAATAAGGGTATTTTAATACATTTATATTTTATTTTGTGATTATGGTGAAGTGACGTAAATGTCTTATAAATAAAAAAAAAAATAACACTTAATTAATTATATACTTAACATATCTAAACGATTTAGTAGCTATTTATAGAATACTTTTTAATAATGTAAATTACAATTTGGTTACAAATCAAAATAATTGATAATCACACACAGTTTATAAAAACGTACACTTTGCCGACAAAAATTAATTTTTTAGTTGGATTTTTTTTTTTATTATTATCTAATCATAAAAATCTGTGCTATTTTTTTTTTTTTTATGATGATTGTTCGTTATAGTGGACTAGGTTATGAAAAAAAAAAACAAGGCAGAATGAAAAACAATAGTTTTTAAAAGGCGCACACTTTTCAAAAGACGTCTGCCCCAAAGTTTTTAAGTTTTCTCCGAATTTTATATATAAGAAAAATTGTGGAAAATCAAGAAATACACTTTTAAGAAAACTCTTTATAATTTAAGAAAAGTCAAATGCAAAAACATAATGTATAAGAGTTTTAATTTTTGCATATGAATTTGTAAAATTTTCAACAGGTGCTTAACTTACAAGTGTTTGAAAAAAGCAAATTTTCAATTCTTGGCCTTTAATAGTTCTTAAATTAGGGGGTAATTCAAAAAAATTTGAGGCAACTTACGTTAATTCTAAAAGATCTTTCTTTTTCCAAAATTTTAACATTAAAAGTGATTCGGAATTCGGATTAATTAAAAGTGATTCGGAGATATGAAGGAAGGAAATATCTTGTAAAATTTTGACAAACGGATTAATGGATGGACGGACAGTATGAAACTAATAAAAAAAAAAACTTTTGTATTTAAATTATGAATTTGATTTAAATAGACAATATTAATATATATAATATAGCATTGTGAATTCTAAAGAGAGGTAATGCTATAATAAAACTTTTACAATCTTGATCAATGGGTTATCAAAATTTTCGATTTTGACTGTATTTGCAATTATAATATTATGACAATACTAAATTGTGCTATTAAAGCAATTTAGATTAGTTATAAATAAGAATGGGTTGATTTATTTATAAGGAGATAAAATTAAAAAAAAAAAAAAATATTAAATTATATTAATATATATTTATGAATATTTTTATTATCTTTTATTATCTTTCTGAGAAAAGAAGTGTCATTTAATCAAAAATATATCAAATTTTTTTAATTAAAATTTAGGAAAAGAGAAAAGTAAATTAAAATGTAAATGAAAAGTAACCGTTTTTATTGAAATTTTAAATGTACTGTTTACTTATTGTTAACTTTTACTTCCTGGCTTTTTTTTTTCATATTAAATCGAATTTTCTGAAATTCGGGATAAAAACTAAGAAGTAAGCTTTTAAAATCTCTTTGTTTGTTAGCTTCAATTTCATTATTGGCCACTTTTAAATTATGATACTAATAATTATAGGATAATTTTCTGAAGAGGTTTTTAAGAAATTATGTTTGTCCTGTGTTCTTATCAAATAAGTTATAGTGTTAAAGTGGAATTTTTGGAAATGAAAGTTTAAAAAGTGAATATTTCCTTTATTGCTTCATTATTATATAATTTTCAAAAAAAAAAAATTAATCTAAATAAAAAAAATATACAAAAATTTGTACGAATTTCATATTGTAAAAAGATTTTCGATAAAAAAAATTCTTAGTAATGGTTCTTAGTAATGGTTCTTATGAAAAAATTCTTAGTATGGTTCTTATTAAAATTTTTCAATATTAAGGGGAAGAACTTATTATTTTTTAGTTCAAAATCTGATTAAATGTTTGATCGTAAATTTGAATTTAAAGTTTCAATATTAAATTTTTTTAATTCCAAAAAGCCATTAAGTAAATCACTAGATTCCACACTGTTTTTTATTGTTTTTACTTTTTTGTTCTATATCTAAACTCTAGAATGAGACTCTTTTGTATAAAATTATTATAGATTTGGGTAAAACATTAACCTTGAAAATAAAATTATTATAAACTCTAAGAGATGATTATTTAAAAGAAATCCTACATCTCTTGTGACATATTCAGTATTCACTATTCTTTTAGTATTGGATGTTATTTGTATTGTAAAATTATTAAATTAATTATTATTATTTTATTAATTATGGCTTACGAAAAAACTTATTATCTAATAGCATGTTTAAATTAAAGGAATGATAAGTATTTTTTACTACAAAATTAATATTGTTTTTCCCTAACAATTTCTTGATTTATATATCGCCGATTTTATTATTTAAATTAATTATAATATGTTTTTCTAATATTGAACTTAAGAAAAATAAATAAATAAATGCTCGCCTAAATATATGCAATTTAAAAAGATAATAAAATTAAATCTCTGTTATTTGGATTACAAAATACAAACTTGTATTAAATTTGTATTCTCTCAGGCTTCTCTTCAATTGATTTTAATCACCTATTTTGTTCATTGAAAGTTGAGAATCATAGAAAGAGTATATATATCATATTTTCTTTTAATAACAACGGAACGGAGTATCTTATAAATCATTTATAAATAGTAGTTCAATTGATTTAATATTAATTATTTTCAATCGTCATTATCAAATTTTCAAGATAATTCTTATCTACTAACATATTACCTATATATACTAATACTTAATAATAATTGTTAACCTGAGTTTGCTCTCAAATCTTTTTAATATTATTTATATACGTCTACCTATACAATTTAGTACCTATACAATTTAAATTAAAATTGAGTAAAAAATATTTCGTACTAAGTAAGTAGGAAAGAATTTTCTCATCTTTAGTATTAAGAGTGTGCTCGTCTTGAACATAATTTTAAACTCGTATTAAATAATTTGAAAACCAATTTAAAAAAATTTTTTTTTTTAAAATGTCATCACCAATCATAATAACAGAAAAACAAGTTAAAAACGTATTAAATTGGCCATTAGTTAATGAGGCAGTTGAAGAAGCCTTTAAAGCAATTTCTAATATAAAACATTCTAACAATAATGAAAATAAATCATTTGCTGATCAACCACCACGTTCTAGAACACATATAGAAAATATGTCTGGTTTATTATTTACAATGCCCGGTTATGTTGGAAATTATACATTAAATTCCAAAAAATTTAATACACTTGGTTGTAAAATGGTAACAATGTTTCAAGCAAATGAAAAACGTAATCCACCATTACCCAGCATTTTAGCAAATATAACATTATTTAATTCAGAAACTGGTCAATTAGAATGTATAATTGATGGTACTGAAATAACAGCATGGAGAACAGCATCAGCATCAATTGTTTCAACAAAATATTTATATTTTAAGCGTAAACAATTAATTGAAAAACAACCAATTGTTGCTATTATTGGTTGTGGTGTACAAGGTAAAAGTCATTCATTTGGATTATGTCATACATTTGATTTGAATGAAATACGATTATGGAATCGTACTGAAGATAAAATATCAGTATTAGCTAATTTATTAGAAAAAAATAAAGAAAATTTTATTAATAAAAATATTAAAATAAAAAAAATGTCCAGTGTTATTGATTGTGTTAAAAATGCTGATATTATTGTAACATCAACTTATGTTGAAGAGCCAATAATTAAATTAGATATGTTAAAGAAGAATGTACATATTAACGGTAAGTTAGTTTTCCTTTCGATTAAGTTTTTGTTTGTGTGTTTCAATTAGTCAATAGGTTAAGTGGTTTATTTATAATTTGTCTTTAGGCTGATTCAGGATTAAGGTCAGGTTTAAGGTATTTATCGTTACTAATGGCGCACAGGTTAAGTGGCCGGCTTTTCACAAGACCTTTCGATTTAAATTTTCTGCTCAAATTCCACTCAGATCATATACAATATTAATAATTTATATCGTAATAATTAATACCCTAATATAAAATATATAAAATAAATAATTCTTGTTTAAGATTAAAAGATGGTGCACAAATATAATACTTACGTTTTAATAGCCAAGTAATCAACGGATTAATAAAAATAATGATTTAAGAAACTGAATCTTAATCTAATATGATTATATGAACAATAAGTGATGCTCTATTTAGTGAAGATCCAATGGAAAGGAAAATAAAAATTAGTCATTTGTCTCTTCAATAGTTTTGAATACTTTCAATGGTCAATACTTTGTATTCCGTTAATTTTTCTCTAATTTTCCTCATATTGTTGCGTCCTGTTTTTCTGAAGACTGATTTAAATATATTAGCTTAAGTATTTTAGATTTTCGTATTTTGAAAACTCTTCATTAAAATATGGGTGTTATTATCTATTGGGTATTAATTATGGTTGGTTTGTTTTCTTTATCGAATGCATAATAATTAGTGTTTTCAATTTTTACTTCTGAATAATTAAATATCTTAATCGATTACATAGTACTGTAATTTTAGACCTTATCGAATTCAATGAAAATATTTTCATAGCTTAAACGATCAATAGTTTCTAATTACCGAACCGATTCATATATTTTATTCCTATGAATTTTCGTTTTTTTTTTTTGAAATTTTATCTGTTACTAAAGATTTATAGATCTAGAGCAGCAATTAGTTTTTTATATTGTTTCTGTGCTATGTAATTGTTACTTTTTTTATTTAATATTTATTTTTATTATTTCTTTAAGCTGTTGGTTGTGGTCCGAAAAGTCATCATACAGAATTGTCACAAGATATCTATGACAATTGTGTAGTTTATATTGATCATTGGGCTGGATATGAAAATGAGTTAAAGGATTTAAAATCAAACATTGGTGGAACAGTTGGAGAAGCCATAGCTGATGAAAAAAAGATTGTAGAAAAAGGAATATCAGTATTTCAGTCATTAGGTAGTCTTAAAATTATATCCCTTATACTTATTTTAAAAATATGAATGATAAAAATTTCTATTATATTAATTTTTTTAAAGGTATGGCAGTTGAAGATGTTACTGTAGCTCAAGCTGTTTATGAAGTGATTAAAAATAAAAATTTATAATAAAAATAAGTAAAAATACCATTTTTTAAGTAATTTTTTGTTTATTTTTTTAAAGAAGTTGAAATATACATATTTATACATATATAAAAACTTACTTCATATTTTTATTTAAAATATTTATACTTTTTCAGAATTAAGTAATACAATTGCTTGTTTAGGTTTTAAATTAATATTTACTTTACCGGAAGTATCAATTTCAATAGGATTTCCCAAACATTTATCATTATTGCCTTTACCACCTTCATAAAGATTGCAATATTTTCCAGGTGCTAAACATGTATGTAATATTGTATTAATTTGATTTTCTTCATTGTTAATTACAACAAATCCTTTATTGCCTCTACAATATGCAATTGCATTATTACCATTATCCCACCAATCAGTTAATGGTGCATCACCAACAGCATTTCTAAATTTAACCAATTGATTAATTTCTTTCCAACGATGTTCACATACCCAACCAGATTCTTTAGTACATTGTCCTTCGGGTGTGAATTGCTGTGAACTAATACCATTATGACTATCTTTTGGTGGACCTGAAACCAAAACAGAAATATGGAAATTCATATTTTATAAAGGTAATAAAAAATACAATACCTTGACTAGGATCAGAAAAGTAATAAGAACTCATAACTCTTGTCAAACCATATGGATGTGATAACATAAAAACTGATGCCAATTTATAAAGTGATTCATCTTTATATGTTAGAATTGTTGCACCACCAGCACCATGACCTCTTTGATTATCATGATTATCAACGAATACAATTGAATCAATAGATTGTAAGAAATCCCATTCAGGACCCCAATTTTTCAACCATTTTAATTGATTATTTCCTCTAAATAAATTACCAATATCAGATGAAAATTTAAATTCAGTTACACGTCCCATATGTTTGTAATCGTATCTAAAAATTAAACGAAAAAAAAGTGATTAAATACACAAAATAAAAATAATTTAGATTATAACTAATTGCAATTATATATAGACATGTAACATAGACGACATGTAATTAAAAAATTAATTTTTAACGCATGAAAAAGTAACGAACAGATATAATGAGTAAAACAATTAATAACATACTTTTTGATATTTTCACCACCTAAATCAATAACTTCTTGATAAATAAGTGGTCGAGCATTTTTAGAGAAATTAAATTTTGGATTTAAATTTTTAACACGTTTATAAATTTCATGTAAATCTTGTGGCCACATATGTTTAGCAGCATCAATTCTAAAACCAGCTACACCCAAATCAATTAAATCATCAAAGAATTGAACAATTTTTTCTCTTACATGTTCTTTTCCTTGATTTAAATCCTTTAAACCAGCCAATTCACAATTACGTACTTGAATTGGATCTTGATAATTTTTAATTGTACATATTGGATTAAAATCATCTGGGGTATATGGTACACCTGGAAAATTTCTTTCATCTGGATTTGATGTTGAATTACCGGTACCGAAAATTTCAATTTTACTAGAATCATATGCAGCCATATGATTAATAACAGCATCAACATAAATTCTAACACCAACATTATTACATCTTTTAATCATATCAGCGAATTCATCACGATTACCAGATCTTGTTATTAATTTGTATGATATTGGTTGATAACGTTCATACCATGGACGATTATCAATTACAGCATTTTCATTTACAGGTGAAAGCTATATATGAAAAGAAATTTCAAAATTAAAGGAAAACATTGAATTTTGGTTTTTTTAATTTTTTTTTTTTTTTATACTTGAACACCACCAAAACCTTGAGGTCCTAAATAATCTTCACATTCTCGAGCAATATTTTTCCATTTCCATTCAAAAAGATGAACAATTGTTGAACGATTATCAAGAAAATGTGGATCATGATAACCTGAACTTAATATGAATAGATTCACTAGAATAGTGATAAAGATTAGCATTTTTATTAAAAAAAAAAAAAATTATAATTTTTTGTTATCTTCGTTTTAAAATCAAAATTGCAACTAATTGAATCATCTAATAAAATTTTCTATTTATAATGAAATTTAGAAGCTTTCTTTTTTTTTTTTGTTTTTTGCGCATATATTGAAAAAAGAAAATGTTATATACATATGTCTGTTGAAACATTTGTTATAGTTTAAATTAAAGTGTAAAGAATGTTTTGTTAAACTTTCGTTATTTACAATTTTTGTTTTTTTTATTTTTTATTCCTTGTTGTAATTGCAAAAAAATTATCTATCATCATCTTATGATTCTCTTGTAAAAAAAACGCTTTTTATGTTCTCTAGGCTTAATTTAATGCTTGTCTTCAATGTTTTTAGATTATCCATAGGAAGTTTAAAAAAATGTTATTGTTTTGAGTATTTTGTTATTGATGAAGTGAATAACATCGAACAAACGTTTCGTTATATTATTGCTGTAATATTTGTTTTTATGAACAACTTATGAGTTCCTCTTTTTAGTTGGAAGTTTACAGTACGTTAAAGTTGGAAAAAATTCTATGTTGAAATGTGTATTTATCCCAGCTTCTGGTTAACATTTTTTTTAATCTAGAGACGTCAAATAACAGAACATTTTTTTTAGATTTGTAAATCAATATGCACTCTGACCGCGATTTACGACTAGCGTGAGCTACTGAAATGATTGATGTAAAAAAAAAGAGATTTAAATCGAAATGAAAATTCATAAAGTAGTCTTCAACGTCACGTTAGTAATTTTAATTTTTGATTGGAAAAAAAATTAACGTAAAATGAAAAATTAGCTTAAATTGAAAAATAATTGACTATAAGAAATTGGGTGTAAAAAATGGAAAAAAATGGAAAAAAGATCGTAAAATAAAAAAAAAATAACGTTAAAGGCTTAACGTGTAAATCGAAAAGTTTTAAATTGAAAAGATGTAAATCGGATCCGAGTGTACAGTGAATTATACATTTTTTTTTGCAATTTAACACTTAAATTTACCGTTATATGTGAAGAAATTTTTTTTTTAAATTTTGCTTCTTTTATTCTATGTTTTCCGGTTTCATTCTTACTAATTTTTGTAATAAAGGTACAATTTTTACTAATTTGTGCAAAAATTCGAAAATAATTTGTAATAATTTCGAATAATTTATCTCGTCTTTGTCTAATTATAACAATTGTATTGATGTACTCCCTATAATAAATGTTTGAGAATTCTTATCAAATTTTCTGATGACAAAATAATTAAAAGCTTTAAATTAATTTAAACAGAGAGTCAAAGTTTCGTTACAATTTCGTGATATTATGACAAAATTTTTTTTTAAAACTTTTGGCATAAAATTGAATTTAATTAGATCATATCATAATTTTGTTTTTAGGGTTTGTTTGACATTAAATTAATAATAATGAAAAATAACGTTTTAAAATTTTTCTTCCTATTTAAATGCAAATTAATTAATTAATTAAAAACAATAATTATATATTTTGGTTTTTTAATAATCATATGTCTGTTGAAACATTTGTTATAGTTTAAATTAAAGTGTAAAGAATGTTTTGTTAAACTTTCGTTATTTACAATTTTTGTTTTTTTTATTTTTTATTCCTTGTTGTAATTGCAAAAAAATTATCTATCATCATCTTATGATTCTCTTGTAAAAAAAACGCTTTTTATGTTCTCTAGGCTTAATTTAATGCTTGTCTTCAATGTTTTTAGATTATCCATAGGAAGTTTAAAAAAATGTTATTGTTTTGAGTATTTTGTTATTGATGAAGTGAATAACATCGAACAAACGTTTCGTTATATTATTGCTGTAATATTTGTTTTTATGAACAACTTATGAGTTCCTCTTTTTAGTTGGAAGTTTACAGTACGTTAAAGTTGGAAAAAATTCTATGTTGAAATGTGTATTTATCCCAGCTTCTGGTTAACATTTTTTTTAATCTAGAGACGTCAAATAACAGAACATTTTTTTTAGATTTGTAAATCAATATGCACTCTGACCGCGATTTACGACTAGCGTGAGCTACTGAAATGATTGATGTAAAAAAAAAGAGATTTAAATCGAAATGAAAATTCATAAAGTAGTCTTCAACGTCACGTTAGTAATTTTAATTTTTGATTGGAAAAAAAATTAACGTAAAATGAAAAATTAGCTTAAATTGAAAAATAATTGACTATAAGAAATTGGGTGTAAAAAATGGAAAAAAATGGAAAAAAGATCGTAAAATAAAAAAAAAATAACGTTAAAGGCTTAACGTGTAAATCGAAAAGTTTTAAATTGAAAAGATGTAAATCGGATCCGAGTGTACAGTGAATTATACATTTTTTTTTGCAATTTAACACTTAAATTTACCGTTATATGTGAAGAAATTTTTTTTTTAAATTTTGCTTCTTTTATTCTATGTTTTCCGGTTTCATTCTTACTAATTTTTGTAATAAAGGTACAATTTTTACTAATTTGTGCAAAAATTCGAAAATAATTTGTAATAATTTCGAATAATTTATCTCGTCTTTGTCTAATTATAACAATTGTATTGATGTACTCCCTATAATAAATGTTTGAGAATTCTTATCAAATTTTCTGATGACAAAATAATTAAAAGCTTTAAATTAATTTAAACAGAGAGTCAAAGTTTCGTTACAATTTCGTGATATTATGACAAAATTTTTTTTTAAAACTTTTGGCATAAAATTGAATTTAATTAGATCATATCATAATTTTGTTTTTAGGGTTTGTTTGACATTAAATTAATAATAATGAAAAATAACGTTTTAAAATTTTTCTTCCTATTTAAATGCAAATTAATTAATTAATTAAAAACAATAATTATATATTTTGGTTTTTTAATAATCAATTTAAAGTATAGCTAAAAGGGTAATTTATAATGTATTCTGTTTAACCCTTTACAATCTGCGTTCGATTATAAAGTCAAAGCTGATTTTTTTTACTTAAAAAAAAAATAAAAAATGTGCTGTAAACTATATGACCTCATTAGTGCATTGCTTTAATAGAATGTTTGCCTTTTTTATAATAAAATGCTAGCACTTAGATTGTAAATAATCTCACTCAGCCTCATATCTTTGAAAGAAGTAAAAATAGATTTCTTCTACAAATTCTTCCTATACAATTTTTCGTTTGTCTTGAAATCTTCAATTGCACGGTTGAAGGAATTCTGTTAAGAGTTCAACAGTTTGTATCCGATAAAATATACACAGCATTTAAAATTATTATATATTAGTCATGTAAAATTTTGTAAAATATTTGAGTATGCAATCGACCATCCCTTAATATGGTAGATTTTATATTAAATGGGATCAACAATATTCAACAAGAGGATTTTATTTTATAATTAATAACTAAACATCAAATAACAAATATTTAGCATAAGGTGAAATTTAAAATATTTCCAGAAAAAAAAAATATAGTTTTTACAATAATTGAGACCCTGATTTTTTAACATAACCGGTAAAGTTTCTGCCGCTTTAATATTTGATCAACCTCTTTAGAAAAACTTTATATTATATTATATAAATACAATTTAATAAAATTAATTTATTTAAATTTTAGTTTTTTTTTTGATTCAGTTGTAATTATTGTGAAACTTGTGATAAATACACGAGATTTTAATAAAATGCGATTTTTATTTTTAACGGGTTTTAAAACGAGAAATATTAAAACACGGGAATTTAAACAGCTAGATTTGGTACGGCTTACTGTAAATATATTATAATATATATACATATGTGGTAATTATCTGAGTAAGAAGTTGTATAATACATGAAAGCAATCACTATATAGTCATTAATGCAATATGTATGTATAGTGTTATTTACTTTGTTCAAAATTAAAAATCATTTGTTTAAACAAAATGATAATTATATCATATTGTTTATTTTACTAAAATGTGTACAGTTATAATGTGTCAATTGACTTTTTTTTTAAATTGTTTTTTTTTTTTTATTAATGATTAAAATCAAAAACAGATGATAAATATGTGTAAAATGAGAAATATTGTGAATGGTACAGTTATGTATAATTTCCGGTGTAAAATTTTGATATGAATGACAAAAAGTTATGAATAATTTAATTTTTAATTACATATTATAAATATTATGATTTATGACATATTTTTGACAGATAAATACAGATGTACGTCAATTTTAAGTAAATCTGTTAAAATTAATATTTTAAAACAAGTTAATTTATTTAAAGCAAATACAGTCAAATGATCAAATATTGAATATTTTTATTTTAAAAAAGAAAAAACCTTCAACTGCTGTATTAAGGTTAAAACAATAAAGTTTTAATGTGTTTAAAGTTTGTAACATTTTCTGGCTATATTGACAGTTGTCATTATTGTCAACATATTGACAGTTGTCATTACTTAATCATGAGCCATACAGATTATAGCATGTCAATGATTCTAAATTTCTAAGAAGTTTATTTGGTAAAAAAAAAGTGGAAATCACCTTTAATTTCCGTAATTAAATAAAATTTATTCATATTCCAGTAATTAAAATTTTAGGGATCTCAATTGCCAAAATGGCGATATATATTTCTGATACTTTTTAAATTTAACAATTTTTAAAATTAAATTTTTCAAAAATTCGTTGTTTTTGTTAAAATTAGGTTAGTTAAAATTTAGACAAACCTATCCTCTAATATGCATGTACATGTATCTAATTATTATTTGATATTATTTTCCTCCTTTTTTTTCTCTATTTGATTTGTTTGAATATGGTTTGAATAATATGTATAGCTTTAATAGAAAATCAAGACGAAGTGGCGCGCATTCAAAACGAATTGGCGCGAAGCAACTTTCATTTTGTTTTAGGAAAAATACTTATAACAGTTTTACATCTTATACAAAGACATAAAAGAAACAGAGTGCAAATGAATTTATAAGCAAAAAAAAAAAAGGTCAAATTAAGAAATTAACTAAGTGGTGATTACGCAGGCGAGTCATTTAGAAGATTCATGGGCCGAAACACTTTGAAAATATTTTAGTTTAAATACCAGATAAAGTTAATACTTTGGAAATGGTAACGTTAATGCTTAACTATATGTTTTTTAGCACATTTCCAAAAATTTTTTAAAAAAATGTGCTTATTAGTTTCACTCTGTCCGTCGTCCGTCTGTTTACAAAACTTCTACACCGTTAAAGATAGAGAAAAAAAATTTTAACCATAGGTAGGTCTCATAAAAAAAATAATTTTGTGGAACAACTTTTTCATGTAGCCCCCCCCCCATTACGGAGCTACAGCCCCTCAAACTTTGAAAAAGCCCTATTTTTAAATGCATATATCTTATGTTCTGCTTAAGATTTTGTCAATCTGAAAACGTCATTCGACAGGTATTTCTTTTATCTTTGTAAATTAATATCAAAATTATACATTTTTTTTAAATTTAGTATTTAAATTTACCGTTATGTGAAAACCAAATTTTGCATGATTTTTCTACTTTCATAACTCCGGCACGCTTCTAGATAGAAGCTTGAAATTTTGAGACAAGAAAGAATTTTTAGAATTAGTATAAGTTTGCTCAGAAAATTTTTTCGAACCACCCCCTGTTTATGAGCTATTAGGGCTTAAAAATTGAAAATTTGCTATTTTTAAACACCTGTAACTTAGGAACCTGTACACATTTTACTTCTGCAAGGTATAAAAATTAAAGCTACAATAATATATTTTTACGTGTGTTAAAGGTTTATTTTAATTGTAAAGGGTTCCAAAGTTGCAGCTCTTCAAAATTGCGAAAAAGCCCCATTTTCAGATGTATATATCTCGGGCTCTGCGTAATAATTTTGCAATCTAAAACCGCCAGAAGATCGAAAATTTTATTATCTATATAAAACAATATCAAAATTATGTAATATTTTGTAATTTACTATTTAAATTTACCGTTATGTGAAAACCACATTTTGCATGAAATTTCTTTTTTTATAACTCCGGCACCCCTTTAGATAGGAACCTGAAATTTTGAGACAAGAAAGAACTTTTAGAATTAGTTTCCTCAGAACATTTTTTGGTAACACTCCCTCTTTAAGAGTTATTACGCCTCAAAATTTGAAAATTTGCTATTTTTAGACACCTGTAACTTAGGCACCTGTACAAATTTTTCTTCGGCAAGACATGAAAATTAAAGGTTTAATAATATATTTTTACGTGTGTTGACGGCTTTTCTTAGTTATATAGGATTCCGGACTTATAGCCCCCCAAAATTTCAAAAATGTCCTATTTTCACATTTTTTCTTATTACATGAAATTTTCAAATTTTTGTGTAAGTCACACTTCTAAACAGTTTGTATTGAGTTTTGGAAATGTGCGCTTTTAAAAACCGTTGGTTTACATTCTACCTTGTTTAAATGGCGTTTGAGAAAATGAACAAAATGTCAAATGAAATAACAAATAAGAATAACAAAAATAATGACTGTTTTGTTTGATCTTTAAACATTGTAAGTTGGTAAGTTGTATGCAGTGGTTTCAGTTTCTGTTTGTACATACATATATATTTTAGAAATTTTCATTAACCAATAGAAAAACAAATTATAATGGCCTTGTATGGAAATTCACAGGATTCTTATTGAATTAAAACTATCTTTGAGATAAGGAATTATAAAAGTAATGTATATTCGATTTTAATGTTATTTTTAAAGTTGATAAAGTTTTTTATTATTTAATTTTTGAATTTTAGAGATTTTGACCAAAATGCAAGTGGGCAATTGTAGCTGTTTTGTAATTCTCATCTCTTTTTCCAAAACATTGAACAGAGAAATGATGTTTTGTTTTTGTTAATAAGAACATGGTATTTAATAGGTTATGGATACGAAATCATTTCCAAAATACCATTTACATAATTTTAAATATAGTGAGAGAGGCGACTATACTCTTGCTTAAGAAATTATTCAAAACCCTGATTTTGTAACCAACTATATAAAATACCTCCTAATTCAGAATCACCTAGTTAATTTCTTAATTTGTCCTAATTCATAAAATATATATGTATGTAGATATATACAAATATTTTGTAACAAGCGTGATTTTCAATTTAACTTTAAAATTTCTCCTAAATGAGAATCTCGTAAACACACTTAATATATATAAATGTTAAAAGGGGATTACCCTAATTTTATAATCACCAATAAAATTCTTTGAAATTATTTTTTTACATGTACATATTTTATAATTTAATTGTATATAGCCTACACAGAATAGAACATTTCCTTATGGAATCTTTCCTTGTTTTGTGGAATTTTTTTTTTGGAATTTCTGGAATTTTTGAAATTATTTTTTTGTTATTGTTTGAAATAATGACTTCATCCCGTATTAATACTATGAGATATCGATTAAATTTGAATTACTTATTGTGTTTAGAGTGAGTGTTCATAGGGTGTATTTTAATTAGTTTATTGGCTGGACAGCCTATTTCTTTTTTAAAATTATTTTTAAAAAAAACACCATAATATTTCTGCTTTCAAAATAACACATTTTATTTCTAATTTTTTTTTTTTTTTTGTTTTTTTTTTTTTTGTTATATGTATATGCATTTTTTGTTTGTTTTTTTTTTTTGACAAAAGAGAAAATGTAAATTTATCCCTTTTGTTTTTTTTTTTTTTTAATATGCATTTTAATATAAATCTTAAAATTTAAAAAAAAAAATATATATATATATATATATATAATATTTTATTTCCGAAGAAATATATATATATATATTTGTTAAATTTTTTTTTTGTTTTGTTTTTTTCATGAAAACATTTAATAACATTTACAATAAATATATAATATATTTTTATCAAAACAAACATTAAAAATAAATTTAATATTATATTATTTATATTTAAATAATATAATGTTTATATCGTTTTTTTTTTTTTTTTTTTTTTCATTTAGTATTTAATTACTTAGAATATCGCAAGGATTTTTGAAAGGATTGAAAATTTTTATAACTTTTATTTTTGTATACTTTTCACAATATTTTACAACAGAAATTATAACAATGTTTTATTATGTTGTAAAATTTATTATTTTCTCTTTTCTTCTTTCTTTTTTATAAATATATATATCTATAATCTATACATATATATATATATATATTTTTTTAACATTTTTTATATTATGATGTATATATGTATATATTATAAAGTTTTTTTTTTATATATGTTGAATAATCATGGACAAATTTACTAATAATTATTACTATTAGAAATTTTCTTTTATTTTTTTGTTAATGTATATAAATATATATTAATTTTGAATTTTTGTTTTTTTTTTTTTTTTTTATTTAATAGAAAAATACAACATTTAAGTTTTTTTTTATTTTTTGGAACTATTTTACTAAGGAAATTAATTTGTAAATTTTATTTTGAATTCAATCGTATTTAAATAAAAAAAAAAGAAGATATTTCTAGAAAATGAAAATCATTTCTTTTAAACTTTGTGTAGACAATATATACATAAATTACCGGCTTTATACAAATTTTTATTCAAGATACATATAAATCGATATATTATGGTCAATAATTATAATTTGAATAAAATAATAAATAGCAGAAAGGATAAAATCTTATAAATTATTTAAAGTATAGATGTGAAGAAAAAATAACATTCTCAATTTATTTGTATCTTCATATATGAGATTTATAGTATCCAAAGAAAACTATTAAAATGTTAAAGGGAGACCACAGATCATTGGGGAGCACCTCAGTTGGCCTAAATCCATTTCTCAAAAAAGACATTTGGCATAAAGCCAGTTGGCATAAAAAGACTGTTAGCATAAAACCAGTTAGCATAAAAAGACATTTAACAAAATTCCATATGTACTAATTGGACACTTCGCATAAAATTTTGTTGACAAATGGGACATTTGGCATAAATCTTTTTAGTAAATGGGACATAATTGGAAGTATACCAATTATAATTAGATTACTTAATTATTTTTTTTTTTGATAATGTTTATTTTTATAATTAAAAAAAAAACAGGTTTTTGGAAATAATTTTTGTGATGCGGTTTGAACTCTATTATTTCCACCTGAAAATTTTGTTTTGAATTAAAATATTTGAATAAATATAAAAAAACAGGCTGCCGGTTTATCGTTTTGCTTTTTATCAAAAAACCAAATGTCGAAAAAAAATGTTGGAAAATAAAGTTTTTGACATTCTTTTAAAAGTATAGCATATTTTAGAGCTATAGTTGGATTTAAAATCAGGATTGCCCGTTTTTCTATAATATTTATATTTATGTATATGTGTGAGATACTGAATTAGGAGGGGTTTTAGAGTTGGTTACAAAATCACTGTATTTTCCCTTTTGTTAAAAAATTTTTTCCATTCAACTTTCCATTTAAATACAGAATCATAACCATCATTAACATCATCATTATCTTCATCATCATCATCATGACCAACACTACCAACCTTATTACGTAACCAACAATTAAAATATCATCTACAAAAAATTAATGCCAATTGACTCATTTGCTAAAAAGATTTATGCTGAATGTCCCATTTAACAAAAGAATTTTATGCGAAGTGTCCAATTAGTACAAATGGAATTTTGCTTAATGTCTTTTTATGCTAACTGGTTTTATGCTAAAAGTCCATGCCACCTGACTGTATGCCAAATATCTTTTTAAGAAGTGGATTTATGCTAACTGTCATAGACCCGATCATTGATAATTTGATCGGGAGAAATGACAATCGATTCAAATTAATAGGATTTTAATATACTTAATTTTTATCTAATTTTGTTAAATTATCTGTCTTCAATCACTTTAGTAGTGTATAATTTTAAAATACTGCCATATTGTTTCGTTTCCTCAATTGTTTTTTTTTTATCAATTTGATCAATTTGAATACATGTAAATTTTTATTTGTAAAATCGTATTAAAATTAAGGTTACACTTTACTATTGTGAATTTATTTTTATATTAATGATTAAAATATTGAAAAGAAGCTGTAAGTAAGTAAATTAGTATTCCATTTGAAATATGTAGTAAAAAAAGACTGATAATGTAAAAAGTAGAAAACAAAATAAGAATTTTATTATCTATTTATAAACATTAAACAATAAAGTGCTTTATAAAGTTTTATTGACATGGATGGATATATGGAAAACTCATAGCTATGTAAATATTGTTCTTTCACTTTAAAACCAAGCTAATAAATTAAAGTTCAAGTAAATCAATTATATTATGTAAAACATTTTCGTATTGTTATTTTATATGTAATTAAAAAAATTTTTTTATTATTTATTTTTTCATTATTATATTGAAAATAAAAAAGGAAAAACAAAAGATCAAAGACCTATTGTTTTAATAATGTTTTATATATCTAAACATGTACATATCCATATACATATTTATAAAGATATTGTTTAGTTATATGTGATAAACAAAATTTAACTATTTATTTAACCGTTTATAGATAACTGCGGTAAGCTTTTGAAAAAAATTATTCTAATGTTTTAGTGGATCGCGATCATATTAATAATTTATTTAAATTAAATAATAATTAAAATCAGAAACAAAACCATTTTTACAAAAAACTTTTTAATAAATAATTTAATTTATATTTAATATTTTTAAAAATTATAATGACGAACATAATTTGACTCCGGTTATTAAAGTGTTAAATTATCTTTTTCTAGATTGAATTCAATTTTTGTTTTTAGTATAATAGGTAATATATATAAAATAGTATTTGAAGAATTTTTACATTTATATTATTTTATTACAAAAATATGACATACTAATACACAGAAAATACTTCTAAAAAATTATTTAAATTTATTTTTATTTTTTTTATTTTTAAAATATTTTTTTTTGTTTTCACCTTTTCTTAATAATAAATACTTTTTTTTTTTTTTTTCTGACAAATATTTTCATATTTTTATATAATAAAGCAGGAACTTATCACACTTATGTAACAACAATGTTCATCCATCGATTTAATTGGGTGACCCTTTAAAAAAGAACATGTTTTCTGAAAAAAATATATAGAAGAAAAATTATCTAACAAAAGAAAAAAAAAAAATTTATTAAAAATTAGGCAAAAAAAAAAAAAAAAAAAATTTTTTTAAATTAAACAACACAAAATATTAATAAATTTTATTGTTAAAAATTAAAGATTTATTTCTTATAAAAACAAAACACAATAGTTTATAATATGTATATACTTAACTATATAATATATAAGATATTTTGTAAAGAAGGATTTATGAAGCTTTAAATTGTTTTAGGGGATGAAAAATCAAAATTATTTTATTTAAATATGTTTTAAATCTACTAAATACCTTTTTTGTTTTTTTTTTTTTTCTAAAAATAATATTAATGATGTATTTATAGTAAGCCTAAATATACACATATGGATTCAATTAAATTATCTAATTTAAAAATAAGCTTTAGTATGGTTTCTTACATACAATTGATTTTATTATCTTCGATTAGATAATATGGCACTTCACTTAAAGTTGGAGAAATTTAATGTTATTTTAACAATTTTTTACCACAAAATGCAAAAAAAAAAAAAAGGAAACGGAAAAAAAGAAGAACAAATATGGCATAAAATTATAATTATTAAATAACTGAATATGGCAACAATTTAACAAGTTTTAGCATAAAATTTAAAAATAGCAATTTTCTAAAATATACTTTAAAAAGCTCAACTATAATATAAATGATAAATATGTAGCTACTGTAAATTATTAAATATTTATATAAAAATTATAAAATTTATTAATATA
The DNA here is from genome assembly GCA_947095535.1 of Poecilobothrus nobilitatus. Taxonomy (NCBI): domain Eukaryota; kingdom Metazoa; phylum Arthropoda; class Insecta; order Diptera; family Dolichopodidae; genus Poecilobothrus; species Poecilobothrus nobilitatus. The sequence continues at coordinate 17,150,697 of OX352773.1, read as the reverse complement.
TATTAATAATTAATTAATCCATTAATAAAACGTTTATTACTAATTAATATACTGGTATTTATTAAAATTAATAAAAATGAAGGAAATCTTATTTTTTTTTTTTTTTTTTTGATATTTATTAAAATGTCTTTGACAGTATCAAAATACTTTTTTAGTTTATAAATCAAAATAAATACAAAAACAAAATTAATATTTGCACCAATTTCATATTTTAGTACTTAAAAATTTTAAATAGGGGCCTCACGCTCTCTTATCGGGCGTGGATAAGAGCGTATATAAAATACGATGTAAACACAAAGGAAGTGTGGGTTTGAACACCACACACGTCGTAAGAATAATTCTCAATTCTACATATTCCAATTGTTGGAAAATGAGAAGTAAACATCATATTATTATAAAAGATCAGAAAATAAAAAAATTTTTAAATTTCTAAAAGAAAACATTTTTAAAATGTATGAATGAAAACTAAAATGTGTAAATATTTGTAGGCACTAGTAATTTATTTTATTTAAAAAATATTTGTTTTTGGTTAAATCGGGTCCAAAGATTTATTATCTTTTATTAATATATAAATACTATAGAAACTTTGATATAATTAAATTTTAAATTGAGTAAATAATTTTAAAAGAATTTAATTAATTATTATTCAACAAAATATACATATAAAGTAATTAATAAATTATTCAACAAAATGTATATAAAACTTCCTTTCTTGAGAACTTTTTTATTATATTAATTATATTATGTAAGTATATATGTATATACATATTAATTTTAAAAAAAATTATTACATAAACAGTATGTATGAAAATTATTATTAATATTATATTAATTATTCAATTAAGAGTTATTATATATAATGTAAAAGCTATACATTTAATAGAAGAATTGAAATAATAATATATTAATATAATTAATATATATAAATACAAAAAAATTAATAAACTATTAACAGAAAAAAAAAAAATGATCGCCAACATTGGAAGACAGATATAGCATGCCTTGTATTTTTTGATTATTTTTTATTAAAATTTATGCTCACTGTTTATTTAATTGTAATTTTTTTATTTTTTCTAACATTTAAAAGCTCATGTGATTTACAAGTGAATGTAGTATTTTTATTTTTGATATTTTACTATAGCTACATATATATTGCTGTAAGCATATTTTTGTGATAATTTTGTTTGATGTGAACGAAAACTTTAAGTTTTTCTTTTGCCATTGCTTTAAATGTGTTTTTATTATAATAAAATACTTTTTCTATCTGTTTTTTTCTTTTATCTCTATATAGTTTAAAGTATCACAACTTTGTCTGAATTCTATAGATTATATGTATATATGTAAATATATATATATCTAAATATATGGTGAAAAAAACCCAAAAACAAAAATAAATTTAAAGTGATAATCTAGTAGTGATCTGAAGAACTTCTAGAAGTACCTGTAGAAAGCTAAAAAAAAAAAAAAATATAAAAAAAAAAAATTATTAAAAAAATTTTTCAAAAAAATATTTAATAAATTCTTAAATTATAAAATAAATAAAAAGAAAAAATAAACAATAATTTTTATATACTATATGATAATTATTTAATAAATTAAAAGATTTTAATATTTTTATCTATAGGTAGTGGGTACATATAGTTGCAATGAAAACTAAAACGGATAAAAATTTTTATATGGGATATTTTTAAATTGAAATCCTTTTTTATTTGCAGCGGGGTAACTTTTTTTTTTGTTTTTGAATAATATGGGGTAATTGAAAATAAGATAATTATAAGTATAATTTGTATATTTATAAAAAACCGAATCGATTTTGTTAGGATGTAAGATTGAAATTACAATCGAATTAAAAATTTTTTTAGAGTTATATTTTCTTTCCAAAAAAGTCTTCATAAAAAACCGTCCAACGAAATACACTTCGAAAATTGACTATAGATATTTTCATACAAAAAACTAAAATAAAGTCTTATACTACAACTTATTTATACTTTACTTCCAAAAAAAAAAAAAGAAAACTTTGAAATTTTAAGTAATGTAATGTAGAAGAAAATAAAATCTAATTAATTTTCCTTCAAGATTAATATTACTTTCCATCTGCTTCGAATTCTTTTTAGATGTGTCAAATAAAAGCTTTACGAGCCTTAAATAAAAAACTCCTTTACGAGCCTTAAATAAAAAGTATCTTAATTTTTTTTCGTAAAGTTTTAATAAAAGATGAAAAACATTTTTTCCCAGAAGTTTTTGTAAAAAAAAAAGATTTTTAATTTATTTTCGAAATTTTTTGGCAAAAGCAGCATTTTTTTTTAAGCTCTACTATATTTTTGTGTTTTTTTTTGTTTCGAAGTAAATTTGTATTATAATTATTTTATTTTCAGTATTTAAAATAATAAATTAAAATCTATTTTATTTATTCTTCTTAATATTCCACTTTAATTTCTGGCATTCCTATTTTTTTTTTTTTTGATATAAAATAAAATTTTAGTTTCGATTTTATTTTCGATTTCGAAAAAATAAAATCGATAATATTTCGTTTGACATTATTATACGGCATTAAGTTAAACACCCTTTATTAGAATATGTATAATATATTAAAATTTTATTTAGTTTAAGTTAAAAAATTTAAAATGATTTTAAATATAAAAATTTTTTTTTTTTTCGTTTTCATTTTTGAAATATCAGATTTTCCGTTTATAGAAAGTTTTCAATGTATAAATTTTATATTGTATAAATATTATAATTATATTTTTATACAAAAATTAAATTATTATCTACTAAAAATTAAACAAAAATATATAACAAAAAATATATTGACAATAATGAGAAAAAAAATTTTTAAATTGTACATAAAAAGAAAAGAAAATGAATAAAAATTATTAAAAAAAAAAAATCATAAAAAAACATGAAATGTTCTTTTTCAAAGCTAAAATATAATATATTAATTAAATTGTCTAAAACGCAACAAATTTATTTATTTCTTTTTTTGTATATTTGTATACTTTTTCCAATTTTATTTTAAAAAAAGCAAATTAAAAAAATATTTAATTAATTAATAATATCAAATTATAGATAATACATATTTATCGAATGATTTTATTTATTATAATTAGGAAAGGTCATATATAATCTATTGTTTAATCAAAAAAGATACATGGTGTTTAGTGGGTTAAAATGCTACACACTTGTAAAGGACTCATACTATTTCGACTATCTCATAGTGTGAAATTGGTTTGAAATAATGTTTTCCATTAACCTTCGTAAAAAAAAAAAAAAATTATAAGTATAGTTTTTTATTATATTTAAATTAATGCTCGATTCACAGTTACGCAATTTGAATAGTTATCTGAACTGCAGAGTGCGGACATTATATTTTATATGAAAAATTGAGCATTCTCATTTTTTTGAAAAAGTGTGGATATGGAACTTTTTTTCTCTCCTGATAAAAAGTTGAATTAACTTTAACAGTTAACTTTTAATTAGGAAGAATTTGACCAATGCTGTAATTTTTATAACATTTGCGGCATTTAAAAAAAAAAAATTATTAATAGATAGACATACAGCGCATAATTTTAATATTAAATTTCTATTAATTTAATTTTTATGTATTAAAATATATTTTTTATTTTAAAAAAATGATTAAAATTAAACTTCAAAAAACGAAAAATGAAAATCTTTCAATTTTAAAAAATTTATCTGATTCAATTGAAGCAGTGAATGCAGCATTACTTTGAATTAATAACCAAGATCTGCATGTTAAATAATAATTTTAACATTGAACGCTTTTTTAGTATATCACTTTAATTTTTATTTATGTTTTTATATGATTTATAATATTATAGAAACCATAGAAGAATGATAAACAAATTTGAATACATACAAAAATTCTTTCATTAGTTTGAACTTTGGTTTGGCTATATGAATTTATAACAAGCATATATTTGCAAGCATATTTGCAAGCATATTTTTAATAAATTTGATGAAACATTATAATATAATAACTAATGTTATTCAGTGCACAGATTTATTTTCTTTCAATTTAATATTATAAAAACCATATTCTTTCTTAATATTTGTTATATAAGAGTATATTATGACTGCTAAAAGTTTATACACACATTATACACATATATTAATATTATATATTAATTAATTAAATATTTTATTTATTAAATAATTAATTAGTAATTTAATAATTATATTTGTAATTATGTTTCAAAAATTAAAATTAAAAATTGTATTATCTATATTTGATATAATTATAATTAATAAATATTGCATAGTATAAGTATTAATAATATAATAAAAAAAAAAAAACTTGAACAAAAAAAAAAGTGATTTTTGATAATAATAACAATAATATAAATTAAAATTAATTTATTGTTTTAAAACAACATTTGACAGTCACATATAGTTTTTTTTTTTTTTTTTGCAATTTTAAATAATTTTGTTTTTATATATATTTAATATAATATAATAAAGCAATAAATTTACAGCTAAACAATTAACAATATCCTTTTTTTCTTTTTTTTGGTTGTTTTTAACGAATTTTTTTTTTTTTTTTTTTTTATGTAATATTAACGAATATTTATTTCAAATATAGAAAACATATACATAATATAATATATATATTTAAAAAATTTATTAATATAATATAATTTAATTTATTTTTTAATATACATTTATTTTTCTTTTTTTGATTTTTTTAATTCATTTTAAAAACACAACTTATACATTTTGTTTTTTATTTTGTATTTTATTAAATTTAACGGCCCCTCTTCCAGCATTGATTTTTTTTCTTTTTTTTTTTTTTTTTGGTAATTTTAATTAAAATAAAATTATTAACGAAACTACAAAAATAAAAATAAAAAACATTAATATTAATTATAAATAATAGATAAAAAATTCTATTTTAATAATTTATTATTAAATAAAATCAATATTTAATAGAAAATAGTATAGTAAGAATTTTGAAATAATTTTGAAGAATTATCTTTTAGGAAGCTAGGGATGGATTTTAGAATGTACATACAAGCTTTATTCTATAAATAATAAAACTTTCATAAGTAAGTTAAAAACAAAAAGAAAACAATTTTTTTTTAATAATAAACATTGCATTTAAAAATTTATAGTATAATATAGAGTATAAAAAGATCTTCAGATTAAGAGTATAAAACATTACATTACATTAGAGTATATTTTTATGATGGTCTGTAATATTTTATAAGAAATTACGTAGAAATGAAAATTATATTTATAAATGTTGATTAATATTTTAAAAACAAATAATAATTTTGACATTATTATAACAATATAAAAAATAAATGCAATATTATTAAATAATAAATAAAAAAAATGAAAATTAAAAATTCTAATAGTACATTTTATTGACATCTAAATCTATAAAATATATATATGTACTTTTACAGCCAAATGTCAATATAACAATTTTGAATATTTTTTACTATGTGTATTCAAAGTTAAGCTTGCAATTAATCTAAACTAAAAATAATACAAAAATCAAAGTATTTATGTATGTATATTTAAAAATAAATATTAATAAAAAACTTTTATTTAATTAATTGAGATTAGAAAAAAAAATTTTTTTTTTTTTTAATTTTAAATATTAGAGAAATTCCGTAATTAAAATAAATAATAATATTAAAAATTGAGAAAGGTAAGAAATAAACAATTTTTTTAAATTACTTAAAAATTTAGACCCAGATAATATGTTTCTTACTTTATCACCAATTACCAAGGGTGTTTTTCTTTTTCTCATCAGATTAATGCTCAGAGCAGATATTGAGCGCTCAGAGCGAATAATGCTCAGAGCAAACTTTTATCTGAACTCTGACCGCTCTGAGTTTAAAAAGAAACGCTAAGAGCACAAATTGTCAATTTTTATCCAAATTATTTCCTAAAGTTATTATTTTTTTATTTCATTATTTTAAATGTAATAATATAAATATAAAAGAAATTTATTTAAGAAATAAAATAAAACAAAGTTAATTTATGAAAAATTTCATTTAATAAAATTTAAACTTAAAAAACAATGTTTATCTATATGCACGAGTTTTTTTTTTAATGATGGTTTTGTTATTTTATTCTTAATTTGACGTTTTATTTTTTGACAACTCTATGAAATCTGAAAAAATTTTACGAGCTCAATGATCGCGCTCTGGACACACTCCGAGTTAAAAAAGAAACACAAAATAATTAATTTGGAGAATCTGAATTCTGAGCATAAAAAGAAACACAATTTTTTTGCTTAACAGCTCTGACTCTGCTCTGATGAGAAAAAAAAAAACACCCTTATCAACTAAATTTAATGGATTTATAATAGATACTTACTTATCATATAAATTTATCAATCGATTAAAATATCGATATTGTAAATGTTGTTTGTCAAGTTTTGATTGATACAATTATGACAAATTGTGAATTTTTTATTAACAACATAATTGTCATATTACAAACGTCAATATTTGGATATTTGGATTTTTTAATTTTTGTTTTTTATTGATAATAATTGTTTGTTTGATTTGTAAGAACGTTTTAAAAAAAATTTAATTAAAAAAACAATTTAAAAATATTTTAAAAAATTTAAGTATACAATGTACATATTTTAATTTCATAATAATTTTTATTATACATTGGAAAAAATTTACTTATTTTTAGGAAAGAAATAGAAATAAATTTGTCAGTCAGTAAAAAAAACACAATTAAATAGATTGAAAACTTCTTAAATGATTATGGTAAATAAAGAAATCGTTTTTTAAGGAAACTAAGAATGACATCATTTTTAATACTTATAATTGAAAACTTTTAGATGCAGAAAATCTTAAATCATTCCTTATAATTATTTTTATATTATTGAAGGAAAGACTCTCTTAAAGGCGTTTCCATTTTATCGACAATCTATTCTAAAAAAATATTAAACCTTAATTTTTTTTTTAAACGGAATCTTTTTATAAAACTAGACAAACAAAATTTTCAAATTATTGTTTAGAAAAAATTTTTCGACATTTTATTACCGTTTGGTCATCTAAATCTAAAGTATTGATTGATTTACTCCTTAAGTTTATTAATATGAAAATAATAGTGAAATTTTTTTTTGATATGTCTCTAAAACAACATGTTCATATTTTATATGATAAAAAAATTGTAATTTTAAGTTTATATGTATGAAATTTAATATAAGCTTTAAAATTTTGTATTTTATTTTATCCTATTTTCTATGATTTCGATGGGTTTTATAAGTGTATAAAACTAAATAGAAATGAAAAATTTTTTTGAGAACTCCATATCTCTGAAACGATTGCGAATAAACTTCACCTTTTAATACAATTTTTTGTTTATTTTGCAGTTTACATATAAAAGAGTTTACAATATTGCAGTTTACATATAAAACATTCTGTATTTTTTTTTAATACGGCATGAAAAAATTTAATCTAATCTCATTTAATCTCATTTATTGAACTAAACAAAGCAATAATAATATTAATAGAATAAAAAAATTTAAATAATACAAAAAAATGTATATTATGTGTAACATATATAAAAAATAATATAAAAACATAATTTAAAGTAAATACATAATATATAAAAAAAAAAAAACTAAAAGTAAAGCAATACATTAATTAAAATATACATAATGTATATATAAATAATATGCTTTCTAAAATATGTATGTATATAAAATATTTTAATAATTTTGGTCCTTTTGATTTGATTTTTCATATATAGAGTGATTTTTTTTTAATAATTTTGTAATCTTTCTTTTTATTGATCTTATATTAATTTTTAATCTTAATTATTACTATTAATAAATTAATAAATAATTAATGAATTAAAAAAAAAGAAAAGAAAATGTGTATTAATAAAACACAAATATCATATTGTTACATCACTTGTTTTTTTTTTTTGTCTAATGATAATAATGCAAAATATTTATAAAATATGTATATATGAAAAACAAAAAAAAAATTTTTAAATTTTAAATTTTGATATAAATTTATGCAAATATTTTAAATATATATATTAAAATAATATAAAATGTATACATATATTTATTTTTTGTTAATCTATAAATATAATATTATATGTATGTATTATTTATATAATGTATAAATAGAGTTAAATTTAACAACATTCTTTCACAACATAATTAATAATAAAACTATTAATGTATATTAATGTATTTTTTTTTTTTAAATTAATTAAATGTTATTTATTTAATTAATTTTTTTTTTTTTTTTTATATATATATATATTATTTTAATATTTATATGAATATGTATGTATATACATATAATTTGCTAAATATTTTTGAAACATCACAAAACAAATTTTTTTTTTTTTTTGCAAAATAATTAAAGCTACATTACGGTGATGTTAATGAAAATTTTGTTTCAATACAAAAAAAAAATATATATGTATGTTATAATAATATATAATATATATTTTTAGATATATGTATATTATATTAATTAATTTTGTTTTAAATTTTATCAGTTTTGTTTTCTAATTTTTTTTTATATTTTATGAATATATATATATTTGTTTATTTTTTTTTTTTTTTGTTTTAGATCTTTAGTAAAATTATTAAAAATTTTGTTCCAATTCAAAGTATTGTTGTTTTTTGTAGGTATTGTTTTATTTTTTATTTTTTTTGTTTTTTAGTCAAATTGTCCATGAAAACGCACATAATATTATTAAAGTATGTCATTATAATATATTTTTTTTAATTAAATTTTTATTTTTTAAATTTGTTAAATATATATATTTATATATATATATTTTTTTTTGATTTGTTATATTTTTTAAGGCAGTAGAATTAGTGATAATTTGTATTTTTGGAAGAATAAAATTTTAATATTTGATTTTGTACAGAGAGGACCAAAAAAAATTTTTTTTAATTCCTTTTTTTGTTGTTTTTTTGTTGTTTTTTGGGATTTTCTAACAAATGTATATTATATGATTTATGTCTTTAGATCATTTCAATATACGACGTCTATTAATATAATTTTATTATATAATTTGAAGCATTTTAAAGGATATTTTTTTTTTTACTTCGGGCTAAAATTTTTTTTATCTTGTTGAAACAAAAACAAATGATTTTTCAGCTCAAAAAAAAAAAAACCCACTGTTACCCACTAGGCCACCGAGGACCCTGATTAATAAATTTTTTTAATCATCTTATGTTATTCAGCTTTTGTGTTTTACTGCGATGTAAAATATGTTTAAATATGAAAACTAAAGTGAAATAAAATACAAAGTTTGAAATACGAGATTATTTTATTACTTTTCATTTAATAAACTGCAGGATACATTTCGTCATGCTCAACATGCCATCTTCAACATTTAGAAATATTTTCTCGAATATATTTATGGAAGTATTATAGACAACAATAATACTTTTTATTAAAATATGGGTTTTTCTGAGCATAAACGAGACTAATACAATATTATTTTTTATTTTTAATTTATATATTTAAATCAAACAACGTTATAATCTTTGTTTCATTAATCTTTTTATTATTAACTTTAAATTTTACTGAGCGACGCGTTTCGAGCAAAAGATTTAAAGTTAATAATAAAAAGATTAATAAAACGAAGATTATAAGGTTATTTGATTTAAATATATTAATTAAAAATAAAAAATAACAATAATATACTTATATTATGTTTATTCGTGTAAAAATTAAATAAGTGGATTAATATTCAAAGTGGAAATATTATGTATTCATAATATTTATTATTAATATCAATTTTTGAATAAATTTTAATGTCAATATTTTATAAAACTTTTTTAATATTATGAAAAATATTTCAAAAAAATTTTGTAACAATTGAAAAATACTTAAAAACTTCTTTTGAATTGTAAAAAAAAATCAATTTCCGTTGCTACACCTAACACAAAATTTAATTATATAACGAAACTTTCTGAAAATTTATAGAGATCTATTTCAATTTTTACATAATATATGAGAAAGTACTAAATACAAGCACTACAGGATATGTACAAAATAATTGAAAAAAATGAAAGTCTTTATTTAACCCCTTGTTGTTTTATTTTAAAAATATAATTATAATATAATATAAATACTATTTTTCATATCGTATATAAAATAAAGAATATGTTCATTAAAAATTTATTTTGAAAATAATAAATTTATAGTATTCTAGTTTTTTTTTTTTTTTTTTATCTAACTACTCAAATACGTCTTACAACCACATCTAATTTTAAAATTCAACATATTATTCTTATTTTTACTAAACTAAAATTTATTTTGCTAACTATATATAGATTTTAATACAATAATTTTTCTTATTAAATATTATATAGGAAAATGAGATATAATTATCTGCCATTATATTATTTATAACTTAATTTCAATAAGAATATTTACGAGACATCATTGGATAATAAAATGATTTAATCTTTAGAGTTGCCATATTGGGACGTAAATAAACTATAACCTAAATATAATATTATGTAAGTGGCATTGATTTTGAATAATATTTTTTGAATAAAAATTTACTCAATAAGATAAAGTTCATTATAATAAAAAGAAAAAAATATATTTTAAGTAAAATTATAAGCTTTGAATTTTTTCATGTTCTTTTATTGTCCACAAGAAAATATTGAAAGATCACACTATTAACATTTAAATTGATGTTTAAAAATGACGAATAAATGAAATGTATTAATTGTTAAAAAGAATAAAAGAAAAACTACCACCTTCTTTATACTTAGGGAATTCTTCAAATTTTATTGTAAGAATTTTTAAATAAGAAGACACAAACTTAAAACAAAATAACTAAAGTCTGATACTAACGAAATTCGAAAATCAAACAAATTATGTTGAATTTGGCAAGAAAAAACCACATCTTTTACTGCTGCATTTAATGGCAATATATGCCATGTGTTTTGTTTGGATATCGAAATATGATAAAATTAATTTATTAAAAAATGAGTTTATATGTTAAAAATGATTTAATTACTATATAATTTATTTTTAATATAAGAAATTTTATTAATATTTTTTTTAAATTTGTTTTTTTTTTTTTTTTTGTTATATTTTGATTGGTTTTTCACTAATAATATAATATTTTTATTAATTAGAATAAATGATATGATATGTTAAAAATTTTAAATCTTAATTAACTAACATATATTAAGTATATATATAGAGATAATTAAAGTAATTAAAGATTGTCTGAAAATGATTTTGTTAAAAGTTCGTTTCATGTATTTATTTTTTTTATTTAAATATTAAAATTTTATTTTTTTTTTTTTTTTTTAAAAAAGTCCTTAATTTGTTTTATCGTCGATAATTATAAGGGTACATTAAATGTATATATATACCACATTAATAATAAAATTAATATGATTTAGTGAAAATATTTAAAAGATTAATATTTAATAAATAATTTTTATTTTGGTTTTTTTTTTTGTTTTTTATCTATCTAATTTTATTATTAATTTTTATAAATTAATTTAAATTAAAATTGCAGTTAATTATCATTATATGAAAGTAAAAATATTCGAAAACTGTTTTGATAGGAAAATGAAGAAAATACGTTTAGGGCTGCCGGATGTTCTATAATTAAATTTTTAAAAAATATTGTTGAGAAGTTGAAAATATTTTTGTATTTCGGTTCTTTCTAGTGTAGGTATGTTTGCAAAAAAAAAACATATTTGTTTTTTTTTATTATTCAAATTATTATTATTTATTGCGTTACCAAAATTTTTGAAATTAAATTTAAAAACTATCTCTAAAATAAAAAGGAATAAAGTTATTAATTAAATTATTAATAAAATAAATAGAATAATTTTGATTTAATTTTTTGTAATAATTTAAGACTTGAACAATGGTATTTCTTTGGTTTTAATATTATAAATATATAAAAACTTTGGTTTTAATATCATTTTGTTTAGGCAGCCCTTGTACAGGTACTTATATATTTCTTTTTTAAACATTTAATGTTATATTCATTTAAATTAAAAAAAAATTTTTAATATAAATTAAAAATTAAAATAATTTAAAAACTTTTTCCTGCATTACTTAGCCGTTGACGACGACTATCACGATGTTTTTTATGTCTATCTAAATTTCGACCTCTACGTTCCGCTGATGGACATATAGCATCAGGTGAGCTATCTACTTTTTTTAAAACTATTCTAAAGGTAAATGTATGTTTTGGGGAAGCACTCGCTGCTCTTCTTGGAGAAGGTGGTTCAAATTCAGTAAATTCTAAAGCACTCATCCTACCAGGCCGATTACCAATTAATTGATTATTAGTTGGTATTGTTATATGACCAGGACTAATAGGAGGTATAATATTTAAACCAATATTACTTATATAGGTTGTAGAAGTTGATGATGATGTTGTTGTTGTTATTGTTGGAGTTGTGCTTAATATAGTTATATTTGTTGTTGTTGTTATTGCTCTTGGTTCAAAAATTGATGAACATCTTTTATCAGTACATAAAAATGTTGATTTAACAATATCATCATTAACACCTTTTATAGTTAATGGAAAATGCTGTTTTGTATGATCAGCAAAAGGACTTTTTTGTAATTCATGATGTGGTGTTGGATGTGGATAAGAATAACTTGAATCATAACTATCCCTAGAACTATAATTGGAAGAAGTTTGATTTGAAAGTGGACTACGTGCACGTGAAAATGCACTAAATGGTGATATGTGAATATCACGAGAACGAAAATGATCGGGTTTTTGTTTTTTACCTGATGGAAAAATTGATGGTGATGGTTTACCACATTGATTATCTGTTGGAATATAATCGAAATGAGTTTCTAAAGAAGATTTACGTCCTGATGTTGAACTTGATCTTTGAAATGTTTCAGCATCAACTAATTCAATTGATGATTTCCGTAAATCAACATTTGATTTTTTATCATCAGTTCGATTTATATCGATATCAACAATTTCGAAACTAGATGTTTGATCTTCATAGCTTGTTGATTGATAACGTGAAATATCGAAACTGGTATCGCGAGATGAATAACGATCTTCGAAACTTGATTCGCGATTACGATCAGTGCTATCAACCATTTCAAAGCTATCACCCCCAGAACGATCTGTATCAACACCAGGACTACGAAGATTTTCAAGATAAGGTGACCTAGGTGGATCAAATGAAGATCTTCTTGATGGTGGTTCAAATTCAATTATTGGACATTGTAAAGGTGCTGGTTTTATAGATTCAGTACTAGTACTTATACCTAATTCATTTCTCAATTCCATTAAATTAACGTAAATTGGTTCAGGTTTTATTGGTTGTAAGTATTGTTCAAGTTCTGTTTTAAATTGTTCTATACTTTCTATTGGATCATATTCTTGTTCTTCACTAATACGTTGTTGAAATTCTCTACTACTAACTTTAACAACACGATTACCACTACTACTACTACTGCTAATCAAATCTGTACTACTATTTTCATTGCCAATAAAATTATTTTGTGCGTTTTCATTTGACAAAGCGACTATTTTTTGTTTAATCGAACTATTTCCGTTGGTATAATCTTCATCTTTAAGTGGTTGATCGTGCTTAATATATGAGTCACCTACCTTTTCAAAATGTACATTTGCTAATTCAAATGGAATGTGCTCTTTTGACTTTTTAATACTACATCGGTCCAGTTTGGTCGATTTTTTTTGACCTACCTTTTCTGATTTGGAATCACTTTCTGTTCCAGAGGCTTCATCACCACTGGATTTTTTATCTTTCTTTTTCTCATCTGATGCGGCAGATCGACGTAATTTTAATGACATTTTTGTATTTAGACCAAATTTTAATGACATCTTTGGTTCAAATCCAACTTCAGACATTTGTTTAGTAACAGCATTTTTAGCAGCGTTACTTGCTGCGGCAGGGCTTGCAGAAAACGTACTTTGACGTATTAATGGACCACTGCCTGAACCGGATTCGGCTCTTGTAAATGCAGCTGCAAAACGGCTCCCAGTACGTGTTGTTATACGTTTTGATGGTTTCCGAACAAAAGCTAAAATCTCTTTCATAACGCTTGTGCGTTCTTTTTTCTCAGGTTGATCTTTATCTGAAGACATAGAGTCAGGAGTTTGTTTTTCACCTTTTGGTGGTTCTATAGGTTTTGATGGTTCCATTGCTGGTGATGGTTGTTTATTAGAAGCGGCCATTCGTTCAACAATTTTACAGGTTTCTATTGGATTGGAGACTGTAATTGGAGGAATGGGCATAGGCAAAATAGGACTTCGTTTTTCGCCAGTCATCGGAATTGGTGTAAATAATGATATAGAAGTCCTCTTATATGCATAGGAAGATGTTAGACGTTGATCATCTTCTTGCATATTTTCATCTAAATCATATCCACGATTATCTTGCACATGTACTGTAGATGTTGGACTGCGTCTTTGATATTGATCATTAATTATATTAACAGGACTTCGACGATCATGTACACTAAGAGTGGGACTGCGACGATCTGTTGTTGGACTTCTTGTTGGACTTCGAGCATCAATAAAACCACCATTAATAGGAGGTTCATTAGGACTTCTCATTCTATCATGTAATAGTAATAACGGGCTTCGTCTGCCTAAATCTAAATTAACTGGACTTTTTCGTCCTTGAATTAAACTCATTGATCCTGTCATGCTATTTTTACGACGATGAGATGCTCTTAATGTACCTTGCCTTGATAATGATGTTGGAGTTGTTCTTTGTGAAAGACTTCCTGTACTTTTATTTTCAGGTGGGTGTGGTGATAATGGACTCTTAGGAGTCATAGGACTTCTTTTAGATGGTTTTAAATCACTTGTATTTAAAGTAAATGGAGTTTGATTTTGTAGAAGATTATTTGGACTGCGACGTTCTGATGGACTACGACGAGTACGAAAACTTTGAGATTTTGCTTTACGGATTTTAGGTAAAGAATGCTTAGAATGGTGATGGGAAGAGGAAGAGGGGCCGTTCAACTTATGTTAGTTGCTGTTTGGAGGACCACTTGTTGGATCACTGCTACCACTTGAACTTAAAGTTGTATTCGAACCATAAGGATCCATTGAACTTTGAACTGACATCGATCTGCCTTGTGATTGACGCGCTCGTCTCACTCGACTAGAGTTTGGAGATAACTTTCCGGGGTCGACACTTGCTGGGTCTGCCTGTAATTATTAGAATCAGAAATGGGACAGAAGGGTATGACGAAGAAAAATATGGTAAATTTTTTTTTTAATTCATAATAAAACTTAAAACTAAATTTAAAAGTTTGCAAAAAAAAAAATTGAATATTTATTAAAAAGCGAAATTAAAAAGTAAGTAATAAATTATTAGATATAATTAAACTGAAAAATAAATAAAAGTTTAATTCAATTGATTTACCTGGTATGCCAAAGCATTCATTATTATTGAATATGGCACCAAACCCAATGGATGAATTTCACGCATTAAAACATTTGCTGGTATCTTATGAAATTGAATGTATTCAAGGAAATTACCAAGTATTTCTTTCATGTCAATGTTCTAAAAAAACACATAAAAATAATTATAAATATTTTTTTTTGCAAATTTTGAATTCTTAATTTATTTACAGGATTATTATCATAATATTTTTTACTCCACATTAAAGCTGCTTGAAATTTTGTAAATTCATCAGCACGTAACTCTTCTCGTGCTAATATTAATCTTACAACATGTTGTGGTAGTAATGTAAAACTACCTAAATTTAAAACTTCATTTCCATGTTCGTCTACAAATTCTAAAACTTTTTGAACCAATGATTTTGTACATTTATATTGAATATAACGTTCAGCAGAAGCTAATAGAGCACAAACAGTATCAACATTAATACAACATTGAACAAATCCTGCGCAGGCACGTCTTAGTTCCTCTAAACCATAATAATCGGCTGCATTCATGACACCTTAAAAAAAAAAAAAAAAAAAATTTTAAAATAACATATTTAAAAATATTTGCGTTTAAAATATATTTATTTTTTTACCCAATAAAGTTCTGGGTTGAAGAGTGACACATCCCGTATGAATATATTCGATCAATTGACGAAATACATCTGGTTCAAATTCTTCAATAATTAATGTTTGATGTTGTTGACCGGCGGGCTTTAAGAAAAATATTTTTTAATTATTTATTAATATTCAAAATAAAATAAATAAATTTAAATGTAATAATTAGAAGAAAAATTGTGAAAAATTACAAATAGAAAATATTTGAGAATTTAAAAATTTTTGAGCCATCTTTTAAAAATTTCAAATGTATTAAAAAAATGTCATAAATAATTAACATACATTTTATATAGGATTTAGATAATATGGAGATTTTTATTTGACTCAGAAACTTAAAAATCTTGAAATTTTATTAATATAAAAAAGATAAAGTGCAATGTTATTTTTAATGAATTACGAATTTGATCTTAATTTTAACATACCATACATAATTTTAATAAATATTACATAAATCTATGTTTGATAAATAATTAATTTCTTAATAATATTATATACAAATTTCTTTGTATATTTATCGGTAGGGGATCCAATTTTCCGGATTTACCATTTAAAAGCAAAAGGTAACAATAACTTTAATAAGCAAATAGATAAATATAAAGAAAAAAACTAGCTTGCCAGATAGTTTAATAAATTTACTAAAGTCGATTTTATAGTATAAATTTAATATAAAGAAAAAAATAACTGTAATTCCTCGCGTGTGTATAAAGTCACAAGTTCTAATTGTACACTGGCAGACGTATAGAATGATAAAAAGCTGTTTTCAATTTAATATTAAAATTGTTCAGTTATTTTTATGAAAGAGTTTCCAAATTGACAGCCAAGGTGTTTATATATATTGTCATGTATAAAGTATAACCTATACGCCAGCCAAGAATTATGGATATAAATTTAATTTTATATATAACATTATGTTGTTATTAAGGTAATGTATGCCCTATTTTCGAGTGTGGGTTTGCTTGTAATTGTTTTTTTTTTTTTGGTTTTCCCAAAATCACAAAATTTTAAAAACTTATTAGATTAATTTACCAATAAGTTATCTAAAGATTTTTTTCATACAGATTTATGTAATTTTATTATTTTGATATTTTTTTTAAATATTTTCTATAAAATTTATAATTACTATAAACATTTATTTTTCTATAAATAAAATTTACATACAAATATTTAAAAAAAAACTAATTTATGTTACGTTTATACTATACATATGTAAATTAATACAAGTGCATAAAAAGTGACAAATAATTATTTTTAAATGTATATGTTTATTTAAAGATAATAATTAAAAGGATAATTATATAATCAATATCATTCAAAATTGTTTAAAATATAATTTACTTTTTTCCATTTAAAAATTAAAAAACATTTTTTAGAATTTGCATTCTATAATTATTTAAGCTGAGTGACCTATTAATGGACTGTATTTTTATATCACAAACTTAAAGGATATTAGAGTTGTTAAATAGCAATATGTTTGTCCAGGTTAAATTCCTCTATTATAACTTTTAATTTTTCTTTTAAAGTAATTAATTTAAAATACAGTTAAAAAGATTACACTTTTCTTTTAACTCTTCCTAAAGCTACAAAATCTAATAATTATAGTAGTAAAGTATAGAACCTGATTATATAGTCAAATTGACCTTTTATTACGATACGAAAGAATATTTTGGTAGCATTTCTTAATTCCTTTCAAAATCTGAAACACTATTTCTGGAATTAATTATATTATTGAAAATGGCTTCTACTAACTATAAATTTTAAAAATTAAAACTAAACTTTGGAATACCGACCTCAACTAATTATCCAATTGTTTTTTTTTTTTGATACAGTATCAATCATATGCAGCACTATAGAATATAATTCAAATTTCATGGTCTAAATTAATTTATACTATACCTATGAACTTATGAAGATATTATGCTTTGTTTTATTATTGGTTTTATTTCATAGCACCAGTTTTCCAAAAAAAAAAAAAAAAATTCTTACTAAATCAAAATGTTGACAATTTATTCCATATAATATTTTAAAGGGAGGCGGTACGAAATCTTTCTGGTTTTTAATCTAGTTCTTTAAAATTTTATTTATTTTTTTTTAAATTTTGTTTTTTTAAAACCTTTTAAAATCTTTCTAAATCATATTATTTTTAAGGATCATATCCAATGAGAGCAGCGCGTTTTTGAGAAACCTCAAATTTTTTTCGAATGAATCAGTTTATAGCCGCTTATATTTAATGAGTGTGGCTTCGCAAAGCATTCCAGAATATATCTGTATATGTATATATAAAATTCTAGATTAATTTAAAAAATTTTTTTTTTCTTAATGCATTTCTCTGCAACATAAATGTGGACAGGAAATTACACAGCCTTACACAGTCTCCTGTTCAGAAGTGGTTATGTAAATGTCGTAAGAGGGAATACCTCTTACGACGTGTGTGGGATTCGAACCCACACTCTCTCAGTGTTTACAGCGTATTTTATACACTTTTACCTACTAGGCTACCGAGGCCCCCATTAAAAAATAAAAACATAAGATAAAAAAAGGATTTTATTAAAATATTGAATGCTTAAATAAATTTAAAAAGGGAAATAAAATAAAAATAGATTTTACAAAAAAAGACAGTTTTAAAGGATAAGATTTAAAAAAGAAAAAAAACCAATTCGTATAGTTAATCCGTTTTAACGTTAGGTAAATTTTTTTTAAATTTGGAAAAATATAACATTTATTAAAGATTTTGTTGAATTGAAGGTTTTGAAATAACACTGAAATTATTTTGAGATGAAAAAAAAACAAAACAAGATATTGTACAATAGAACCGTACAATAAAAAAGGACCAAAACAAAATGAATAAATATCAATATAAAGTGAAAGATAATAAAAACTAATACAATTGAATTATTAAAAAGGACAAATCCAAAAGATTATAATAGTGTCGTTTTTATATTTATATACCAAAGAAATTAATTTTCTAAGATGATCGTAAAGAAAATCTACCTTATATTTTGTAAATTTAATTAAATATAAAACGAAAATTTATTAATATTTTAATAGTATTTAAAAGTTGAAAAAAACACAATACAATATACAATTTCACTACTAACAATTAATTAATAATAAATATATTAAAAAATTAATATATATTAATAATATTATAATAATAAGGAATTAGAATAGTTTTAAAAAACATGCATTATATATATTGCATTCTGTGAAACCTATATTTAATTGGAACAAAAAAAAACAATATGTTGAGTTGGAAAGATTGTCTTATTCGAAAGTTTTTTTAATTAATAGTAGTATTAATAGTAATTATAAAAATATGATCTTTTTTTTGCAGATCGTTCTGCAGTATTGCAAAGTAATTGATACTAATGTGAAGACAATTAAATGAATGGTTATTTTAAATTTTTCTCATATATCTCTTCTGTATAACTTGTCTTGGTAGCGTTATAGGGTAACATTTTTTTTTTTTTGTTTTTAATTAATTAAAAATAAATTTTTATTTGCGTTTACTATGTTCGCGAGAATCGCTACTCCATTGATAATTGTGAAAATGGTATTATTAAAGTTTAACAAAAAAAAAAATTTAAAGTCAAAGTATAAACGATTTAATTTCATTCAATTAAAGTCATTAAAAAGCATTTTTTTTAATTTGTATACGTTATGTTGATCGAAGTACGTTATGTTGAAAGTGTATTGAATATGTGTATTCTCTTGATCAATATAATTCGATTACCAAATTCTTCGATTTCGTATGAAAATTATATAAAAAAATTTTTTTTAAAGAATAATTAATATATATTGTCTTAATGTATATGTATATTTTAGTTGGATCGATTATAAAGTGTCCCAATTTATAGGTTTCAATATATAGGAATAAAGTATAGAATATAAATAATAAGTTTTATATAAAATGATTTTTATTAATAATAACATTTAAAAATTATAGTATATATATATATATATATATATATTGTAATAGTTATATAAAGAAAATTAATGTTTTATTTTTATATAAAAGAGTGCAGTTTATATATTATTTATTATATAATGAATTTTAAAAATATATAAATATAATTTATATAAAATAAATTAAATCTAAATGTCGGTATATAGAATTAAAAAAAAAAAAATATATAGTATTTAGTTTTTTTTTTTTTTTTTTTGTATTATTTTTTTTTTTTTTTTAATTTTTACCTCCGGGATTGGTGCCAATTGTTGGCTGAACCCACTCCTCTATATATTTACGGATAATTTAAAATGATTGAAAATTGAAAGAAAAAAAAATTTTGAAATTGAAAACAAATTTTGTTTTTTTTTTTTTGTTTTTTTTTATAGATGAACTAATTTATTTACATATTTTATAAAAAAAACAATTGATGTAATTAAAAAAAAAAAAAATTAAATAATTAAAAGTATAACTATTAAATAATATGTATATATATGTGTTTGGTTTGAAGTTTTTTTGTTTTAAGTAAATGGTAATGGAAATTTTTGTTAAACTAATATTATTATAAGGACTATCTATATATGTTAGTTATATATACATATTTAATAGTTATATAATATGTATATAATATGTATATACAATTAATTAATTTTAATTTAAAGGGGAAAGTGAATTGATAAAAGGTTTCTAATACAATAGAATTATTAAAGTTTGATAGGTTTGTCAATTAAAGGATATTATTATTAAGGATATTAAATTTAATAATAAAAACTTTATTTAACTATATTTTTCTTATACAATTGCAATGTTATTTAAAAAATGTAAGTTTTCTAATAGAAAATCCTGTCCATTTATTTAAAAAAAAAAAAATTTTTGCAACAATTATAATATATATGTATGAATGTATGTTTTATAATTTTATTTATTTTTTTTATTTTATATTTTATTACAATTTCACAAGGGCATAAATGTCCTTGCAAAATAGAAGGTGCTTTTCCTCACGGATGTGGACCAACAAATTTTATTTAATTTAAGATTTGTTGTAAACTTTTAAAGGATATTAAATTTATTAATTATTATACCCTACACATTAAGTATAGGGTATATTAGCTTTGGTATGGTGTTTGTAACCACCAAAAGGAAGCGAGTTAGGTATAGACATGTATATATATTCTGAATCAGGATCACCGCCTGAGTCGATTTAGCGATGTACGTCCGTCCGTCCGTCCGTCCGTACGCACGATAACTCAAAAAATCATGATGTTATCTTGATGAAATTTATACTGTAGGTTAACAATGACTAAGGTAAGGCGGGGATTGTAAATGGGCGAAATCGGACCATGCGTTCGAGTACCTCCCATACAACTCCCAAAACCTAATACGCATATTTTCGAAATTAATAAAGATAGAAACTTAAAATTTTGTACGAGGGTGTGTTTTTCTGAATCCCTGATATCCCCAAAATTTGAGATGAATTGGAGTGGTTGTTCGCGTGTACCTCTCATACAAATCCCAAAACCGAACAAGCATATATTCGAAATTAATAAACATAGAAACTTCAAATTTGGTACTAGGGTGTTGTTTCTTGAATCCCTGATTTTCAAAATTTGAGATGAATTGGAGGAGCTGTTCGGGTACCTCCCATACAACTCCCAAAACCGACATGCATATCTTCGAAATTAATAAATATGTAAACTTGAAATTTGATATAAGAATGTTCTACCCTGTTGATGTCTCTAAAATTTGAGATGAATTGGGGTGGTGGTCCGCGTGCCTTCCCACACTTCCCAAGACCGAACAAGCATATTTTCGAATTTAATAAAGATAGAAATCTGAAATTTTGTACAAAGGTTGTAAAAGCATTTATTTTTTAGCTTAGATATATTAAATACTTAACTAAAATAACTTATGGATTTTTAATTTAATTTAAATTTTTTAGGTGTAGGGTATAAATAAGTCGGTTGCATCGATTTACTGTTTCTTTTACTTGTTATTAATTTGTTTAGGTTAAAAAAAATGGATGAAATAAAATGGATTAATTTTATTTTTTTATGAATACACATAAGATTTATATTAAATTATAATTTATAATGGAAAATTAAATAAATTAAATATTAAAAATTTAATATAAACTTATACCTCTATTTACGTTATTTCATAGTTTTGTTATATGGTGCATGTGTTAAAATTAGAAAATTACATGGTGCATGTATTAATGCAGGAAAGATTTTTATTGTTTACCATCCCTCATTGGAAAAGTGGTTTAACTGTTCCGATTGCCAAAATGATGATTCACTTTTACGTTCAATGAACGACAAATTAACTTTAAAAATTACGAACCTTAATAATTCGAAGACTGGCATTATTAAAAAAGTTTTAAAAATCATTGATTTAAATATAAATAATTTTGATGAAATAGCGAAATCATTTGATATTGTCAACAATAAAGTAAGCAATCTAAACAAATCTAAGTAATCTAAGCTGCATGATACCATAATTAACCATCTTGGCAACGTTAAATAGGACATTTTAAATAGCGTTGATAAGTCCCTAAAAATGTATTATAGGAAATGTTCTAAATAGTTAAAATTTTCAGAAATCTATAAAATATTACAAATAAGAAAATTTTAAATAATAAAATATTTGTTTTTTTTTTAGGTTATTATCTTGTAACATAAATCTGACGAGGAAATTACAAAGACTTTCCTTTCCAGTTGGAGCTGTAACTATCGTAAGAGGGAATTATTCTTATTTAAAACAAAAGTATATAGTAATATAAAGTAATCACAAAAGTATAGGTATATATAGTAATCACTTTTTTTATACTAATGATTTATTGAAATAAAATTAAAATAATATTTGTACAATAAGAGTATTAATTTTACTGAGATGTTATAAATTGTAAATATAATAAAAAATTATTAAAATTTTTGATTAAAAAATTGATTTGAAATATATTTTGTTAATATTAATAAAGTGACATTCTAGCAGATATTATTTATTGTCAAATGATATTCAATTGCAAAAATTTCTAATTTTATATTATCGTTGACGATAAAATAGGCGATATGAGATTTATGAGAACGTTGACTATAACAGAAACGTTGAATTGATATGAGATTTTATTGCAAAGATGTTTACATCTAAGCATTCTAAACATTGTTATTCCTTGAAATAAGGGGGCAATATTACAAAATTTGATCCTAGTTATTAAAAAATTTTAGTTAAAACATACAAGGTAAGTTTTGTAAAGGTAAATATTATCTTAATTTGTTAAAAATAAAATTAAACTTATTGGTTATTACTAATTTTTGGCCCCATTGGTAAAATTTTAAAATACATATTCATATCTTATATAAAATTTTACAAAAACCAAAAAAAAAACCTTAATTGACATTTAAAAACAAACAATTCAATTACTTAAAAAACGGACAGAAATTTCATATACAGAATTAATATTTACTGATTAATATTATAAATTTTTTAATTACTATATAGAGTACAGATTAAATTAATTTACTTATTAATATATTTTTTTTTCTTGTATTCTCTTGCTTAATTTATAAAACATACATTCATTTCGTTATATTATTAAAAATATTTTAAAAATGT
Organism: Poecilobothrus nobilitatus; assembly: GCA_947095535.1. NCBI lineage: Eukaryota > Metazoa > Arthropoda > Insecta > Diptera > Dolichopodidae > Poecilobothrus > Poecilobothrus nobilitatus. The sequence goes on along the minus strand of OX352773.1, from coordinate 17,127,116 downwards.
ATTAATAATGTATTTATATAATGTATTTATAATGTATTTATATAATGTATTTATGATGTATAAATAATAAATTTTAATAAAATAAAAATTTTAATTTTTATTATATTAATTGCATATTTTTATTTATTAATTAACATTTTAAATGGAATTTTTTTTGTGAGAATTTTTTTTTGCATTTTTATTATAATTTTTTTTTTTAAATAAAAAATTAAATTCATAATTAATATAATTTTAAATTATCATATTTATTTACAAATATTTAAAAAAAAAACACATTTAAATATATATACGATGAAATTAATAATTTGAATTAATATATTTTTATATTTTAATTAATTTTTATGTTATTTATTTTTAATTTTTTTTTTTTAATTAGTTGGTATATTATTAAACATAAATAATTAAGTGATGACAATATTCGGTGATTTGTATATACAAATATTTATAATATATATATATAACATTATGTAATATTTAAAAAAACAAAAAATTGAAAACAAAGAAAAATAATTAACAAAAAACAATAAAAGAAATAATAAAATATTTAGAATAAATGCATTTATTACCTGTTGAGCAGCATTTTGTAAATTAAGTAATGGTTCTGAAGATCTTTTCAAAAATAATCGTAATTTATTTTCTTTTGTTGATGTTTCACGTTTTCTTTGTGGTGATGGAGCTGAATATAACATTTTAGCGAAGACACGTGAACGTGCAGCTAAAACAGCCTAAAAGTAGGCAATTTATATAAATGAAATTTTATATTTTTATAAAATTACATCCATATCTCGATTTATATCCGTTATGACGATACAAATCGAGGATGAAATCTATTATAATATATATATATATATATATATGTTAATATTATGTAATTACAGCCAAAATATTCTAACTAAACATTATAAGACACTTAAATTTAAAATTATATTTGTATAATAATAAAGAACAAGGGCTTCGGTAGCCTAGTGGTTAAACACGCAGCTTATTAACCGATTGTAATAAAAATTAATAAATAAATAATAAAGAACACTTCTGTCCATCTAATAACAGGTTTGCTTATTAAAAATAATATTAAGAAACTGTATCAGATTTCGGGTAATGAAAATTGAATCAGGTTTCTGTTGCGTTGTGTTACATAATAATTGGAATAAAAATTAATTTTTGTGAAAAATTGTATATAACGCGAACAAATTTTAACCCAAAAAACAAAGCAATTTTAAAACATTTATTTGAAGGATTCTTCCAGATTACTAATTATTTTTATTTTTTGACGTTACGTAAATTCAATTTTTGTATTGTAAAATATATTTAAAAAGATGCTAGAAAATAGCTTAATATAAAAATAAATGAGTTTTAAGTTAAAACGCTTTTTATTATTAAAGTCTCTTTTCTCTGATGTGAAGCACAAGCTAGCTTGAAAATATATACATACGATAATGTCATCAATAAGTTGGGAGTGAAATGATTCAAGAGTGAGATTACTTCATAAAAAATATAGCAACTGTAGCATAAAAAATATAGGAAATATAGTAATTTGATAAAAAAACAAAAAAAAAAATCAGTAATGAGAAAGAGTTGCTACTTGTCGGAGCTGATGAAAGAAAGTTTTTTTAATAACATAGCAGCGTAGGCCCAAAAAAATTAGGAATAAAATTAAGTACCTTTGTTTATTTAAAACAAAACCCTTGTCATAATTCATCATCAATCAATAAAAAAACATTAAACATAAAAAAAAACCGAATAGAATTTTTCGGCTGTTCTAAAATGTATAGGTAAATAATCTAAAAATAATTTTTTTTTTTAATTAAATTTACTTTAACTGCACAAACTGGTTCTCTAGTATCACCAACTAAAAATGTAACATCACATAATTCTGGCATTGATGCTAAAAATTTCATATCATCAGCCAATCCAGTTTTATTTTCAAATGTTGATAAATCGGGTTCGGCGTCCGCCATCCCAGCTAAATTTAAAATTTCTGGCATTTGGTATCCTATTTTGTTTTTTTTTTTTTTTTTTTTTGTAAACATGAATATAAAATCAATAATAAATTTTTATTATTATACATTAAATATAAAATTTATAAGGATTAACTTGTTGATATTAGTAATTTTCTTTAAAAATTCATTTGGGTTAAAAAAAAAAATTTAAGATTTCAATTACACGAATTATATTGAAAGTTAATTTTTTTTTGTGATTTTAAGATCCTGTTCCTGTTCAAAATCTTTCCAATATCAAATTATTGGATATTCCAATATTTCAGGACGAATGAAGCTATACTAGACAGCTTTTAAGTCTACACCGGAATTGTGACTTACATACATGAATATATTCGATTCATATAATTTCGAATAATTAAAATCTTTAATTTTTTTTTTTTTTTTACATGCAATAATAATTATTAATGGAATTTTTTCGGTTCAAAATTGTGCGATAAGGATTCAAAAAAAAAAAAAACAAAAAAAAAAACAAAAATAAATTATAACATGCTAAAATTAATTCAAAAAAAAAAACAAGCCATGACCAATTTATATTATTTCTTTTCTAAAAAAAAAATTTTTTTTTTTTTTTAAAACTTATTTTATAGTGAAATCTTTCAAAAAAAAATCTTGCAGATAAAAAACAAATGGATTTAATAAAATTTAACAAATTTTTATAATTATATATAATGGTTCTATAAAAGGTAAAAAAAAAAAAAAAACAGAAAGGGAAATAAATTTGCAATCATATATTTTGTAATCAATCATTGTAAGGTATTCATTCATTTTAAAGGTATAATAATAAAAATATTTAATAAATTGGTATCATATCATATAAAGAATACTTGGTAAATAAAAGGTATATTTAAAATAAATATTTATAATATAAAAATAATATAAATGTTAGGACGAACGATTAAAAATTTGATAAAAAAAAAAAAAAACACGATTCATTATATAGTGAATAAATTTCTTCTTTTTTTTTTTTTTTTTAATTATTTTATTGTACCTACCTTTGTTATATTGTTTTATAATTTTGTTTTTCTTTTTCTTTGATTTAAAAAATAATTAAAAAAAAAATAAATGAAAATTATTTTAAATATAAATTAACTTATTTTTTCGTTTATCGATGTCGTATCTAACGAATAAAAATAATTTTTTTTTTTTTGATGAAATCTGAAGGCTATAATTAAATTAAAAGTTTTTCGTAAATATATAATTTAAGGATAAAGCTACTATAATATGATATAGCTACAGAAATTTTGTCTAAATGATTGTTTTATTTTAAAAATAAGACATTTAAAAGTGAAAAAAAAAAATTGTATATTTGGTATTAATAGTATGCCATTAGTTAGGAAGGTAGGTATAAAAAGGTTGTAGATGAAAATTTGAAGCAGCTTAAGTTCGTTGTGATACTTTGGATCAGTTTTTGTCCCAATTAAATCATTGATTGCTTAGTACAAAGCGCTATAAATCGAATAAGTTCACTTCCGGTAATTCGAAAAGGTTCTTTAAGAAGAATTTCCCCAGAAACTTTCTTCTTTTTAATAAGCAATAAGTTAAAGAGCTGAGCTCCTTTTCCTCTTCATCTTTTCAGCACCCTCAAAAGTCATATGAGGAAAGTCCGAACCTTCTGGAACTTCTGGCGATCAAATAGTGCCTTGTTAAAACTCGTATTGCATTACCGATATTGCTTGGGGATTTAGATGTAAGTCATTAAAAAGTTTAAAATTTTTAAGATATATTAAACAAAATTAGAAATAAAATAAAAAAATATCAAATTTATCGTTTAAGTTAACAATAATTGATTAAAAAATACCTAAAAAACTTCTGATTGCTAAAAAATTTTATAGATTTGTATAGGTTGTACGTATTTAATTTTTTAAGTCTGTGATAAATGTATTACGAAATCTTATTTTAAAAAATCTTCTTTCTTTCAAAATTTTCTTGTACATATTCATCTTTTTTTCAAAATTTTCTATTTTTAAAATTACCATTTTCAAAATTTTCTTCCATCTTTTACCATTAAAATAGTATAGAATTTGAAGAAAAAGAAGCAAAAATCCAAAATCAAATCCAAAAAAATTGCGATTATCATTATTGAAAAAAAAAAAATTTCCTACTAATAATATCTTTCCAAATTCAGAGTTTCAAATATACATGTATATATACATATTGTGGAAAAAAAGTATACTCCTGATTTTAAAACTAATTCTAAGGTCCATCCTATAGTTATTTTTCATACATACATATTTCCACAACACCACATTTAAAATAGTAAGAAATGTTAAATATAACGAATATAAAAAGAGGAAGGTACACTTGGACGTAATGACTTACAATTGTACACTTTCCCTTAGCAACTGGACATTTTGTAAAAGAGACACGTGACAAAACGGCATTTAACAAAACCCTTAATAAAAAAAATATTTTCGAAAAATGCGCACTTATCAAAGATATGTTTAGCAAAATGGATACTTAACATTTAGCTCACAGCTACATAGAGCCTACTGAAATAAAATTTGCCACATGTTCAAATGTTAAGGGAATTAAGAATAATAACAATTCTAAAATTTTGTTTTCATTATTTTCAAAAATTTATCTTAAATTAATTAAATTTTCATTTTTCAAAAATAAAATGTATAGGTACATCTGGAAATCAAAGCATTTTTCAAATTTTTAAAAATTAAATCATTTAGCAATTTAAAAATAAAATATCGAAAAAATATTTTAGGAACTAAAGACAAAATGTTAAAATTCTGTTAATTTTTTAACTTTACTTGATTTGTACATTTTCGGCAAAAATTCATGCAGCCAATGAAAGATATAATGAAATTATAGAGTTAAAAAATTTCATTGTTGATTGTTAAAAGCTTCAAAATGTTCATTTGTAGAAGTTGTTAAGTGTAAAAGTTGCCAAGTGTCCAGTTGTTACATGTCTTCTTGCTAATTGTCCACTTTATTAAATGTCTTTTTCTTAAATATGTTTTTTTGCTAAATGTTTTTTTGTTAAGTGTCTCTTTCCCAAAATATCCACTGAACAAATATCCAGTTGTCACGTGAAAGTCGCCAACTAGTCGGTTCTCGTATAAAAAACATTGATATTTTTAAATTTAAGATTTTTTCTCTTGAATAGATTTTGTTTTCGGAATTTTTTCTTCCTTGGGATTTTGTGAAATTGAGATTCTGAAAATTTAAGCTTCGGAAAAAAAATGAGGCTGTCATCTCAAATCCCATATTAAATTCTTATGTTTATTTATAGAATTGCGAACAAAAATTTAAAATAAATAAATTTAATTTAACGCAAAAAATAATATGAACTATGACAAATTCGATAATATCCTCACATTTTGCTAATGTAATGTAAAAAAAAAAATTGTAATCCTATTTAGAAAATTATATATGTAATTTCATTCTTTTAACTATCAACACAATTTATGTTTATAAAACAGTATTAGTATATATACATATATTAAACATATTTTCTATTCTAAATTTATATATATTTGACCTAAATAGCAAAGAAGTTTAAAATACCAAACCATTCCTTTTAGAACCAAAATTTAATGAAATTATCTATCGCATAATACAAAATTCAAAGCATAATAATATTCATTTTAAATGCGCAATAATCCCATGGAATTTCAATAAAAATTAGTAAAATCCTAAAGAAATTTTATAAAATAAAAAAAAAATAAAAAAAAATTTCCGATGCGTATTAATTAATTTCTCAAAAAAAATTCCTATTTTTTCATTGTTAAATTTACATGGTATATCAAAATTAAGTTAGTCCTGTAAACTTCAGGATTTTTCTGAACTATGAAAAACTTATAACAGAAAGTCAATAATAAATAATAATAAAACGTACGTAAATAGTTAATAATAATAAAACGCACATAAAACGCAACGCAACGCAAAAAAACGCAAAAAAAAAAAAAAAAAAAATGTCTTGTAATGGCACATAATTGAATTGTGCCTCTGCTAATAATTTTTAAAGATAAATATACGTATTTGGTATATCGTCAGTCGTAACATGCTTTTTAATTAGAAAAATATGATTAAAAACGGCAAAAATTATATTGTAAAATGTCTATCTATACTTTTCTCTCAATGCCACAGACATATTGAACATATTTTCATTTATAAAAATTTTTATCTTTAATGTTATAAACGAAAAATAAAAACAATTATTACATATAAATTCTAAATAAATTTCAATCTCGTGAATGATTTCATTATGAATGCATGATTGAAGGCCTTTAGATTAATTCCATTCTGATAAAGGATTTAAAATTTCCCATTTAACGTATATATGTTCCTTTTCCCCCATTTTCAAAAACAAAAAAAAAAAAAGAAATAACAAAATATATTACAAAAAGAAAAAATCTAGATATGACTGAGCATATATTCATCGAAATCAATCAATTTAAAATCCTTATTTGAAATTTTCTAATGAAACTAAAAAAAAAAGAAAAATTACAATTTTACAAATCATGATAAAAAAAAAAATGTTTTGTAATATAAGATGACAACAGAACATTTTAATATAAAGGTGAATTTAAATTGAAATTTTTAAGAGGGTCTTACACGATCAAGAGAAAACTGTTTTTTATTGTTTAAATTTTATAAATTCAATAATATTATTATGTTGTACTTTTTTTGACAAAAAAAAATTTTAATTACAAAAAAAAAAAAAATTATTTAATTTAAAAAAAAAAACCCTGTGAATACCCTGTTAAAAAAATCTGTTAATATAGAAAAAGATAGAGATTTAAAAAAATTTAAATTTTTGACAAATAGGTATAAAACAGAAATTTTAAATATGTTTTTCTTTTTAACTTTTAATGTTATAAAATTAATTTATATTTTTGGCAATATTTGTAAATATTTAAAAGGTAGACCAGCGACCACACTAATTCTAAACCCTTTAAATATATACCTAAACACTATGACAGTTTCATACTTTTATTTTTAAACAAATATCGAATCAATTCTATTGTTTTTTTAACAAAATTTACAATAATCCTTCACTATCGACAATGAATAATGCATCTAATATAGAAACGTATCCAAATAATCTTCCCATTAAAAAAAAAAAAATTATCTGAAACTTTTAAATAAAATCTAATTGAAAGTTAACTATATACATAATAGGTATACCTGTATAGAATTACACACTTTATGTACAACTTTAATATAATAAACACATACGTATAACTGTATTGAAATGGAATATGACCTTCAAATGTACAGATTTTATTATTATTATTTATTTTTTTTTCTTTTTATCCTTGATATTTACCAGTTTTTCAATATATAAACTATCATTTTATATATGTATATATTTATTATATATGTATTTATTTATTATATATGTATTTATTTTTTAGGTTTCCTTTTTCACTGATTAGTTTTTTTGATGTTTTCTTTTTTATTTTAAATGAAAATGTTTTAAAATTAATAAAAAATTTTGATACCTAAATAATTTTTTTTTTTTGTTAATTTTTAAACTTAAACACCTACATAAATTTTTTTTTTTGTTAATTTTTAAACTTTTGCAACTTAAAATCAATAATAAAAAAAATATAAGGTTTTTAATTTTAACTGTTTTTTTTTGTTTTTTCAAAGCAAAAAACCAATAAAGAACAAAAACAAAAACCAAAAGTCCGAACCCTAATTTTTTAAACAAATTAAATATTTTTTGAACAAAACCAAAACTAAAAGAAACCAAAAAAAAAAAATCAATAAAAATTTCACTTGCAAAATTTTTGTTATACATACATACCTGTTGCAAAGGACAACGTTGTTTTTTGTTCCCCAAGTGCTCCACCAATTTATGGGGTAGGTAGTGGAGCCCTTGTTTTTTTTCTTTTTTTTTCTTACTAGACAGATCAATAATTTTACTTTTTATTTGACTTTATTTTCCCCCAAAAAATTTTTATTCTTTTCAAAAATTTTTTTTATTTTTTTTTTTTTGTTTTAAAAAACCATTTTGTTAATTCACAAACAGACACAAACGGAAAAAAAAATTTTTGAAGAAAAAAAAAACAAAAATGAGAAAAAAAAAACACAAAACAAAAATATAGAAAACAATTTTACTTACATTGAAAAATAAAAATTGTGGGTAATTCAAAGAAAATTAAAAATTAATAATAATAAAAACAAAAAAAAAAAAAAAAAATAAGAATTAAAAAACTGTTAAGAAAATGCACGCATGGTTTAACATTTCATTATCAAACAATTCAAATTAAAAATCAATTAAAAGTTTTTTTTTTTTTTTATTTTTCCTTAAATTTAGATACTAAAAATAATAAAATAAATTTAAAAAATTTTCATTTATTTTAAATATTAACATTTTAATATAGACATAATATGTATGTAGGTAGGTAGTAGGTACATCTATTAAATACAGTAAAGTCGCAATAAAAAGACCATTATAAGATATATTCGTGGTTTAATTATAATTTTTTTTTTTTTTAAATTAAATTCATAAAAATTAAATTTACAATGTTTTTAATGTTATGTTTAATGTTATGACAAGTAAGTGTTAATGTAACTTTTAAGTATAACCCAAAATAGACGTAACGAGTCGTAACTAGACGAGTAAAAAATCTACAATTACATGTAAATTTATGGACATAGCTAAAATAGACGATAAAAAAAAAAACTGCATGAAAAATTATATGTCATACAAAAGAGAGAAATGTCACATAAAGTCTCCGTAAAAAGATGGCAATACTTTACGTTTAACCTAAAAATTTATTTAGAAAAAAAATTGTTTATTTGAGCAGTCAAAATTTTTAAAATTATATTAATGCAAATATATTTATATAACTACTGATTATACTAAATTTTTTATTTATCTTCAATCTTCTATTTTTTTTTTTCAATTACTTTTAAACATTTGAATGTAAATAAAGTTATGATACAAATCCATATTAACATTTCTTTTTTATCCATTCTAAAAACAGTTAAAAATCGATATATTTTAAAATTAAATTTGTACTAATTCCACACAGAACTTATTAACAAAAACATATGAAAAAATCATTACGTATTAATTTTGACTATAATTACTCGTTTATACTTCGCCAAACACTTCGTACAAACCGTACGAAACTTCTTGTGTTTTTTTATTGTCTCGTCACGTCTATTTTGAGCTATACTTTAGGTATGGTTGTACAGTAAGTATATCAGTTAAGTTTGGTTAAAATTGAGTATAGAGAAATTATTTTTACGTACTGATTATAAATTTATTAGGGTCAGGCAATCAATGCAAATGAATCAGAAAATAATTGTAAATTTAATGGAAAAATTAATCTAGAAATAATGATACAATTTACTTTTGATTGAATAATGTTATGTAATAATCTGTTTAATATCACAAAGTATTAATATTAAATCGTTAAATATTAAATTCGTTAAATTAAATTTTTTAATAAAAAGTTTTATGTCATCATTTTAAATAAAATAAAATAAAGTTTATCCTTTAATATTTGAGAAAAAATATTAAAAATAAATCAAAAATAAAATTACTTTGTATGTGTAAATTTTATTTTTTTTTTTAATTCCAAAATATGCAGGAAGTTAATAAAAATTTAATTTTAAATAAAAAAAAAATTCTCTATGCAATTTTTTTGGTTCATGTTATTGCGATTCGACTGTTTTTTTTTTTTTTTTTTTTTTAAATTTCAATGTGAAAAAAAAATTTAGGATAAAAAAATGGAGAAAAATTTTAATAATTAAAGTGGATATTGAAAAATCATGTCCAAAAAATACAATTAATTTAAAATTTAATATATTTTTCTTTTTTAGATTAAAATTTAAAATTTTTATTTAAACATTTTTTTTTTTTTCTATTTTAAGAAAAATCTAAAACAAAAAAAAAAAAAAACAAACACTTGTTTTTACATATAAAAAAAAAAAAAAGAAAAAAATTATATTACGTTTTCTTTGTGATTTCTTTGTGAGAAAATTATTTTACAAAATAATTTTTAAAAAAAAAAATTATGAAAAATACTGAATACAAAAAAAATTGTATGCTCCTTATTTTAATTTAAGTTTCAAAATTCGATTTATAACTAAAATATTTTTATTTTTAAATAAATTATTTTTATTTTAATATAAAATTAGGATGAAAAAATTAATTTATATATATATATGTATATTTTATTTTTTTTTTTCTTCACTATAAAAATAATTAAAAATTTAACTTTTACAAAAACACAACTTTTCACTTAAATCGATTAACTTCAAATGAAAATTTTTCTTTCTGTGATATAAAACAAAAAAAAAAATAAAGGATACACAATAAAAACAGTTATAGGAGAAAAATTAAGGGAAAATTTTTCATTATCCTTTACATATTAAAACAGGATTGTATTTAAGGTGAAATTAAAAATTTAAATTCAATTATATATTTAGATTAAGAGGATATATTGGATATACTCGTGTATACAGGATATACATTATGTAGATTAACTTCATTTAAATCTGATGATAGAGATCAACTGTATAACAAATGATATCTGCAATCGTCTTTTTATAATTTCAAACTTATTCATCATCGCACAAAAAACTTTTTAAGAAAAAGTATTTTGTTATATTATGAAACTACAAATTTTTAGTGATTAAAAAAAATGTTTATCAGATATCTATGAAATAAGATTAGTGATTCAACTATACGGTAATGATTAAGTGTAGTGAGTGTTGAAGTATCGTTGAAGTTGAAGTGTTCTTTTGTATGTTATCGAGATATTGAGAGGCACCATTTGAGGCGCTGTAGTTCAAACATATGCATTGTACTTCATTTTTGGCCTAATGCACGTTTTATAGTAAAATCATATGGAGAAAAGTAAGTTTTGCGACGATACAAAAAATCCAAACACTTAACTGTTTTGCTATACAGAAAATGTGATTTGTTAAGTTAATTTTTAATTTAATTCGATACCCAGAATATTTAGGGCTATTGAGTGTTGCAAAGTTTTGTCCTGGATTGGGAATATAATTTGTGATTTTTCCTGAGATGGAACATTTGAGCAGCTAACATTTGATAACGCTTTGTCGAATATATATATTATGGATATGCCCAAAATCAATAAGACAAAATTCTTTTTGTAGAGAAATTGTTTCAAAATTTCCAGTAACTTTTTAGCTTTTCTAAAATGTGTTAGTTTAACAATCGACTTAATTTTATCACATTCCATCATAAATAACTGGATACAAATTATTTTTTATCGGATCGTCACGATATCTTTATACACTCCGACTTTTGACATGTCAAATTAATATTTCCGAAAATAATTGACTCAAAATTGAGCAACAGATCTTTCTTTTTACTTCAAAATATTTGGCTTGAATATAACAATAATTCGATTAGAAGTAAATCTTTAAAAAGTTTATTTTATTTGTTTGTGTTCTTAAGAGTAGGTTAAACGTGGTTAAACGCAGTTTTTTTTTGGTTTGAACCTTGGGGCACTCACATTTTTTAAAATATCGGAATGGGATTTTCGGCATTCGACCAAGGGTACTTATGGCTAGGACGTAATACTGTTAATATAATAATATAATGTTAATTTGTAGAAGAAAATATTGAATGAAGTTAAAATTTTAGCATTTTTTCGGGTTTGCAACTGTAGGATTTAAAATTGTAAAAACAAATTACAGATATAAATATGAAATGCATTTCTTGAATTTGTAGTTATAGAAGTTTTAAAATAAAAATAATATGGTATGTAAAATCAAAGACGTTTTAAACCAAACATTTTCAAAAAGGTATTAAAAATAAATTCTTGAACTTAAACTATACTTTTGCTTTAAAATTTATTCTCCAATTTTCAATTTTTGATCATCGTTTAAATTAAGGACGAAAACAAAATAATTTTTTTTTTTAAATAACTTATATTTAATTTTTAAATATCTTATCTCCTAAAAAATTTATTTTTATGTTGATTTATTTTAACTTAATAAAATTTCTTTTGCTTGGTCGTTTCAGAATGAAACAAATGTTCAGTAGAAATTGAGTTTATAATCATTTGCATAAAGTGCTTTTTCTAACTTTAAAAGGCTGAAATGACTGGGACTACATAAGATTTTAAATAAAATCACAATAAAAATCATTTGAAATAGCCATATGATGTCCTTTTAATCGAGGCTTATAAAATTCATAAATACATAACTGTATAAAAAACAAAAATTTTCTTTGAATTATTCTAAAATATCCTTTGCACATGTGCGTAATATTTTTCCTTTCAAATTTTTGTTTTCCTTCAGATAAATAACGAAAAATCAATAAAATTTGGAACGTGAATTAAAAAGTTTTTGTGGAAGTTGAATGATACGTGTATATGTACAATAATATCACTTTATTTTCATAGTTTTGTTTTTATATTTTAATTTTTATATCCTTTTATTTATTTTTTTTTGTTTTGAGTAATTTTTGTATATTAGTAACAGGTGTCCATTCAGCACGTGTACATTTTTTTTTTCATTCAAACAGGTAGACATTTGTATTTATGTATGTATGTACTTTATTGTTTACAACTTTTTACTTTTTCTGCAGTTTTATTTTTTTTGTTTTTTTTTTTTACTTTTTAAATTATGAAAGAAAAAGAGAATAAAATTATGAAAGAAAAAGTATATAATAGTAGTATATAATGAGAATTACGAGTACATTACATTCTTTAAGCAAAACGAAAAAACAAAAAAAAAAATTTCCAAAATATATAAACCAAATATTAAATAATAATAACAATTATTACAAAATTTTAAATACGTCCTACACATGTATTACATATTATTATGTATATATAATGTAAATTTTTATCCTTGATTACGGACATTTATTTTTTGTTTAAAATAAAATTGTTGTTTTTTTGATTTAATCTTCCATTTTTTTTTTTTTTTAAATTAAATGTTGTTACTTGTATACTTACTCCATCTATGTATGTATATATTATATGTAATATGAATGTGATTTTATGTATGAGATTGTATGTGATGATATACTTCAGTTTTTTGAATTTTTTTTTTTATTTATACGCAAAATGAATGTACCTACATAATGTATGTATATAATGTACTTATAATATAGATTCTAGTTTTTTGATTGAAGTGAAAATAATGACGTCATAGAGATGTAACTATTTAGGTATTCTTTGGAAATCTGGGGATATTTTTTTTTTGCTTTCATTTTATATATTTAGATATGTTTTGACATAAATTCGTTTATTTTAAAATTTTTTAATGCATGTGAATGTTTTCTTTTTTCGTATATGAATTGAATGAAATTTTAAGTTTTTTTCTATTGATATGTGGACCATTGTATGTACATATCGACATATATATGTACATATATAGAAAATGAGATTGAAAAAATTGAGATTGTATAAAAAAAATAATTTCTAATTTTTATTATTATATCTGTTGTATATCAGTTATAGAATACATGTTACTTTAAATTACATAAATCAATGGTACCTACTCAGATTTTTTTACTTATGAAATTTTAAAACAATAGTTTTTTAATTAAAATTAAATTTTAAATCGAAAATTAATAATCGGAAGTAATATGTATGTGTCAACGTATAATTATTTTCATACAATTAGAAGATTTTATAAAAAATTCAAAAATAAAGATACCGAAGCTTAATTATATATAACTACTCTATATAGGTATAATTATGTAATTCTAAATATTTGAGGTGTATATGATAAATTGATCACTTCGAGATCGAAATATCAATCATCCTCTACATTCTACAGTCTACACCATCTTAATCCATTGATATTTTTTTATTCTTTTAATCCTCAGTTTTTGCATACGTAATACTAAAATAAAGTAGAATGTCACTAAAAGTTTCCAACTCGTAGATATAATTACAATAACTATGTATCGGGCCGCTCTCATTAATATTTCACCTAAATTACATTAATATTGGTTCATACCTAAATATGTATGTACATAATATTGATAATATGTATATAGAAATATTTTCTTCATAAACCACATTTTTGTTCGATTTGATTCAGGAATTGCCGTATACTATTTAAAACTGCGGCTTTAACTAAAAAAATTTAGTTAAACAATAGGTAATAACTTAAAATTATTGTGACTCCTTAAATATAATATGTAAAATAATTTAAAGACTTTGTTAGTAGCGATTTTTAAATAAGAGAAAGAAGTGGGCTTTTATAACTAAGTTAATTTGGTAGATAATTTTGTTTTCTAATTTAAATTTACTGCTATACAAATTATTATACACTTAGTCTTATATAAATTATTTTAATTACATATTTCCAATTTAGTTTTAGGGCCACGGCAACCGAATAATTAAGAGCATACGTGTAGTATGTAGTATCAAAGCGAGGGAGTTGGATCCGGAGTGTAAAGGCCAAATTATAATGACGCGTCCTTTCTACGCTTGTTTCATTGCTACGCGTGCGGCGCTACATAAAATTTTCTTCAAGTTATAATCACGCGACACTACATTTTATAAAAACACAAACAATTTGTAAACTGAAAGATTTGAATTTTGTAAAGTTACAAAAAAATATTCAAAAATTCAATCAAAATGATAAATTTTTCCTCCAAATTCTCCATTTTATTTTAATTATTTTTTTTTTCACTAATTTTTATATTGTGTTGACTTTCGGCTTTTCTTTTGATTTTAAAATTTGATTGTTGTTTTTGTTTTTCGTTCACAACGCGCGCAAATCTAGAACTATTTTCTATTTTACAAAAGCGTGGCGCGTTGTTACAACGTTGCTACATCATTATAACTTAAGCCATTTAAACTTGTGTATTCTACTTTAAATGTCATCGCGCCGCACGCGTGTAGATTTAACAACGCGTCATTATAATTTGGCCTTAATTTTTGCACAGCTCTAAAGAGAGAGTTCAAATACCACTTGCTTGCAATCATATAACATTATAGTAGCTAATGTAAATGTATGTACCTATGTATGCATACATAATAATGTTTGAAAATTGTATGTACATATATGTATATCTATGATATATTGTAAATTCAAAACAAAATTACTTAAATAAATTGCAATACTGAATAGCAAAGTACAACTTACATAACTAAGGAATTGAAAAAAATAAATTAATATGCGGACTTTCTAAAAGCATTTATTAATAAATTCTCCATTATTCTGTTTAAAACAATTTTTTTTTTGTTTTTACATTATCCGGTAGAGGTTCTAGAGTTTTAACCATAAATAATATCACAGGTATAAACCAATAACACATGTTAGCACAGGTATAAACCAATCACAGCATTATAAAATAAATTATCAGATGTTTTTTATTGTGATGTGGATCGTGGAACTAAACAAAACGAAAGAACAAAAAAAGACGAATATTTTATTTTGACATTTAATAAAAGAATTACACGTGCTTCAAAACGAAGTAAACAATTACTTCTTTCTTGAACGAACAGATTAGCAGAACGAATTATAATTTTAACTTTTTTGTTTTTGGATTATTAATAATAAAATATTTTAAATAATAAATATGGCTGATTTAGATGGACCTACTGAACCATCGATAGATTTCATACCAGCTCTTTGTTTTGTTAAACGTGGTGTAGCCAAAGAAAAACCAGAAAAGGTAAATTCATTATTTTAATATGTCATTTAATTTGCAAAAATATTAAATGTAACTTCATGGTTGAATAGGTTGTTTTAACACCTGCTGAATTAGCTAGAGTTATTTCAGAAACTAGACAAGAACTAGGGTAAGTAAAATTAAATTTCTATTTTTAATTAAAACTAAAATTAATATTTTTTTTTAGAGATGATGATGACGATGATGATAATGATGAAAATGCTGATGATGATGAAGAAATGGATGTAGTAAATAGTGAAAATGTAAATCCACAAGATGAATTTTCATTTGAAAGATATGAACAAGAAGCAGAAACACAAGTTGCAAGTATACGTGATATTGCTGTTGTCGGTGAAGATGGACAATTAGCAGATGAAGCAGATTCTGAAGCTGAAGATGAAGTTGTTAAGCCAACTGATAATTTAATATTAGTAGGACATGTACAAGATGATGCAGCATCATTAGAAGTATGGGTTTTTAATGAGGAAGAAGAAAGTTTTTATACTTTACATGATTTTTTATTACCAAGTTTTCCATTATGTATTGAATGGTTAAATCATGATCCAGGTTCAGAAACAAATGGAAATTTATGTGCAATCGGTTGTATGGATCCAATTGTAACTGTATGGGATTTAGATATACAAGATTCAATTGAACCGGTATTTAAATTAGGTAGTAAAGGAAATCGAAAAAAAAATAAACCAAAATATGGGCATACTGATGCTGTATTAGATTTATCATGGAACACAAATTATCCACATATTTTAGCAAGTGCATCTGTTGATAAATCGGTAGTATTATGGGATTTAGATGAAGGAATGCCACATACAACAATAAATGCATTTAAAGATAAAGTACAGACAATATCATTTCATTCAACTGAACCACAAACATTATTAACTGGTTGTTCTGATGGTGTAGTACGTGTATTTGATGGCAGAGATTTAGAAAACATAAATACAAGTTTCACAAAATGGAAAACTGATGGTGAAATTGAAAAAGCAATATGGAATCCAAATGATGGTAATTATTTTATGGTTGGGACAAATACAGGAAAATTATGTTATGCTGATGTTAGACAACCAAAAAATTATTTATGGATAATTGATGCACATCCAGATGAAATATCAGGAATATGTTTCAATACTGTAATTAAAAGTATGATAACAACATCTGCAGCTGATGGTGCTTTAAAAATATGGCAATTTGGAATGACGTAAGTTATACAAATTTACTATTTATATAAATAGGTTATTTTATATACATATAAGTAAAAAAAATTGTTTTCATAATTTTTGTAGAGAAGCAAAAGAAGTATATAGACATGATTTTCAATTAGGTAGAATACAATGCTTACAACAATGTCCTGAAGATCCATTTACATTTGCAATTGGTGGTGAAAAGAATCCTAGATTAAAAGTTTACAATATAAAGAACTTTGAAGCAGGTAAATAGATTTATATTGAAAAATTAATTGCTACAATTGATTAACAAAAATTTTAAAATTTTATTTTTTCTAGTTCGTGTGTGTTTTGGAGTTGGTGGTGAAGCAATGGAATGAAATAAATATAATATATAATGTTGTATATTTTTATTTTTATTTTATTAAACATAAATTATTTAACAATAAAGTTAAAAAAATTTTTTTAAAAAATTATTCTAGTTAAACTTTTGTTTTATTTTATGATTATATTCAAAATAGTAAAATATAACTAAACAGAAATAAAAAAATTCGACTTTTAAGCCCGCCCAAAAAAACGGACTTCAAAAACTAAGGTGCCACTTTATGGAACTTTTTAATTTTTTTTTAATTTTTAGTTTCCATTACAGTATCGGGGACTAGGTTTATTAAATCAGATCGGTCCGATTTTTGGTTCCTAAGATATTGATGTTTATTGCTCAAAGTCCATAGCTAAAATGTGCGTGACTTAAAAAGTCTGAAATTATGATAAAAGTCATACAAATAAACATTAATGATAACGAAAAATAATGACTTTTTTCTTAAAAGAAAAAAATTCTTTTCCCATGAGACTTTCATGATTGACAATTAATGAGTTTTTTCTAAAAAAGAAACAAATCTTAACTCAAAAGACTTTCATGATTGACCCCATATTCTAAAAATCACAATTAAATAAGTAAAAGATTTACAAAAATTGTGATAAATCATTATAACGAACATTTAAAAAACAAATTGTTTTTAAACGTTTAAGCTGGTTTAAGAGATACGAGAAGTCAACAATTTTCAAAAATTGCAATATCATTCTATTATAAAAATAATTCTAAGTATAACTATTAGAGGGGCTTGTTAGTTCTGATATTGGGAGGCTTAAGGCTGTAGCTTTATGATGGATATGACTACCTATCGAAAATATTGTATAAAGCTAATTTTTAAGTAAGATCTTTATGGTTTATAATTTAGGTTCAAACTTCATTCTTTTTCGTAAAGTTGAAAATTGTTATATTATGAATTATTTATTGTGAAAGGGATACATATTATTATTGTAAAAGAACATTAATTAAAAAATTGAAAAAAACGGGTAAATTGTTGGCTTTGTTGTAACTTTCCAAGACTAAAATTATTTTTTTAATATATATATGTATATACATATGTACATATATAATTAATATTTTTAATAATAAAGTTTGCTGATGATATAATGAATCATTTGAAATTCTTTTCATTTTTGTTTTGCCATAAAATTTTGTGATTTGCGTAAATTGAATCGATTGCGTCAAAATTTTCTTCAGTTATTGCTTAATTTCAATTTTTTTCTTTTAAAATACTGTTCTGAAATAAAACAAGTATAACCGCGTATAGTGTTAACGATAAAGAAAACTACACTAAAAACTGCACATAAAAATATAGTAAAATGAAATTATATACATACATTCATATGTATGCACATATGTAATAAATTTTACTCAAAACAAATAATTTCGTGTTATTGAAGACCATATTTGTTATACATTAAGAAACAGTATTTTATGTTTGTATGTATGTACTTAATTTGCATTGTAGGCGAAATAGAATTGAATCAACAACAAATGGCTCATATAGGTAGACCATAGATATATTATTATAGTTAATATATCTATGAGGTAGACTAATTTGGTAACATATTTCTTGAATTTATGGATTCAAAATTTTCTAATTTAAAATTTACAATTTGATTTTGATATTGAAATACAAAACATCAATATACATAGTAAGGTTGCCAGATTGAAAAATTTGTTTGCCGGCACATAAAATATTAATTTAAATTTTATTTTAAACTGCATTTTACGTTAGCATGAGGTCATTGTAATTTTTCCTATTATAAACTTTATTAACAGCTTTCTATATGTCTTGTACTCTAGCCTTAAAATTGATGTATTATTATTATTATTATTAGTTATAGAAAAGGCACGTTATGTTCATATCGATAATTCTTTAAAATGCTTTTTATCATTCTTCCATTTCGAAAGAATTTCGTCACGCTAACTAAATTTTTGTGGTGAAAAACATACTTATTAAATAAACTTAAAATTTAAACGAAAAGTTTAAAAAAATATTTAAAACGGAACAAACAGGTCAGTCTGGCACTGTCCTTCCCAAAACAGGACGTATGGCATATTTTCTTTTTTCACTCTCTTGGGAAGCATATAGGATTTTCACAAAGTCTCTGTATCTAACTCTATTTTGTGCTAATAACTTGATCTATGACCAGTTTTTCCTTGTTTCTTCTATTTCTTTCATTATTGTCCTCCACAACCTTCTCACTTTTCTTCCTCCTTGAGGATTCCAATCAATGACCAATCTGGCAGCTTTAATATATGTACATACATACGTATTTTATTATACATTTGATAAAATGATTTATTTTTAAAAACCTTAGACAAAGTCTTCAATTTTTTTCTATTATTTCAAAAATTATTCTTATAAGGTCTTTTTTTTAAATCTAGAAACATGGTTTGGTAACATTTTAAGAAAATTTCCAATTAACATTTTCGAAATTGGTTATATATTAGTTTAACTTTGTCCATCGCTTCTGTTTTGCGATCAAAATTTAAAAAATGCTATTTATGCACAAATTCATTCCAAGTTATCAAGTCAGAAAACAGTTTTTAATAATATGTACTTATAATGAATATTGTAAGTATGTACATATTTATTTCCTTTCCATTCCTTTATGGAGAATGGAGAATCCATTAAATTCTTTATGATTCATATTAGACAGATTCAGTTCATTTAATCATTATTGTCACTAAGCCATTCATTAATCGGCTATTACAAAATCATGAACTACAAAATACTATTTTGTATTTATAGTATTATTTTGATTAAATTTAAAGTTTTCGTATTCATGTAATACATAATAACCTAATGAATATTAAAAATTATATTAACAGCTCCATAACCATTGTATGACTATGATTCATAATATCAGATAATATCTTTAACATTTAACATTTATGTAAGTATGCATGTTAAATAATCAAAATCTTTTTTATTGCTGAGTTATTCAATTGGTCTGGTTCAATATTGTGAAATTGTATTAAAACAAAGAAATAATAAATCTAAGAAGGAAAACAAAAAAATTGATAATTTTGTTTATTTAAAAATATTATTCAACTAGTTTTAGGTTTTCCCCGAAAAATTCCAAAAGAATATTATGCTTTTATTTTAAAATTTTTGCTTAGAATAAAATTTTTTTTTTTAGCACATTTTTCAAAAAAATTTTATTAGTTTTCACAATGTTATGCATTCGCCTGTCCGTTTACAAAACTTTTACACCGTTAAAGTTGTCCACCTCTCTCAAAGTTGGTAAAAGTTCTATTTTCAAATCTCCGTATCTCAGGTTCTGCTAAATATTTTTTCAATATAAAAACGCCAAATGACAGGACCGTTTTTCAATGTCAATGTAATACAATGTTTTACATTTTAGTATTTAATTTTATCTTTTTCACATTTTAAATTAATTTAAACATTTTACTTTTTCACTTTTTAATAATGTGAAAATAATATTTTGATAAATTGTGCTTCTTTCATATCTCCGGAACCTTTTTAGATAGACCTTTTAATATTTTGAGAGAAGATAAGATCTTACAGATTTAGCTTAAGAGCTTTAATGAGTAAAAAATTAAAAATATGCTATTTTAAAACATCTGTAGTTTAGGCATCTGTACACAGTTTTTCAAAGTAAAACGTGAAGCTTCAACTTTATTATTTTACATAATATGTCCCTACTTATGTTAACATTTTCTCTTTATATAGAGTTTCCTTAAAACTGAAGAAAGTATCTCTTAAATTTTCACAATTAGTTCAAATCACAAATTTTAAACTTATATTTTGGAAATGTGCTTCTTTAAAAGCCTTTAATTTTGTAATTCAACCTTATTTACTTTCTCTGATTTATCTGCCTCTCCATTGTGAGATAAAATGTGAATTTATTTATAAATTATAAAATCTTAAAGAGCAAACGGTTATTTATTTTAAATGAATTTTTTGTTGACTTGTAAGAAAAATGTTTTGATTATACACAATAATAACGATTTGATTACTTAAAAATAAATTATACATACATACGTAATATGCATGTTATGTACATTAATTGTTTTATGTTTGATAATTGATTTTTCTTATAGTATATATGTATGTATGTATGTATGTACATAGATAGCTGAAACATTCCTTAAGTTCTTAATTTTCGATGTGATTTGCATGCCTTTTCCATGATCGTTAATTTTAGTAGTTGTATAACTGTTTTTGTCTTGTTTTTAACATATTGCATGTCTTATGATTAAGTTTTTGTAATTAAACTATGTCTCTATATTCAACAAGTTTTACATTTCAAAACAGCTTTAATATAAAAATATAAAATATTAATAATGTTTTGGCACATACATATACGATATTATACTATTTATTAGTCGGAACGTCATAAGTACGAACACCAAAAATGTCATAAGAACGAAAAATACTTTGCCATATTTTTCGTACTTTTACAATAAAATTTATTCCGCACTTAGGTTATGACATTTGACATAATACATAAGTACGAAAATCTAAAAAAAAAGAACATGTATGTATGTACATATATGTATATTTATATGTATATAATATATGTAGGTACATAATATATGTGGAGTTTAGTTTTCTTTCGTACTTTTAACTCTTGATGGGGTAGCATTGTACTAATGTACATTAATATTAAAAAGATCAGATTGTGATTTGATATCTCGTAATAAATTGGTTCTATAAATTGGTTTAAATTATTTCCGGTAATTTTTTTTAATTATAAAATCAATTTCATATCATTTATCATTTGTTGTAATTGAAATGAAACAAAACTGTTTCTCGGAAACTTGTTTTATTCCCTTACTGTATTTTAGGGTATATGTATATATAGCAACTAGTAAGTTATATAGTTTTGTATTGTTAGCATACTTAACAAAATTTTTACTATCAAACTGTAAACGACAAAAAAATTATGAACGAAATTAAAGAACTTATTTTGTTCATTAATAAATTTTCTATATACCTATCAAAAGCATGTTTTCTAGATGCATGATGTATTTATAGATAACAAAACAGCTTTTGGAGAGATATGTCAGATACATCTAATATTATAAATAAATCGAAATAACCAGTTGACGTAAATTGCTAATATTATATTATTTAACACCAAAAATTAATTTACAATAATAATATACATATATATGTATGTACACACAATAAATGTACATATGTATATAATTTTAAATATATAAGGGAATACCAAAGAAAGAGATAAAAGCTGGTTAATTTAGTCACACATAAAGTTATTAAGCAATAAAATTGATAAAAGTTATGATGAAACAGAAAATTTCACAATCTTTTTAAAATAAATAAGATGAAAAAGTGTTGCCATAATAGTGATCAACAAAAGTAAATAAGTGATTTTTATTCTTTTTTTTTTGTTGATGGCTTGAATATTATATGATTAATAATAGGAAATAGGTTTATGCTTAAATGTATATTTTAAGTGCAGAGTCAAAAATCTCATAGCCAGAAGTTCCATTGGAACTTTTGACCTAATTCAATAGGTTGCTACCTTATGTAAACAACTATAAAATTCCTTTTTATTATTTTTTTTTAAATATACGTTTTGTTGTTTAAATAATATGCATATCAAAAAAAGTAATAGGAGCGACTTTAGATTTGATTACAAAATCAGAGGCTCAATAATTTGTTTAGCCATTTTACCATTTTAATTACCTTGTTGTTGAAATACATATGTATGTATGTACGTAAAAAAAAAATCGCCCTGTTGCTGTGGTGGAAATGTAGAAATATATGTGTATGTATGTACTATGTATGTATATAAATAAATATTAAGGAAAAAGAGGAAACCCTGATTTCGCCACCAACTCTAAAATGCCTCCTTATTATTTTTGTACATACACACATATTTCAACAACAAAATATGTAAAACATAATTAGGATGATTTTTATAATTGGTTACGAAATCGGGGTTTTCTCTTTTTCCAAAATATTTATATTAAATCGGGGTTCTCCCTTTTTCCAGAATATTTATATGAAAGCGGGATTTTACCTTTTAATATTTATATGAAATCGGGGTTTTCCCTTTTTCCAGAATATATAAATATATACAATAATACACATACATATAAATACATAAATACACATAAACTAAAGTTTATATACATAAATACATTGTATATAAGCATTCTGGAAAAACAGTATAATCCTGATTTTGTAACCAATTATAAAACCTAATTCTCCTAATTATTATTTTTACAAATTAAGTATTTTTCAAGTCTAATGGGACTTCTAGCCTTTTTTTTTTGGGACTTTTGTTTTAAAATGGTAAGTCAAAAGTCCCAATGGAACTTTTGGTTATGGGACTTTTGACCCTGCACCATATTTTCTCTCTTAATTTCGTCACTAAAATTTGGAAAATTTATTATTGGTAGAATTAAATCCATTTATAACAAAAACAAAACAAAAAATATGTGACAAAATCTCTTATTCATAGTTAGTTCAAAAACTTGGGCTTGTACAACTTATTTTATCATTTTGAGGTATAAAAGCATTGACTTGTATAACTCAACTGTAACTTGTATTATGATCAGGGAGGTTTAGATATTTAAAAAAAAATTCTAGTCAAATAAACTTTAAAATACTAAATATAAAACTTATATTGAAACTTATTAACCTTTCATTGATAAGAATAAAGGGATCGGTTCAAGTCATCTTAAAAGGGAGAACAAAAATAAAATAGAATCAATTAGATGATATGATTATATTGGAAAAAATTATATATATGTATGTATATATATATTTTATAAAAAAACTTTCTAATGTAACGTGTGATAATTCGAAAAGATCTTTCTCAAAGTAGAATGTTCAATCTAAAAGCGTTCCGGAGATAATGAATTAAGGAAAATCGTGCAAACATTTTTCTTTGACATAACATTAAATTTAAATACAATATATACCTACTAAAATTAAAATTATGTAAAAAATTGTTTATAAAAATTAGGTTGAAAAATTATTAAACAGGATCTAAGATATACACATTTGAAAATAGGGCCTTAGAAACACTGTGAGGTGTTATATATAGCCTAATAATGGGTGGGTGGTGAGTGGAATACATGAAAAAGTTCTTCTAGATTTATATTTTACGAGACCTATCAATGGTTAAAATTTTATTGTTCTAATCGAACTCATATGGTGTGGAAGATTTATGGATGGACGGTCTGAATAAAACTAATAAGCAAATATCCCAACTTTATCTTGGAAAATGTGTTTTCAAAAAAAAAAAATATTAATTCTTGTATAAGATAATAGATGTCGTAGAAATAAAAAAAAATATTTATGTTCCATAGTATTATACATAGCAACAGCCGAGTAAACAACGGTTTATAGTGAAATAATTATGGATTCGAGAACCTGAAGCTTAGTCAAATATGAAACAGTGAATGGCTTAGACGATATCTTTAATGTATCAAATATAATGTATGATGTATGAATTTGGAGTTGTTTATAAAATCAAGGTTTCTAGCGAGTGTTTGGAGGTTGCAGTCTTCACTATTTGAAATGCTTAGTTTTTTAAATATGTGTATATCCATAACCTACATTAATTTTGAAAAGGCCTGAACACTGAAAGCGAAAAGCCAAATAGTAGATCTCTTTTTCAAAATAAATA
This sequence comes from Poecilobothrus nobilitatus, assembly GCA_947095535.1. Lineage (NCBI taxonomy): Eukaryota > Metazoa > Arthropoda > Insecta > Diptera > Dolichopodidae > Poecilobothrus > Poecilobothrus nobilitatus. Next base: position 17,102,334 of record OX352773.1, on the reverse strand, counting down.
CACGTAGTCGTCCTAGAAATCTGAAAGTAACACAAAAACTATAGATTGTTTTCAATTTCGTTCTAAGGGAGCATTAAACCTCCATTTTTTTTTCATTCATAAACCTCCATTGTAAATTTTTCATTCATAAATATGCCTTTTAAAAAATGTTTTCCAACTATTTTTCAACAAAAAAAAAAGTTATTTAAACTTAATATAATTAAAAAAAAAATTTCTAAAAAACTTTTTAACAAAACATTGATTGTGCACTCTCCTTATTTTTTGAATGTATTAAATGGCGGCTAGAAAATTTTATTTTGCTGAACATATGTTGAAAATTTCGAATTGAAAGTTGAAATTTTGATAGGTTAAAGAAAATATACAAAATTTTATTTTGATATAAAATTTCTCGAAGAAAATATTATATCGAACATTCGAAAAGAAAATTATTTGTTAAAAATGAGCATTTTTCCTAAAAAAAAAAAACAAAAGCATAAAAATCAAAAGAATAAAAAAATCTTTATGAAATGTCATTTATCGCCATTTTTGATTTGACGGCTTTTTCTCATAATACATATTTTACTATACATACAAATACATACATACATTTAAGTATTTTGATTGCTAGGCTTTTTATAAAATAATAATTAATGTAGGTTATGGTACCTATATCTCATGTTTTTTATTGCCTTTATAATTGGTGACCTTGTTTTATTAATGCAATTATTTAATAATTTTTGAAAATTCAAAATTTTAATCAAAATTAAATGCATATTTGTGCATTGTTATTCAATAAAAACTTCCACAAAAACAAAACAGTTTTTTTTAAATTTTGTCGTGATTTTTCATAATGCGCTTTTGCTGCATAATGAAAATCACCGCAAAACATGAAATGAAAAATGACAACAAAAGAATGAAAAATGAGTGCAAAAAAAAAAAGAAGAAAACTGTGCGATGATTTTTCATTTTTGAATTACGGTGATATTTGTTTGCGCACATATTTCATGAAGCCAATGTCGTATCGCTCCTTATAAGAGTGGAGTGGAAAGGAAAAAAAAAATATATTCAAAATTTATTTATCTGTAATTCTCTATATTTAAGGTTTTTTTTTTGTTTGTTTTGTGTTAGATTTTGTAAATCAAAGTGTTATCAGTGCACGTATATTATTAATTTAGATTAAGACATGTGTTTCTTATTTTAATCTTTTTTTTTTTTCTTATTTTCATGAAAATCAAAATTTAAAATTTAGTTATTTTTATAAATTCAATGTTATAATAACTGAAATTTCGCATTATAATTAAAACAAAAAAAAACACAAAAAAGAAAATAAATTAATAAATAATTAAAATGAATATTATAAAAATTTTCTTGCTAAATTTTATATTAATAATTAAATTAAATTTTATATTTTTATTAAAAGAAAATGAATATTCATCACAAAATCTTAAAAACTATGAAAACAATTTAAAATTAATATTTAATACAAGTGTTGAATTTTTTAATGCACAAAAAATTACAAATTTAAAATATAATAATAATACAGTCCCAGAAGATGATTTAAAAGTATTTTATAATTTTCTTAAAAAAAAATATATTAATGAAACTGTTCAAATATTTAATTTAACAAAAATTGATAATAAAAAATTAAATTTAAAAGAATTACATAAAGATGAAGAAACAGAAAATTTATGTGGTGTACAAAATGAAAATAATTTATATGTAAATCGAATTTATAATGGTAGAAATGTTGAAAATTTTAAATATCCATGGGTTGTTGCAATTTTAGAAAAAACTGATAATATTGATATACCAAAATTTATTTGTTCTGGTTCTATAATACATTCAAAAGTTATTTTATCAATTGCATCAAAATTAATAAAATATATAAATGATGAAAAATTTGGTACATTAAAATCTAAATATTGTAATCAATTAATAATACGTGGTGGTCAAAATGATTTTGAAAATTTTAATAAATTTCTTAAATATCAAGATCGTATAATACAACGTATTATTAAACATCCAAAATATGATAAAACTCATTATGATTATGATATATCTGTTATATATATTGAACCAGAATTTGATATAACAAAATTAAATATTAAACCAATTTGTTTACCAACATCTGAAATGATTTTTGATAATACATTATGTTATACAGTTGGTTGGGGTAAAAATGATACATTAAAAAAAGGAAAATTTCAAAATAATTTACAAGTTATCGATTTACAAATATTTAATACAAATGATTGTATTGAAAAAATAAATAAAGCATTAAATTTTTCAAAAATATTTGAATTAAATTCAACAACATTATGTGCTGGTAGTCAATTAAATGAAAAAAATGTATGCCGTGGCGATACTGGTTCACCATTATTTTGTCCAATTAAAAGTTCAACATTAAATCAATATTATCAAATTGGTATTGTATTAAGGCCTATTTTTGATTGTGATCCAATATATCCTAATTTTTATACAAATATAATGTCAGTTAGAAATTTTATTGATTTGACTATGAGTGAATTACATTTAACAACTGATTCATATACATATTATAAAGATAATAAAGATATTTATGATTATAATAGTGATAATATAGATTTATATGATGGTGATGATTTACAAAATTTAACAATATCAATTGGACCAGGACCAAAGGATATTTTTTAGGCAAATTTATTGAGAAATAAAATTATTTTTAATTTAAATTCAAATATAATTAATAAAAATATAATTTATAAAAAGGAAAGCTTATATAATTTAATTTTAGTGAATAAAAATTAGTAATTTTAAAAACTAATGAATTTTTTTTATTTTGTTTTTTTTAATTAAATATATTCGAAAAAGAGTTATAAAATTAAAAAACCATAAAAAAAAAACAATAATATTACTGATATATTGACATTTTTATGTATAAAATAAAATATTACAAACAAGTTTATCAGGTCCTTCACATGTAGGACATCATAGTTGTATGTTTACTCGAAAACGATGATCATCTGTATATAATTTCAGTTAGAATATTTACTGATTCAGTTATGATTCGATTAAATTTAGAAAGTGATTCATATATATTATGTAAATATTTATATGTATATATATATATATATATATATATGATGATATATATATGTTTATTCAATTACAAGTGATACATGAATGTTTTATAATGATGATGATAATGATATTCCATATATCACATAACAATATAACACCAAAAGTTTTGATAAACTGATCGTTAGTCACAAGATAATGAAAAGGATCATTAAATTTATTGAATTATTATAACATTTAAAATAAAATAATGCTTATAAAAATAATTGTAAACCTTTTTTTAAATATCTAATCAAAGAATAATTAAAAAAAAAAAATAGATATGTAAAAGAAAATGTACCTACTTGATTTTTAAACTAAGTTTTAAAATTTAATTTTATTGCCAATAAATAAATGAAAATTGATGATAACGGGGAGTTAAAGGGTAAACAAATGAGGATAACGGGGAGTTAAAGGGTAAATTTGAGAAGAATTTGTTGAGATATAATATTATCAGTCACCATTGGATTTTGGGGAAAATTAAACTCCACTCTGTTTTTAGAGCCCCAACTAATGACTTTAGTTAGATCATCGTTAACCATATAGGTCTTAGACCGCCTAGCTATGTCAATTGCTGGGGTTGTGGCATTTAACTTTCTCGAAAAATTATAAGATGCCACCAGAGTGCTGTCGTCGGCGAAACTGTGAATTGGATTGAAAGTTGAAGATAGAAGATCGTTGATAAAAATCAAAAAGAGAATAGGTGTAAGGAGGGATCCTTTGAGCTTTTTCCAATTTTAGCTAAATAAAAAAGTTCTTTCACAATATTAATTTTTATATATAAGATCTATCCATGCCTAAAATTTCATTGTTCTATCCTAGAAGTTTTCTCAACAGACGAACGGACAGTGAAAGTGAAATTAATTTTTAAAATTTTTTTTTGAAAAATGTGGAAAAAATTTTTGATTAATTGAAAAAATTGTACGATCTCTTTGAACACTAGACAAAAATGATTCTTTACAAAATGTTGGATTAAAAAAAAAGAGCTTTATAATTTTTATTATTAATGGCACTGCAAAATAGCGTCTAAAAATGAAATAACATATAAAATTTTTCTATTTTTTAGATCTTTTTATTTCGTAATGAAAAAACGTCTAAAAAGTTTGATGAAATAAGATCTAAATATATATGAAATAACATAAAATTAAAATGAAATCAAATCAAATCTAAAAATGAAATAAATAAAACAAAATTTATATTTTAAAAATCAAAACAAAACCAAAATTATATATAAAAACTTTCAGATAATTTTGCACAGTCGCACTGTAGCTGGGACAAGAAAACTGGGACTCGATTAAGTTCTGTACGCTAAGCTGTGCGTGCTTTAATTTTCAATTCTGAAAGTCCGTATTCCAAATATAATATATTGTATAATAATAAATTCTGGGAAAAGACGAATAACGCTGATTTTGAATATAACGTATAACGACGATAAGACTGGCTCTTCATCAGTAATTATATTAAATTCTTCAATCAACAGTTATAAAAAAAGAATTCTTTTCGTCATTTTATACATTTTTAGGAAGAAAATGAAATAAGATCAAGCATTTATCATTATATTTTATTTCATTATTTATTTTTAGATCTTTTTTCGCAGTACCATTATTAACATTATGTATATTAATTCCAAAAACAAAAAAAGGCCATTTAAAAAATTAAACAGTTCACATCATAAAAATAAAATATGAATAAAATAATCAGATTTAAATGAAAAAAAAAAAAAAAAATTGTAATTGTTAATTGGTAGTTTTGATTTGTGCTTTTTTTAAGCTTTTTAAGTTCAGTTTTGTAAGCTTAGTTTAAAACGAGAGTTATTTTAAAATAAAATTCGTAATCAATATTTTAGTTATGCTTTATAATTTAAATAATAAATACACGGTAAAATTTCGGTATTATAAATAATAATAAAAAAAAAATAATAATAACAAAAAAAAATTTAATATTATTTATTATTAATAAACAACGCAAAAATTTTATTATAATAAAAACTCTATTTAAAAATGAATAATATGAGTATAATAAATATTTTATTATTTAGTTTAATTTTAATAAATAATTTAAATTTAATAATATCATTAGATAAAAATGAAATAACACAAGAACAAATGGATATTTATGAAAAAAATTTAAATTTTATATTTAATACAAGCTATGAATTTTTTGATAATTTTCCTGAAGAAAAAAACAAACAAATTGATTCACCAAATTATAATGATGTGCCGGAAGATGATATGAAAATATTTAAACAATATATTAAAAAAAAATATATTGATAATAATTTTAAAATATATGAAACAATAAATGTGAATAGATCAAATCGAAAAATAATTACACAACAATTACAACAAGAACCAAATTTAAAGTTAAAAAAACGTGAAACAGCATGCGGTGTCCGTAATAGTGGTGGTTTATTACAAAATCGTCTTTTTAATGGTACAGATGTTAAAATTTTTGAATTTCCATGGGTTGTTGCAATTTTAGAAAAAACACAAAATATTGATAAACCAAAATTTATTTGTTCTGGTTCTATAATACATCCAAAAGTTATTTTATCAACAGCATCAAAATTTATACAACATATAAAAGATTTAGATAAAGGTACATTATATAATGAATCTATTAATCAATTAATAGTAAGAGCTGGTGAACATGATATAAAAACATTTGATGAATTAATTGAAAATCAAGAACGTATTATTGAACGTATCATTTTACATCCAAATTATAAACAATATTATAGTGGTTATGATTTATCAATTATAATTGTTAATATTGATTTTGATATATTTAAATCAAATGTAAAACCAATTTGTTTACCATCATCAGAAATGAATTTTTATAATGAATTATGTTATACAGTTGGTTGGGGTAAAAATAATTGGGGTAAATCAGGTAAATATCAACAAATTTTACAAGTTATTGATTTACCAATTATTAATGAAAATGATTGTATTGAAAAAATCAAAAATGAATCAAATAATGAAATTTTAATAAAAAAATTACCATCAACAACATTATGTGCTGGTGGTCAATCAGATAAAAAAGATGCATGTAAAGGTGATAGTGGTTCACCATTATTTTGTCCAATTAAAAATTCAACAATAAATCAATATTATCAAGTTGGTATTGTATCAACTGGTTTTGATTGTAGTAAATCATATCCAGGCTTTTATACAGATATTACTGCTGTTAGAACATTTATTGATTCAGTTATAATTCGATTAGATTTAGAAAACGATTCATATGTATATAAAAATGATTCAATTATAGATGATGATAATGATGATGATGATGATGATGATAAAGATAATGTTGATAGTTATAATAATGATGATATTAATAGTGAACCAGTTATTGAAACATCTGATCAAAGTATGCGTGCAGGTTCAATATTATAAAAGTAAAATAAGTTATATATATGTATATATATATATATATATATATATATAGATAGATATATACCTACAATTATTTATAATATTTTTTTTTATATTAGTTTTTATTAAAATAAAATTTTTATATGTATACATATGAATATCTAAGCAATTAAATATATTTTTTAAGATGATAAAATTAAAATACAATAAAAAAAAAAAAATATTTTTTTACTGATTATGAATAGAATACATTATGTATATATACATTCATATATATATATGTTTTGTGATTAATTTTTAATACAGATCCCACTCTTTTATAATATTTTCATTTAAACTTTTTAATGAATTTATTACTGATTTTATTTGTGTTTATAATATGTTTTTTTACAATCTCAAAAAAAAAAATGGAAAAAAAAAAGATAAAAATTAAAATGGGAAAAATTTATAATGAACCGAGAGTAAAAAAAAAAATAAAATTAAGAGAATGAGTGATAAAAAGTTATAAATTATAATATAAAAAATTAATTAAGCAACATATAATTAAGTGTAAAGTATTTACAATAAATGTTAACAAAATAAAATTTACACTAAACAATAATATGTTATTTATTTAAAATAATAAATTGATATCTTTTTCATTTTGAAAAAAATAATGATTATTTTTATCAAAGATTGAAGCTCTGAACGTTGTTTGAAACACTATTAAAGATTTGAAAATTTTTATGTATACTTATAATTGTGGAAATCAATTCCTAAAATAATTCCGATTTTAATGAAATTTCGTGAGTATCGATACTTTAGGATAAAAAAATGATTTTCTGTTGAAATCCTAAATAATTTTCTGTTACGATTTTTTTTTTTATAAGTTCAAATGTAAATGAAAGTTTTTTTTATAATATTTTACAAGTTATTTACGTCCTAATAATTGCTATTTAGAAATATTAAAATGAAAATTTTTTTCGGATATACAATTCAGATTTCGGATATACAATAATTATAGGTTTAATATTCGGATATACAAGTGTAAATCATGGGAGTTGAATGCGTTCATACAAATTGCGGAAATAAAGGAAAATTATAGAATTATAGGAATAAGATATAATTCTATTTTAAAAAAGTCCTTTGAAGAAAAAATCTAATATACAATTTATAAAAGTTGCATGATTGTTATCGTGTGTGTAATTCCGAAATTCACATGTGTAAAAAAAAAAAGAAGGAAATCCACCAAATTTAACTTTTACAATTTTAGGAATAAATTTTGGCAAAAAAATTTAATACAACATCAGGATCGTTTTTTCATACTTCACTTTTTGTCTAAAGAGAATCTGATTTTTTTATGGTTTAAATTTGTAAATAAAGCTTTTTAAAGTTCTAACTTCTACTAAACTGCTCAGAGAAATATTTTTTTCAAAAATGTATAAAAAATTGATATAAATATTTAAAGAGATTTTTTAGAGTTATTTAGTAATAATTAAGACTTTTTTAAAAATAAAAAAATTGGATTTCCCACATATACATATATATGAATGTATATCACGTAAGCTTAAATCGTAATAAAAACATAAGAAAAAAAATTTAAAAATGAAATAAATTATAATCATTATAATCTAAGAAAGATTAAATTCTATATGAGCTTGATTCAATTAATATTTAGGATTCACATTCATACGCATAAGCTTTTGCCAGTTTCAAAAAAATATAAATATAAAATCATTAGCAACATTAACTTTTTTGACACATTTATTTTCAATATCACTACAATTCTCATTGTTTTTCTGTATTTCGCAGAATTTCGCAGATATTAAGCAGATCTTGAGATATAAATAGTGCTGTTTCGAACTTTCAGGAACTGAAATGCTCCGTATTGTGTGTGGTTACATAAATAAGTAATTTTTTAATAACACCTATCCATGGTTTAACTTGCATTGTTAAAAGGTTTAAAAGTTTGTTTTGTAAGCAGACGAATGAAAAGAGTGAAAATAATAAGACAGAGAGAGTGAAAATAATAAGACAGACAGAGTGAAAATAATAAGCAATCTTTTAAAAAATAATTTTAAAAATGTGCTAGACATTGGTTTTCTTTTAACTTAGTTGTTTGAATTCTAACATCAAATAATATTAACGCCTTATTCATGAAATCTGCCTAAATATATACAAAATTAAATAGAAAAGGAAATGTGGAATACAGATTTTATAAAAGTAAATGTGTGGTCTTGTTGACCTTGTGGCCACATGGCTTATTAATCGAAAGAGTGCGGATTCAAATCCCGCGCACAGGTAGCAGTTTTATTAATTGAAAACAAATCGCACTTGCTACCAAATATGGTGTAAATATATATTATAATATAATATAATATAAACAAAATAAATAATATTAATGCATAAATTAATAATATAGTAGTCGACCAATAATGGCCTTAGTAGCCGATGGTTTTGTAATATTGCAATACGATTTGTAATACTATAAACGAATAAATAAAAAATATAAAAGTAAATGTGACCAATTGGTTAAGTTGCTTATTAACCAACGCAGTGATGGGATTCATTTCTGCGTTGGTTAATAAGTTTCTTCAATCCATGTATATAACAATTTATTATATTATTATTATGTGAATTTAGAAAATTTTAGAGCAAAAACAAATTCAGTGAAACATTTTTAAAATCTATTGTTTTACATTTTAATAAGCTACTTGGGCATGCGGAAACGACAAAAATCCTGTTTTTTTTCTAGTTATTTTTATATCTGTATAAATGTATGTTCAACGGTATAATAAATTTGACATTACGTTTGTGACTCCTTAGATTAACGGCGTTAGATAGGACAAAGTATATATACTCTTGCTCAGAATCGAATTCCGAATCGATTTAGGCATGTTCGTTCGTCCATTCGCTTGAACGATAATCCAAAAAATAAAGGAGCTAGGATTCTGAAATTTTTACCAGATCAGTTTTGTAAAATTGTTTATTTTGTAATTTAAATCGAGCAAGTTTGGCCATCACGTTCGGATAGCTGCCATACAACTTTTTTCTTTACATGAAAATAACTCAGCGTTTACAGAAGCTAGATATCGGAATTTTGTAAAAGATGATCAAGTTTTATGGAAACAGTATATAATATGTTCTTTTGCGTACTTTAGAGTTGACATAGTTTACCTTACACTCTTCCTTGTTTTTGCTTGTTTCATTTCTATTCATTAGATTTAACATACTTTTAAAAAAAAAAAATTCAAGTACATTCGCTATAAATTAATAATTCATTAAGAATGTGGTTTAATTGCTTTCACTATAATAAAATTTTTTTTTTTTTTTTTATACATTATGAATATTAAATTTAAAAAAGCAAAAACGTATTTTTGTGGTATTTGTTCTTTTCTATCGTAACGTTATTTGTTTATTAAATAACATTTTTATACTTATTGCTAATTATTTTTGATTTTATGGTAATCTTTAATGTATACATTTTATGTTGGATAATTTTTTTATAATAAATAATAAATTTACGTGAGTTCTTATCAAGTATATTATATTAAATAAATACTTTAATATTCTTTTGATTTTTTGTTTATAAAATAATTTATTAACCATTACGTACAGAGACCAAATATAATGGTAACAAAATATAAGTGTAAAATGTATCTTTTAAAAAAAAAAATGTTTTTTTTAAAAGATACGTCATGATAAAAATTCCATTAATCATTTCATTCTGTTAAAAATTTCATTCTGTTAGACGGGTTAATGTTTAAGCGCATGATTTGATGTTTACTTTTGATCGAATTATCAATTTTTAGATTAGTATTAATTTAGTATTTAATTTTTAATTATAGTTTTAATATAATTTTCATATTTGAAAATATCATTGAAATTTTGTTAAATTCATTGGCTATTTCTTTAAAGGCGCGATTTTCTTTACAGAAGTTGTTAAGAAGTAGATTAAGATTAGAAGTTATTTAAGAAGTAGAGAATATTTTTATATCATTTAAAAATGATTTCAAAGAAAATTCAAATTATTTTACATTAAATTTTTTTTTTTTAAATTTTTTATAGTATTCTATAGTTTTATTATTTTAACTCCTAATAAATTATTAATAATAGATAAAATAATTAATCGTCAGTTTTATTGGAGAAATTTTCTTGAAAGAGGTCTAGTTCTTTAAAGAGATTCTTTAGTCATTTGCTTTTTTTTCACATGCTACCCAAACTTTAGAAAAAAATTCTTTTGAATAAAATTATTGTGTAGTTAACAGTAAGAGAAGGAGAACTTGGAAGATAAAGTCCAATGTTTTTGGAAGATAAAGGAGAGCTTGTAAGTAAATTGGAAACGAAACTCAAAAGTCATAAAATCAAGAATAAATGTTAATAGAATATTGTAAAATTGATGTAGAGTATATTTAAGTACAGCAAGCCGTTCAAAAATTATAGAATTTTTTATGAAAAGTTTCCAAAAAATCTTTAATACCTCATATCTCGAAAAGAATTCACAATAGACCCCGCCAATATAATTTTTTGTTTGTTTTAATGCCCCCAATCACTGAGTGCAGTTCGCGTACTTGAGTGTCGGACACCCTGTATATTAAATTTTTATGATTAAACAAAAAATGCAAAGGCTATGAAACATTAAAATGCTATAATATTAAAACTTACAATTAGAATTAAATTAGCTATTTAATACTATTTATAGTGACGTCAGTAACCAATCGTTTTTATTATATTGTTTCAAATAATTGAATATTATTTAAAAATAAATAAAATACCTATCTAAAATAAATATAATATATGGATCTATTTACATATTTATATATATTAAAGTAAGTATTTATAAATCAAATCACTTTAAAAGGAAATCATAGAAATTACGGTGTATGTATATAATATCTATAAATATGTATCTTTATTATATTAAAATACTTAATAAAATAATAATAATTATGCAATTGAAATTGCTTAACTGTTTAATTTTAAATAATTGGATAAAAAGTGCCTCATTAATTTTTATCAAATGAATTTATCTACCTATTTTTCAATATCTACATATACACATATTATAATTATATTTAATGTACCTATATGTAATGATTTTATTCTTTTTTAAAAGAAAATTTTGGTTTTCTATTTTAAAAAATCTTATTATCAATTAAAATTTTAATTAAAAAGTTATATATTTAATGTCCCACAACGGAAATGTGGATATGACCATGGGATGTTAGTATAAACAAAAAATATTTTCAAACCAAAACAGTCGTCTACATACCAACTTTTTCGAGATAGTTGACCGAGTAAAAGAAAAATTATTATCTAAATTTGGGATATATTTGTTGATGGTAATGAAAATTGTTGTATATGTAAGCGATAACTTCCAACATCCAACAACAGTAGAATCCTTGAATATAAAACCTTTCTCTTCCCTACATTCATTTTAGGGACACTCGTTGCATAGTATATTAAATAAAGTGTATATTTTATAATTGAGATGATGCTAGGTTATGTGAATCAATTTATATGAATAAAAGATCTTGAAAATTTTTGATGTATTTTAAAAATGTTCATCTGCTTTAAAAATAAAAGAAAAAAATAAAAAAGAAGCGGTATATTAGTTTTAGAAATTGTAAGTTATGCTAATGTTAATCTTAATACATTAATATTATAATCATACAATATTAAGTATATTTTATATTTTCTTTCTGTATTGCGGAATGGTATTGTAATTTTATTCTTAAGTGTAACTATGTTTAACTTTTACTAACTCTACATTTTTGAAATCTACTCTACAGAATTTCTGGATTATTACAAAATATTTAATAAAATGCTTAATAAAATCATTTATTACAATTTGTTAGGATTTTAATATATTCTGTATTCTGTAATACAATTTCGCGATTTGAAGCAGAAATTATGCGGACCATTGTATAAAGTCTAAATACTTTCAGTATGCAGTTAAATCACAAAACGCCGTTCAATTCTCATATGTTGGTTTGATGTAGTTCAAAAACCTTTGAGCTATCTCAATAAAGTTCAAAATTTACGACTGATTGCTTCCTCTTAATAACATTTTATCTATTAAACTAAGATCAACTATAATAGGTTTCCAAAAACAATACCAACGTATAACGTAAAAGGCAGTAAGTGCTCATTTCTAAACAAAGAAAACTAGGAAAGGAAAACTCTTTCCTTCTAAAAACTGCTAGGATGTGAACAATCTTCCATTAATGTTCCATCTCCCATATGTCGCCCTCTGTTAATAATGTTCCATTCTCCAATTTAAAACAATTCAAAAATGCCTCATAGGGTTCATTCCTAAATTTATCCTTCAACTCTCCCTTAAGGTGATGACCCAATGCTCGCGTCACTTCTAGCGTCGCTTTGATATTTAAGTAAAATATATTGATTTAAATGGACCTTGACCAAATAGAAAAGCGACGCTAGAAGCGCGGCACGAAGCAACGCTAGAGTAGAGCAATTTTCTACTTTTACTCGCGTTGACAATAAATTTGTTTGGATTTTTTATTTTTTTTTTATTTTATATTGGTTGTTGGTCATAAAGCGACGCTAGCATTTGGTCTTTATTTATTTAGAATGCGACGGTAGAAGCGGCGCTACAAACAACGCTAGAAGCGACGCAAGCATTGGGTCATCACCTTTAATATTTCCTGTTTCTAGTTTTAGATAGTAATAATAAAAAAAGAAAAAAAATTCAAAAAACATCGAAGTAAAATAATTTCGAAGTAATAAAATTCGAAAAATATTTCTTTGATCCTCTAAAATTTAAAAGAAAAATTAAAAAATATTAATTATCCTTAGCTAGATAAATGATATTTTAATTTCGTAATTAGGTAAAACGGTTGTGTATATACCGAAAAATGAATAAATTTAAAACCATTAAAGGAATATAAATCTATTTAAATACTATATATGTTATATATAATGTATATAAATTAATTACTAAAGTTATAGGTAAGTATGAAAATTTATGATACAATGATGATGATGATAATGATGATGATACTATGAACTTTAATTATGAATTAAAATATTGATTTTAAAATTGCTTTAAATTTTAAGTGTTAAGTAAATATAAAAGTGTTAAAATTCAAATAATATATAATAAAATTTTAAATATTTATTTAGTTTTCAATAGCTATACATATGGATAATTAAATATTTAAATAGTTTTGTGTTTGAAAATATCTAAATATTTTTATAAAAAGATTATAATGCAAAGATAATTAAAATTTATGGAAATTCCTTAAGAATTTTATGATGTGCAATAATTTTATGATTCTAGGCTCGTTTATCGCAAGCAATTCATCGCGAAGGAATTCATCGCAAGCAATTTATCGCCAGGAATTTATTATTTTATTTAATTATTTAACTCTGGTAGCCAGAACAATCGCGCGATTGTTTTGACTACCACAGTTAAATAATTAAATAAAATAATAAATTGTGTTAAATATTCAAATAATTATAAATTAAACATAACGAAATTTATTGTGTATACAAAAAATAAAAAATGAAAAAAACGAGGAAGAATACAGTTGACTTTGTCAACTCTTAGATACCCGTACGAACCGTTAGTATGTTCACAGCCTGTCACTCTGCTTACAATATTATTTTTTTAATATTTTAGTATTTTAAATTAATTTGGGTGAATTTTATAATTTCTAGAACTATGGGTTGTACATATATTCAAACTATATGTTTATATGTACATTCTTCAAAAGCAGATTCTAACTTTCCACATAACGATTATCAATCCAAAACTTTTTCAAATATTCTATAGTACCATTTAATACTAAGCGGTAAATGTATATTAAATTTACTAAGTACAAAATAGTAAATATAATTTTAAATATTATATTATATTATATTTAAATATTCCATTGACAGAATAATTTCTTATAAGTACAATAAAATACATATATGTATTTAAATACGGCGCTATATAATATACATCTATACTCTTATCATTCATTCATCAGTGACATATACGATATGTAAATAAACATGAGTATGTATGTATATCAATATCATATAAATAAAAATTCTTCAAGCAACCGTTATGTTGTTTATTTATTTACATTTTTTTGTACTACGCATTATATCCTCAACAATTTCAAATTATCGAGTAAAACAAAATGGAAAAAATTCGTTAAAGCAATTTGTTAGAAAATTTGAAAAAATCAAGTAACACTTTCGTCAATTATAAAGTAACCCTATATTATTAAAAAAAGTTGTTAACAGAAATAAGAAAATAATGTTGAAGCTTTAATTTTTGTGTATTACTTCAAAAAAATTTTAACAGGTGTTCAAGTTACAGGTGTTTAAAAATAGGAAATTTTCAGTTTTTGACCCCTTACAGCTCCTAAACGGCGGGTGATACAAAAAAAATTTCTGAAATGACTCATACTTATTTTCAAAGATCTAACTTCTGTCCAAATTTCAAGTTTCCAACTTAAACCGTTTAGAAGATAGAAGGGTTAAAAGATTTTGCAAAATTTGAGTTTCGCATAACGGTAAATTAAGACACCGTATGCTACAAATATATATTTATTATATATATATTTTTAAAGGTGATAAAAGTAGTAATCGTTTCGCGTTTTCAAAACGAAGATATACCTTATACAACTTGTGCTATAACAATTTAAATATAGAGCTTTTTTGAACCTTTGGGGAGCTGTAGCTCCGTAACGGCTGGGGCTACAAAAAAAAGTTATTAAAAATAAAATTAATATTTTTGTGAGATCTATCAGCAGTTAAAATTTCATAGCTCTATTTCAAAAAAAATGTGGGGATCGAAAAGTTAGGTGTTCGAGAGCTACCCTAAGTTTTGGTCCAAACTCAACCAAAAAAAATAGGGAACCTACAAATTTTTCCTAGAATATTTTGTGTAAATTTCAAGATTCTAGCTTTCTTAGTTTTTGAGTTAGCGTGCTGACGGACGGACGGACGGACGGACATGGCTCAAAAGTCTTAGAATTTTTTTCTGATCCGATCCATACCTTTGAAGGTATATCTAGCTCGTTTATTTCGAGGTGTTACAAACGGAGGAGTAATTTTATTATACCCGATCCTATCGTACGGGTATAAAAACAATATTATAGTAATAAAGTTCTTAATTATTGACATCATCATTTAAAAAATATTTTTCTGGAATACAAAAATCCTTATTGGTTGGTATTGGTTCATATTTATTACCAGCAGCATCATTTCTTCTAGATGCTCGAATACATCTTTTTATAGAATGATTTTGTGGCATCTGGGCTACAACAGAAATGGATATAGTTACAGATTCTTTTGATAAAATTCTTTGTGTGGTGCCTGGTAATGATTTTTTCGCTTCATTTCTTATATTTTTCATATGACGTGCTACTTCGAATTTTGCTGTTTCTCCAGCATGGTTATGCTCGGATGGTGGTACAGAAATCACATTTTTTACTATATGCAATCGTACTTTACATTTTGTTTTAAAATAGCTTATGCATTTCCAAATAGATTTCTCGTTAGTCACGCGCTCCTTGTTGTAAACAAACCCATCAAGAAAAACTTGTTGTTTACCTTTCTCACCTTCTACGTATGAAAATTCAAACTCCATTTAGGTATCCACATTTTTATTCAGCTTTATTCTGAATAATTTTTGATTTTTGAAATTAGAAAATATATTTGACAAATATTACCAATTAAGGCTACTAGATTTTTTTTTTTTGAAAATACATAGTGAATATTTCATTAGGTATCGGATATTCATTGCCATAAACTTCGCGATGAATATTTCCTTGCGATAAATTGCTTGCGATGAGTTGCTTACGATGAATTGCGGGCAATGAACTTTGCTATGAATTTATTATTGCGATAAACTAGCCGGATACCAATTATATTCTTAAAATTTTTTTGTTTTTTTTTAAATGTGTCTTCTATAGCTATGATAAGAAAAATTAGTTTTTAGAGTTACAAATGTCATAAAGAATGGTGAAGGTTTAAAATTGATTCCATTTTGAATGCAGTTCTTTTAAACATTTAAAATAGAACTTTTGATATCTTTCTTCAATTGAAAGTCGTTGCTTAATTAAAAAAGTTTCATATTTTGTTTTTGTTATTTGAATTTAAATAATTCATTATTAGACATTAATTTTAAATTTTTTAAAGTGATCCCATTTTATTTTTGTTCTTTTGATCATTTTAACAAATGATTTTTAAAATTTGTTTAATGTAATATATAATGTTAAAAAAATAAAATATTCCAAAAAATAAATATTTATTAAATAAAAATATTATTTATAAAAATTCTTTATTATCCCTGACAAATTTGAAAAAAATGAGCTAAATGAAGTAAAAGCATGGAAAAGTCACGATCAATTTTAAAATTAATTCGAAAAGTCAAAATAAAATTCAATTAATACAGATGTAGAACGTCATGTTATAATTTTTTTGAAAGGTTGATAGAGAAAGATTTTTTCTATCATTTGGCTTAATTTGGTTTTTTTTTTGTAATAAAACCATGACTCGTCATCGTTAAAAAGTTTTACTTTTGGTTTTTTAAAGGATATTAACATAAAGATATTTTCCTAAAAAATAACATTTAAAAAAATAAAATAATCAAAAAAATTTCTTTAAAGTATTTTTTTTTTTATAAAATGTGGTACATGAAAACTATAACTATTGTATTTTATGTCATAAAAACTAACATTGGGTTTTTCACAATTTATTTTGAACTCAAGGTTATAAGTTTTAAAAATTCGATCCACCTATATTTTGGATGGGTTTTCTGTTTTATATTTTCACAATTATTTTAAGCTCAAGGCTGCAACTCTTAAAAATTCGATCCACCAATATTTTGGATGGGTTTTCTGTTTTATATTTTTAAAATTAATTAGTAAAGTAACAATTGCATTAAATAAGGCCGGATTTTTTTTTTTTTGAAAATTTCTGAATTTTCCTATTCAATTTTCGACTTTTTTTTTGTTTTTATAGAAGAAAAGAGAGAGAGAAAATAAAACTTCAATGGTTTTCTTATTTTAAAACATAAAAATAAGGAAATAAATTTTCAGTAAATTCAAAGAAGGAATGTTTCCGTAGTTTAAATTTTATTTATGTTCATAAGAATTAAAGATTGCCGTATTAGAATACCTATTAATGTAAGAAAACTGAATGTTATGTAACAGAAACCGTATAGATTATAAAATATACTTTTTTATAACATTTTAAAAGCATTTTCATTGTTTTGCTAAGGATGAAATTAAAAGGGAATATTTATAAAATGTCTGTAGTTTAAAGATCTGCTAAATACACTTTTTAACAATAGTATCTATTTAAAGAAGGTAAGCTTATTATTACAAAAAATTATTATCAGTTTTTTTGTATTTAGAACATATATTCTGATTTTAAAGAGCTAGTTAAGATTAATCTTAATTTAGAAAATAGGTTTTATTCAAGTTTAATTTCAATTTTTAGCTTTATTGATTGATACTTTATTTTTGTCGACAAAATGCGACTAATATTCAAAAAAAAACTAAAAATAAAAAAATTCCTTCAACTGATATTTATATAACATTGTTTTGAAGGATTAATGTGGTCATATGAAATAAAAGTTATCATGTGAAAATTTCTGGAAAATTATAAAAAAAAAATCTTCCGATTAATTTAAAGATCATATTGATATTGCAAAAAAATACTGAAATTTTAGAGAGGGTCAAGAATTTGTCGATTTTATCATTTTAATTTGTTGGTAATGATGATAGATTATTTATGTAAGATGATGCAAAATTATAAATTGAGAAGATAATGAATAAAGATAGAAACAATATAATAAATATCTATATGATTCTACTGAAATTTTTGGTGTTACAGTAGAACATAAATGTATAATTCGATCATTTCCTGTTTTGCTGTAACTTAACTGAGTTTATCTTTTTAATAAAATTTTTTTTTAACATAAATTATAAGAACACTATGATATAAAAACAGCTAGAGTAAATGGTTTTGTTTCTTATATTCTTGGTACGTACTCATTTTTTGCTATAATATATGTAATTTTTCTTGTTGTTTCCCATGCGACGTAATGTTTTAAAAATTTTCTTTTACGTCCTTTTAAAAAATGTTACATTTTTCAAATTTTCTATAGCTGTAAAGAAGATTACAAATAATAATCTAAAAACTTGTATAAATTGAACTTGAATCTTTTTGTTTTTCAGCAGCATAACATGTCAAGGTATCTAAAAAATTTAAAAAGAAACTTTGTTATCAATTTTTTTTAATGTTTTTTTTTTACATGATAATTTACAGAATTTCTCATGTCTTTTTTATTCATATGCCATATGTTTTATGCTTTTGTTTTTTAAACACGTTGAAAAGGATGAAAAAAAAAACTATTTACAACTTTTAAATTCGTAGACTTATAGTTTGATGATGATGATGATATGGTAAAGTCTTAAAATAGATTATGGATTGTGGATGAGAAGTGGTTTTCTTTTTGCGGATTTAAAGTTATATTTAATAGTAACAGTTAGTAAAGAAAATAAAACGAAAAAAAATATTTAAGATAAAATGTTTTCTTTAAAAAAGAAAGTGTCTGTTATTTATACATTTATTTGTTTGTTTGGTATTTCTTTGTGTTTATACACTCTAATCCGATTAAAGAATTTTGTTTTATTTTCATTTTAATTTGTTTTTTTTTTTTTTTTTAAATCTTATTTAAAAAAATCAGTAAATATAGAGAAGAAAGAGAAATTTTTTATTTAAAAAGTTTGGAATCCAAACAAGGATCTGACAAATAGAAATCGGATATAAACAGGTTAAATTTGTAAGATGAAAATGAAGAAATAAAAACATGTAAACAATAAAGAAAATAATGTGTGCTTTAAGGATACACATGTTCACATATTGTGCATTTTTTTTAAGTATTATAATTTTAAAATTTTTATTATCGATCTGTTTATTTTTTGCCTAAAAATGTGGAACAGTTTGTTTTCACTACATTTGCATATTTTTCAATTCTTCTTTTTTTGATTTTTTCCTGCCATGCATCATTAGATTTCATTTTCGGCTTTGAAATTAAAATTGGAAATATTTTTTTCAAATACATTTTGTTTTTTTTTCTTCCAATATAATTTCAGTACATTTTTAATTTACGATCTTTGACTTATTTTAAAGGTAATTTGCCATTAAAGGTCATTTGCCTTACTCTACTTATTATATTTAAGGAAAATATTTTTTTTAATATTTTTTGCATCCTGGAATCCGATTTTATTCGGTGCAATGAAATGTTTGTACATATTTAGTTTTTACATTTAGTTCTTGTAAGAGCCTCCTATGGCAAAGCTCTGGAATCAGATTTTATTCGGTGCATCGCAATTTTTGTACGAATTTACTTTTTACATTCCGCTCCTCTTGTAAGATTGAGTTACGTGAAAGCGTGTATGGTGAAACTTTTATAGTTTTAATTTACTTATTTTGGAGGTCACGTCGTCCAATTTTTAATGGAGAGTTTAACGGATTGTAACTTTGAAATAGCAAATTTTTTAAGTTATTAATTTATTACTTTACTTTTATAGGCTATTTTAAAAATGAATTATTTTATTTTTAATTTTTGAAAATGTAAATTAAAAAAATAAACAAATAACAATTTTTTTTTAAATTTTGAATAGCTTGTGTTTCATATTAAACATGAGACACAAAAAGCAACTTATCATCATTTCTTCACTCTTATTTTGATGTTCATGACAATTGACAACACAATAACACAATATAATGACAGTTCAATGATTGCATATATACAATTTATGAATTAAGTATAAAATCTCAAATAAGTTATAATTAAAATAAAAGGTTTGAATTAAGCAATTTTTATAATTATGAGAATTATAAGAAAGGAAATTGCGTACGTTTTGAATATTATGCTTTAGTAAGACATACTAAAAAATTTAAAGAATTTAAGGATTAATAATCATTATGGATTATCAAATTATATGTATTTAAGACAAATCCCAAGGAAATTGGTACACAATATGAAAATGATGGTCTTTAAATGGAATTCCCAAAGATTTCGAGTGCAATTTCCAAAGTTCTTATTATAGGACGTGAATATCGAATAAAAACTAAGGCAAGACAACCAATACTTTGCAGTCAGAAAAACTAAGGCAAGACAACCAATGCAGTCAGAATACGATGGAGGTGCTTAGTTTAAGTTTTGGCTGAAGAGTATTTTAGAATTTTGATTTTTATTCACGTTTTTTTTTTATTTTTAGTTAAATAATATAAATGAAGAGATTAAATAAGAGGGAAAAAAGATTTTTTGAATTCGGTAAAAATAAAATTTATATTAAAAATTTTTCAAACATCGAATTTTTCAAACATTGAAATAAAATACAATAGATTGGTAGCACACGATTTTAAAATAA
This sequence comes from Poecilobothrus nobilitatus, assembly GCA_947095535.1. Lineage (NCBI taxonomy): Eukaryota > Metazoa > Arthropoda > Insecta > Diptera > Dolichopodidae > Poecilobothrus > Poecilobothrus nobilitatus. The sequence continues at coordinate 17,081,492 of OX352773.1, read as the reverse complement.
TCTCTATAGTTAAATATTTTGAAATATTTGACGTCATGTTGTTAATCGGATTGTCAATTTTCCTTAAATCAAAGTGAAACTACATGTAAAAAGATAAAGAGATGACCACAACTAGTACAATAAATTTTAAAAGTTTCGGGACCTAGTAATCAAGTTCATAAATACAAATAACAACTAAGAGCTATATTAATGCTTTGATGGAAAACAATTAAATTCTGAAAATAATTTTTAAAAGATTTTGGTCTATATCTAGACACTTTTGTTAAATTGTTGTTGCATACAGTACATAAAAATAAAGAAATACGAAAATACATAACAAAAAAAAAGAAAATAAGAAAAAATTTTCATTTTCCAGTAAAAAAGAAAAAAGAACAAAATTAATTCAAAGTTTGTTCAACTGTTCATTATTTACGCCAATGAATGAATGAAGAAGAAGAAAACAAAAAAAAAAAAACTGAATAGTGAATTGTAAATAGTGACAATAAGAAGAATGGATTTATATGTGCAATATGAAATGATGAAATTGTTGCACAAGTTGTATTCTAAACGAGTCAAAATAAAAGTAGAAAAAAAAAAGATGTATGTGTTATATTTCAAGAATTTATTCGTTAATTTATGCAACAAAAATTTTTAGGATTCAAAACAAAAAACAAAAAACCAAAAAAAAAAAAAAATAAAAACTTTTTTAAAGAGGAATGCACTCACAAAGAAAAATATTTTTGATTGAATAGAACATTTTAGTAAAGTATTCTTAGATTAGTATTTTGAAATAAAAATGTTTAAAAAATAATTCTGCTTGTATGTAGTAGTTTTGTCCTTTTTAAAATATTTAATATATTCTTCAAAATATTATTTTATGGTCTAGAAAATTTTTTTAACCGATTATTATTTACTTTTTGAGTTTAATTACTTCTAAAACCATGATCAGAGACAAATTTAGTTTATAATATAAATTAAAAGTTAGTAGTAGTTATAGTAGTAGTAGTTATATTAATTAGTATAACAGATAATTAATTATATTAACAGATAATTAATATTCGGCAATTCGAAAAATTAAAAAAAAAGAGATTTTTTTTATTATAACCTATTGAAGACTTCTTAAAATAGGAAGTTCTTTAAGATGTGTCGAGTTATTAGATACAGTCATTTTCTTTAACTTTCTATTTTCTTAATCAATTTCGTTGGGAGTCGTACAAAATTTCGCATATCAAAATCTTGTGTTTTAAAATCTTAAACTTTTTTAAATCTGAGAGTATCCTTAGATTAGTATTTTGAAATTGAAATAAAAAGCCAGAAAATAAGAATTTCAGTATTCGGGGGTTTAATTTATTACACTATTTTAAGTTCTTTGTTCTTAGAATTTGTATCAAAAAATAACCTGTATTTTATAATTGGTTATAAAGCCTGTGTTCTAGCCTGTGTATAAAGCCTTTTTTCTCTTTTAACTCTTTGTGTTTTTCTGTTTTCTCCTGTGTTTATTAAACCTGTGTTCTTTCCTTACCTTTTTATCTTTATTAAGTGTTATTCTCTTTTCAAGAATATATGAATATACATAAGTATATGTGAGATTATAAATTTACGAGACTTTAAAACTAAAAAAAGTAATTAATGAACGAGATTTTGACTTCAAAATTTGCCTCAGATATTTTGTTTGTCATGGTATTCAACTCTTGTTTACTAATTTCTACATCGTTTAAAATAAGGAAATACGCATGGATCTCATTAAATTATTGACTATTTATTCACGTTTATATTGCCCCATCCATTATATCCGGAGCTTCATTTCATTTGAATATGAACCATAACTTAACCATATTAATATTTGTTTTTGTTTTTACTTTTCTCAAAAACCTGTTCATACAATTATTTCGTTTGAATAAAAAATTTTTAAACTCAAGTTAATTAAATATTTTTTTCCTTAAATCTTTCAAACACTTTATGGATTCATTTCAAAGTTTTTTAATGCAAGATAGAAAAATTCGAATCGACAATAAAAAATTTTTTATAACTTTGTTGAAAAAGGCATTTTTTTAATAGTTTCTTTCAAAATTCATCGGGCCAGAAATTAAAATTTATTTGTTTTATTTTATATTTTTTTTTTATATGTTAAAAGAAAAAAATAATTTTTTGGAAGTTTTATTTTGCAATTAAAAACCACATACTGAAATTCCATGTATACTTTTATAATTAAATATTAAATAAAATTTTATTTGTATAAAGAGTATTTCTTTATTTTTTAGCTTATATTATATTGTATATATTATGTACATATGACACATCTTTTATATCTTTCAACATTTTCCGGCTCATAATACTGAAATTTCTGGTTAATATGCTCAATTATAAAAAAATTCAAATTATTTTTTCTTTATTTTATATTGTTTTTCTTTGATAGTTTTGTAATAAGATTATAATTTAATTTGCAATCATTTCTGTCTGGTCATTCTGACTATATGTAAAAATATGTAGTATAAAAAAGGAGACACAAAGTAGGAATAAATCATTCTATAATTAAAAAAAAAATTTTTTTAACATTTGTTAGTATTGAACTCATAAACTCAACTATCCTAACTTAAAACAATATAGGGAACCTACAAATTTTTTCAAAAATATTTTGGTCAAATTTCGTGACTAGCTTTTCTAGTTTTTGAAACAGCATGCTGACTAATTCTTTGATTATGATCTAATCCATGATCACTTCAGTACCGAAGAACATCTTTAGTGCTCTTATACATTGAATTCTTAGAAATTGAATGTAAAAATTAAATTGTAAAACTCAAATGGGTATATAAATTAAATCAGTAGATGATTACAAAACTAATAGGATCAAAATGTGAATTATAATTGGATACAGGAAAAATAGAAAAGATTCATCATTTTTTTTTTGTATTCTTACTCCTCCATAGGGCTGCCATTAGAAATTTCCATCAAACTCGATTCGCGGCTATTGTACTGGAATTTTTGTATTATATATTAATTTTGTTCAACACTAGAAAAATTATTTGTAAAAAGGTGTGGTTCGGTTGACTGCTTTTTCTACTGCTTGCTGGTTCTATTCTAGGGCCATTATCGCTTTATTTTCCAACTGTTTTCTATATGTGTGCTACAAACAACTTTATTTTTGTTGCATTGTTTGTTTCCTAAATGGTTCTATAGAGCATCATTTGTTCTGGGCCAGAATACTCTGCATATTATTTGTAGGCAATTATTGATAAACACCTGCATTCTGTTGCATATTAAGATTCATATTGGATAAGTTTCGCTAAAATGAAATAGAGTAGATTGTATACAGACCCGGAGTATTCTAAGGGTGGTGCTTCTGGATATCTGCGAGTTGCTCCACGGTCAACCAATAATATTGTTAGAATAAATGTATCATATTTAATAGTCAATCTATAATTAGTCAAAGCAAATATATAATTATGTTGAAATATAAAATAAATAATCAAATAAAAAGAATACAAATTTGTCATTTAGTTACATTAAAAATTACATTCTCTATATTTATAATTTTGGAGAATAAAACAAAAAATTAATAGAAATATTTAATTGTTCAAAAGAGCGCAACCTTTACAAAATATCATTTCTTTTTGTGAAAACTAATTTTCATTTTCAAAAACTAAAAATGCTGATTTATTGAGTTTTCAAACCATTTAATGGGCATATTAATGAAAAAATCAATTAAAATTTATTTCCTTATATTTTGTTATTGTAATGAATGACTATATCGTCCTTGAGGAAATTCAGCAAACTGTAATAATAACGACGGTAAAAATTCGAAAAGCATATGTTTTTCTTTTATTTTTATTTCAATTGAACAGAATGCATTCAGTCTTATGCAACCGATTTCAGTTTGTTGCAACAGCTATAACTGTAATTTCAAATAAAATTTCCATATATTCAAAGGTTGTTTGTTTATATTTTTTTGTTTTATATAAAGAACTCTTTTGAATTTTAGTTTTTTTTTCAGTTTAATCCCTGTTTTTCCTTTTTTTCCTGTAGAAAGAAGAAAAAAAGATATCCTAATTTATTCATTTTATTTTAATCTAATTAAAAATATATTTTTTGTGCTGTTTTTACCTTTTTATTTTTAATTATGTGTTTATGTGTGCTTTAAAAGAAAAAATAAGAGTCCAGTATTTACAAAAGGATATGAGGGTATAATTTTTTTTTTAAAATTCAGAATTCATTGAATATAACGACTCGTACATTATATATTTTTAATTTTTGGAAAGGATAATTATAATTTTTTTTTTAAATTGCAATAAATTATTATTATTTAAATAAAAAAAGAGATGAACACCTTTTCTGATATTTTTTGTAAAAAAAAAATAAAAAAAACGGGAAGAAGAGAATAGGAGAAATTTAAAAATACGACGGTAAGAGTATATAGCTCACAAAGCCAACTCTAGGATACCCGCAAAAATACGAGTTATGTTATTACCATAAACTGTAATCGTCTTTTACAGTTATTTGACTTAATTTCAGTTATCTGACTTAAAAAAGTATATCCAGGCATAATTCAATGCCGAAGTTATTACCATAAAAGTGAATCATCTTTTACAATACTTCAGATATGTCGTGCTTTATTACATACCGAGATATGAGGATATAAATTTTAGACAAGTCGTTGATATATGACTTAACTTTTCACAAAATTTCAAACACTTTTCACAAAATTTCAGATACCTGGGCTTCAATATACATTGAGTTATTTTCTCTTCTCAGATAAAAGTCTGTCTTTTTTAAAAGTTAATAACAATTTAGGTATTAATCTCATGGCATTCAGGTCAACAAAATAATGTATAAAAGATATCATGTTTTTTGAGTTCAACTTTAGGTCAGAAATATTTTAGAATAGAAACTTAGTTCTGAAAGAACGTTTTGTGATGAATAATGAATATAGTTAAAATAATTTGAGATATAAAAATTCTGTAGTGGATTGAAGTACTGAACTCCTTAAACTGAAACTAAGTTTTATTGTTTAATCTTTAAAAATAAAATAATGTAGGTATAAAAAAGTTTTTGAAATTTAAAACCTCGAACATCATTTGAAGTTAGAGTAAATGTTTATTTTTACTTTCTTAAAAACAAAAAAAAGTCTAGTTACCTAATTAAAAGACTAAAAGCTACTTCCAACATGATATATAGATATAAGAGAAAAGGTTGCCAAATGAATATATAAACAAATAACCACAGAAAAATTAATTTAAAGGAATGCTCATTATTTTGTACTCTACATTCTACAAGATAGCAACAGTGCGTGACAGAGAGAAAAACGGACACCTACGAGTTAATGTAAAAGTATATAATTGAAAATCTTTTACAAAATGTCTGTCATTTTGTAAATAAATTTTTTTTATAAATATATTATTGTAAATTAATTAAACTCTTGTGTATTTTTAAATTTTAAATATTTTTAAAGATTTTGTTGCTTGTTTTTTGTTTTTGTAATTAAGAGACATGGACCTACATATGTATAGAAAAAAAGATTTAGGTACAACTTTTTATTTTAATTCAATTTTTTTATTAATTTTCATACTTTTTTTTTTGCTACTTATATTTTCCTCTCTCTTTTTCTCTGTTAAATGTAAAAAACCAAACCACTAAAATTTAAAAAAAAGAAAAACAAAAAATTAAAAATTTAAAGTTTGAGAAGAAAAAAAAAAATTAAGGTTTGATTATGTTATTTTTTTTTAAATTCTAATATAGGTAAAATACAACAGATGTCTCTGGTTTCTTTTTTCTTTCTCTATCTACTTATATTTATAGTCTGTGTTTTTTTATAACTAAAATTTAAAATATTAGAATTTATAGACTAAAAAATGGTACATATATATTCTATCCATGTACTGCTAGAATCTATTTATTTTTTTTGTTGCATTTAAAATAAAAATTCAAAAAAATTGGTAATGGAACACAAAAAAAAAAATTTAGCATGCCAACTCATAAAAATTGTTTTTGAATTTTTCATTGATATAAAAATATTAGATTTATATAATAAATACTATTGGTTTAAGGTAAGAAGTTTATATGGTCAAGAGTCTTAATGAAAAATTTTCATATCATTTTAATGATAATAATTGATCTCTCAACATGAAGGATAATTAATCTACTATAAATAGATGAGGTTAACGTTCTGCAAATGGTTAATAGTTAAATATAAGAATATTTTGGCAATAAAGTATGATAAAATATAAATAGATGAATAATAAATAAAATATTAAAAATTAAATAAAATTAATATTTCTTAGTACAAATATTATGAATATTATTAAAATATCTCTCCATTTTGATCGAATAAAACAAAAAAATTACATATACATATAATCATGTTAAAAAAGTTGGTAACCCTAAATATATGATTCACTAAACATTAATATCGTACCTTTCCATTTGAGAAAAAGTCCATTGACATGTTTTAAGGTAAAAATTGTTCACTTGTGCATTGCATATAATAATATGTTGTTATAATAATGATAAGTTTGTTGCCTTTTCTATTTCTTTTTTTTTGTCTATTTTCCAATTTTTTTTGTTGCAAGGATAATTGAAATATTCAGAATATTTTTTTTTTCTTTTGAAAGAAAAAATGTGTGTAAAAATTTCTCACTATAGTTTTTTTTGATTTTTGGAGCAAATGTGGGCGTCAAAAAAAAAACAGGAAATTTGAAAATTTGAGTGAAAATTTAAGAATTTTGTGTGAACATAGTGTAAATAACACCTGTTTAAGTGTTTTAGTTTTTTTTTTTTTTTAGGGGAGGAAAAGAAAATGCAAAAGGAAAAATTTCTATTTTTCCGAAAATGTAAACAAATATTTTCTTAAAATTCTTTAAAGAAAAGGAAAAAAATATTTAGAAGAAGAGTAGAAAAGAAATAACGAATGTGTGTGATTGTGTGTTTTATATTCAATTGAATGTAAAAACCAAGTATATAAAAATATAAAAAGTTTAAAATTATTGTTAGAATAACAAAAGTTTATCAATAATATGAAAAGATAATGATGATTATTTGTATATTATTAAGAATAACATATGAATAACATATTATATTTTATTATTATATACTTATATATATACATAGGTATTATAAATACCATATGGAAAATATGTTCATATATTTTTAGAATATAAAAAAAAAAACAACAAAGTCATTAAAATGTTAAAATGTACGTGGATAATTATTAAATAGTTATGAAATAATATTATTATATATATATATATATTAAAACATTATTATGCAGTAGGAAAAAAGAAAAAGAGATAGAAATAAATGGATGAATGGTAATTATTTGCATATGGGGAATACAAGAAAATCTTTTTAAGTTTTTAATTATTATGCAAAATTTTAAAAGATTTGCATATTATCTGTTTGTTATGTACATTTGTAACTGTGTTATTATTATATAAATAATGTTTCAAAATGTATATTAGTATAACAATTTTATAATAGCTATATATATACCTAATATTTAACATATATTACAGAAAAAATGTCATAATTGAAATAAAAAAAAAAATTTTATTTTATTAAAATGGTTGTTGAACTGTATACTATGTATACTATAGAAAAATCAGTTTATTGTCCCACAAAAATTGTTCCCCACACAAGTTAGAAGTTTTGGCCGTTGTTGTAGCGGTGAAAAAATGCAGAATCTATCTGTTGTACAAAAAATTTAAACTCATTACAGATTGTAAAGCATTTTCGGTTAGATAGATTAGGTTAGATTCGGTAGATTCGGTTTCGATTAGATTCGGTTTCGATTAGATTCGGTTGGGTTTTAAACCAGATCAAGACGAAGATTGAATAAACTATTATTTGCTTCGTATTCGATACGATTGAATACGAATAATTTTTAAAAATTGAAATTCCCTTTAAATTTTCAATTTTATTCCCATCTAAATAATTTTTTATTTTATTTATTCATTTAAAGCTATAATATTCCAAAAATTATTTTGATAGTTCATATTTTTATATAAGTATATAGCTGAGTATATTTGATTCATACATTATTATTTTTTATATTTATTTTTGCCTTTGATTTTTTTACTTTATTATAATTTATTTTTCCCCACACTTTATAAAATTTCAATTTGTTTTTTTTTTTTTTGAAAATTTGCATATATTTAGGCTGATTGTATGAATATAAACATTTGATGTTTTTATTTATTTGTTTTTTTAAAGTATTATTATGTATTTTGTTTACATTATGTATTATTTTATACACTTTATTTGGAAGTTAGATTAACATTAAAAGAAGTAAGTAGACAAAAGAAGTCTTTCTACTTTTTTGATGTACAACATAATAATAATTTTTTCAGGCATTTTCTCAGTGGATATCCACCACAAATGAACAAATTAATAAAACTCTGATTTTGAAAAAAAAAACTTTAAGACCGACCTAAAATAAAATAAACTCTGAAAATAGTTATAAAATTAGACAAGTGGCGCAATAAATAAATTTGGTTAGTAATAATTAAGTTTTCAATAATTTCGTTAGCGGGAGTTACAAACAGTACAAGTTACAAACCAAAGACTTGATTGAAAATTACATTTTATAGGACCAGAACATCAGTTTAGTATGGTAATCTATAGGTAATGATGGTAATTATAAAAAATTTAGATGATATTTTTTTTTTTTTTTGGTAATTATATTTTTTACAAAAGAATTCAAAAAGAAATGTATTTCCTTTTAGTATTTTATTTAAAAATTTTTTTACTTGACTAAACAAAAATGTAAATGTTGACTTTAGAAATTTCTTAACTATACTCTAAACTTTCAATATTATATTCATTTGTTGTTTGTCTTCTTGTAAACAATTTCATTTTTACAAATTAGCTGAAGGTTTTTCTTTCACAAAAATTTGTTCATTTCGTTTTTAATCCAACCAATTGAAATGTATTCTTGTTATTCATAATAAATAAGTCCTTAAAAAAGGAAAAAAAAAATAAAAACGAAAATAAAGAAACCTTAACTTTTAATGCATCACATCAATTGTGAATCTTTTACAATATAAGTAATACCAATAAATGTTAATCAAAAATCCATATAAAAAATTTTTTTCTTTTCCTTTTTTTTTTTGTTTTGTCAAATCAATAAACTTTGAATCATTATCCTTTTTAAAAAGAAATTTTAATTTTCTTTGATTTTCTTTTTCATTTAGCAGCTATATGGATTCTTATATGAACTTGTATTCCATTTACCATTAATTCTTAACCGGAAACACAAAAAAATTTTTTTTTTTATTTTCTTTTTGAGTTTTCGTTTTAGAGTACATATTCGATTTATTGGTACACTTGAATTCTCCAAAATCAATGTCATTAGTTGGTGAACTTTAGTTACCAATCAATTCTAAAAAAAAAAAAAAGGATACAAACCAAAGCCAAAGTAATTTCCTTTAAATTTCTTTTTAAATTTTTTCTGGATTATAGGGAATAAAATAAAAAGAAATGGCAAATGAGAAACAGGAAAAAATATTTGTTTTTTTTTTTTTGTATTCGATTCTTTGTAAATCACAGTCAATCTAAAAAAAAAAAAAGTAGGTACCAATTTTGGATGCAATTTACTGAAATTGAAAATATGGAAAAACAAAGAAAAAAAAATTTGAAGAATTAGGTTCAAGGATTTGTTACCATGGTAATTTGATTTATTTTTTATTCTCTTATATTTCACAATTTTTCGATCACTTTTTTAAGAGATTTATTTTATGTTTTAGTTTTTTTTTTTTTTTTGCTGAGGATTGATGTACTGATTTAAAAGATAGATAGAGAAAAAAAAATTCATAGAAAAAGAAAATCTTTCAATTTATTTTTAACATTAAAGTATTATGTAAGCATTTTAAATTAGATTTTTAATATATTATAAGAACATTTTTTGATTCACGATTTTATTTCATCATTTATTGTGAATAGTCATATATCATTGGTTTAATCAAAAGAATTTTTATCGATATTTTTTTTTGATTTAATTTTTTTTTTAAGAACAACTGTAATGTGAGAAAATGTTTCTGAGGTAGTTTGATAACAAAAAATCTTGAGACTCTATAGCATTTTTATCTGATGAAACGAATTTACTGATCATTAATTCAGCATTGATCTTTTCTAGCGAAGAATATTTATTCTCGGTGGCTACTTACTTTTCAGGTAATATAAGAATTACTATAAATGAGTATAGAATATATAGATATATTCGATATGCAGAAAGGATAATCAATGTGATATAAATATTGTCAATGTGTTGTAAATATTTTAAAACTTTTTAAAATAGTTAAAATTTTAATTTTTTAATATTTAATTTTGTGGTAATTTTGATCATAATGCGCTTCAGCTTCAGTCATAAAATATTGACATTCTATTCAAATTATTTTAAGAAGCTGAACTGTTAAAGTTCAAAAATTAGGAGGAAATATCCAACCGTTCTTTGATGTATGTAATTTTTACTCAATAAATTTATATTTTGCTGTATCCCGAAAACATTTTGCAATGTTTGGTCAGTTAATTTTAGTGCAACTTAATTAATGTCTGTTACATACTGCATAAAAATATTAATGTAATATTTAAATAATTAGATCAGACTGTCACATGAATTAAACGTAATAGAATTTAAAAATAAAAAAAACTTGTAGCAAAAAGAAGTAACAATATCAATTTAATTTCACACTCTCTTTAATCAAAAAATCCTTTTTTTTAAGTATTTTAAAATCTCTGATTGATTTTATCTAGAAAAATTGATTCAGATAGAAAAGGTGAAAATATTCAGAATTTTTTTTAAGGTTTTTATAAGTTTAACTAATCTTAAAAAATTTGTCAAATTTTGCTCTAATCTATTCTTTTTCCTGTTCAGTTTCTAAGTCAATTTAAAATTCCATTAATTACTTAATTTATTCATTATTTCAGTTCTGAAATATTAAAACCTTATTTAGATTCCTTTTTTATACATGATAGGGATATTTTATTAGTATGTCTTCAACATTTATCAGAAAGCTTTTATCTATCGATAATATGATGTAGAATAATTTGAGTAGTTAACTTCATGACTCTAACTTTTATTGTGCTGAAGAACAAAGGGATGATGAACAGACACATTTAGTTAAATCGTTTTATTTTTCGATACTTATCTGCTTAACACACTGGACTGTACATCTATCATGTCTATAGTTGATTGCGTTAGAAAACTGAGAAACAGTTTATATAATTATACTCGTGACTTGTTTGTGCGCCTACAAAAATATGGTACAAACAAAGTATGAAAAAAATTAAAACGCCAGAATAAAAAAACAAATGTCAAAGTTTTTAAGAGAGTTACTTAGAACTATTATGATAATAGCTATTTGAATGTATAACTTACAAAAGCTTATATTCATTATAAATATTTTTTTTTAAGTTTATTACCTTGTCAGATAAATGTTTCACAACCTTTCTTTTGCAGGTGTAAATATCTTAAGGGCAATTATTCTTATGACGTGTGTGGGATTTGCACACCCTCTCGGTGTTTACAACATATTTCATACGCTATTACCCACTGGGCCACCGAGGCTCCAATAAATATTTTTATTCATATAGCTGTTAATAATTGTATTTTCTTAAATTGTCAAGTTATTATTTTTTAAAATGAAAAAAGTTGAATTATTATATCTTAGTCTTTAATAATAAATATATCATTAAAAATTATAACAATTTAATGGAATAGAATTTTTAGGCCGAACTATTTAAAAAAAACTTAAAGAACCGTTAATGTCAACGTTTCTAATAAAGTTTCAAAAACATTTATTCATTTATTCTTACCCGTTTTCATCTTCCTTATCATCTACTGCTATGCTTCTGAGAACAATGATATAGTATTTTACTTACTGATAGCGTGGCATCTGAAATTGTATTGAATATTATACGATGTAATATTTAAAGTATGACGATTAGTTTCCTGTAATATTAATATCTATTCTGTAAATAAAATATGATCTTTTAAAAATTTTAACTAATTTAGAAAGTACCTACAGGACTCAATATGATTTTGAACCGTTTTGTGAAATTTTAATTAATTTTTAACAATTTTTTATATTGTACAAAATAAGAGATTAAATGTATTGTTTCTTTATTGTAGAAGTCTTAAATTGAATTATCTTCAAAATTTACCTTTTCTTTATTCTACCTTAGAACTTTTGTTTTCTTGAATGTTTTTATTTTATTTGTAACAATCTTTTTCCGTATTCGTTTAATAGTCATTTCGTAATGTTTTATTTATTTCAATTTCTTCTGAATTTTTTTGTTTTGAAAATAATTTCAAATTATTGACCTGCTTTAAAAGATCAAATTTCGGAATTTATTCTCCATTTCAGAAATTCGGAAATTTCTAAAGGAAGTTTTTATAAGAATAATACTATCTTTTTTTTGGCGTTTTTTAGTCAGAATAACAAATAAAATTCTCTTAATAATATGAAAGAAAGAGATCATTCAACAGATAACCCTATAGGACACCTTTAACTTTATTTTTTTTTCATTTATTCACTCTATTACAATCTAATTTAATTTCGATGAGTTAAGGGATAAAATGTAAATTTAAAGTTGTAAGAGGTGAGATATGAAGATTTGATTAAAAGAAATAAAGAAAAGGATTTTTGTTTATTAAATTGAATTCTATTGTTTTTTTATTGATGAAGAATTGTGTTAGAGTGAGAATAATATTTTTTTTGTAGGAGTTGGTACATATTTTAAAAAAATAAAAAAAAAAACAAGGGAAGCGGCGGTTATCCTTTCCTCCGTATTTGAAATCCAAAGGTGTCATTTTGGAATTTTAAACAATAAGAATGTTTAACACTTTTCGAAACATAAATATTTTTACTCATAAATCATAATATACATTTTTTGACATAGATTATGCGTCATGCGATTACGCGAAATAAAAAGAAACGTCTTAGTCTTGTACAACAGCTACAGCCGAGTAATCAACGGCTTAGTGAAATTAATGATCCACAAAATTGAAGCTTAGTCAAATATGAATAATAAATGACTTAGTGGATGCCCTAAATACTCCTCATTGCAGGATAGAAAAAAAATGCTATGTATACATAAAAATGATATGTATTTTTATAACTCACAGAAGAATTTTAGAAAAATTTATATAAAACATTGAGAGATTTCAAAAATTATTTTGTGTTGTCTAGGTAATTTAACATTACAGTTTAACATTTGTATTTAGTTATTAGATTATATTGGTTTAGAACATTATATTTTAAGAAAAAAGAACACAAAATCATTAAAAATCTTGATTTTAAAAAAAAAATAATACTAAAATAATTACAATTAAGAATAATAAGAAGCTTCCTGAAGATAAAATAAAAAAATTTATTTAGTATACTCGTATGAATTTATATTTACCACTTTACTGAATTTATTTAATTTATAAGAACTTTGTTTGAACTATTATAATACATAAATTATTATGACCGTCTTTCATATACAAAATTTTAAATTGAATAACGGAAATGAATGACACGCGTACATAAAACAATTTTACGCCCACAAACAGCGTAATTTTGCAGTCGTAATTCAACAAAAACAAGGTAGAATGTAAACCAACGGTTTTTAAAAGCGCACATTTCCAAAACTCAATACAAACTGTTTAAAAGTGTGACTTGCACAAAAATTTTAAAATTTCATGTAATAAGAAAAAATGTGAAAATAAAAATTTTTACAGGTGCCTAAGTTACAGGTGTCTAAAAATAACAAATTTTCAATTTTTGTGGCGTAATAACTCTAAAAGAGGGAGAGTTACCCAAAAATTTTTTGAGGAAACTTATACTAATTCTAAAAGTTCTTTCTTGTCTCAAAATTTCAGGTTCCTATCTGAAGGCGTGCCGGAGTTATGAAAAAAGAAATTTCATGCAAAATGTGGTTTTCACATAACGGTAAATTTAAATAGTAAATTACAAAATATTACATAGTTTTGATATTGTTTTATATAGATAATAAAATTTTCGATCTTCTGGCAGTTTTAGATTGCAAAACTATTACGCAGAGCCTGAGATATATACATCTAAAAATTAGGCTTTTTCGCAATTTTGAAGAGCTGCAACTTTGGAACCCTTTACAACTAAAATAAACCTTTAACACACGTTGAAATATATTACTGTAGCTTTAATTTTTATATCTTGCAGAAGTGAAATGTGTACAGGTTCCTAAGTGACAGGTGTTTAAAAATAGCAAATTTTCAATTTTTAAGCCCTAATAGCTCATAAACAGGGGGTGGTCCAAAAAAATTTTTCTTTGGATTGTGGGCTGTAGGCTTTTTCAAAGATTGTGGGGCTGTAGCTCCGTAATGGAGGGGCCTACATGAAAAAGTTGTTCCACAAAATTATTTTTTTTATGAGATCAATCCATGGTTAAAATTTTTTTTCTCTATCTTTAACGGTGTAGAAGTTTTGTAAACAGACGGACGGACGGACGGACGGACAGAGTGAAACTAATAAGCACATTTTTTCAAAATTTTTTTGGAAATGTGCTAAAAAGGGTATAAAAATTAACTCTAAAAATTTTTTTATAGTTCAATCTAATCTAAGTCTATATTTTACCAAACACCACATTCCAATTAGAATATTTTTATCTTTGTATCTGTACCTGAGATCTTTTTACCGAATTACAATCAATTTTAAATAATTCATTATTATTTCATATAGTAAATTTACTAACAATTGCCGTTTGATTCCAAAAACACCATATTACTTTTGCCACTTAAAAAATGTCATCAGTCATTATTTTAGGTATTAATATTACGTGATTTAATAAATACATTTTTTTTCTTATTTATTAAAAATATGTTCGCTTAGTTTAATTTAATCAAATCTGGGGGTTTGTTTTTTTAATTATATCATCATCAATAAAAGACTGCTGGTGCCTTACAATAAAAAAAAAATTAAACAAAAACATAAAATCACACAACGTATAAGTTTGCATATAGTATGGTTATGCAATTTTATTTTTAGAATTTAATTTTTTTTTTTTATGAATCTTTTTTGTTTATGCGATCTTTTCGAATTTTCAAAAAAAAAAAAAAAACCAAAAAATTATTAAAAAAAAAAAGAATGAAATTATTAATTAATTGCTACAGCCACTTTTCAGTAGATGAAAACGAAAATTGGATTAGAGCAGATGGTTACATGTTTATCTCTTTAAAATTTAAATAAGTAGGTATATGTATATAAAAAGATGGGGGCTCCCAATATTATATATATGATATATGCAGAAATCATTTCATCTTTCTGTGCGGTACACACATTTAATATATTCTTGTTTTGGGATTTTCTTGTCTCTTTAAAGGACAAGGTTGTTAATTTCTTTTGAAGTTTTCATGATATTCTAATTTAAGAATTTATTAATATAGGTAAGTGATAATTCTGTGGTACTCAAATTGTTTTGATCTGCCGATTTCAGAAATATTTTTTCAAATTAAAAATAATTTTATGCAAAAGATTTGAGTCGCCTTCATGCTTCAAGGATTTTAAATTAAAAAAGTTAAATAATAAAAAAAAAAAAAAAACACTAGATTAAAAAAAAAAAAAGAAATTGTAACAAAAAAGATTCGCTTTATTAAAAACGTAAATGTGTAAAGGAAGGATGTCGAAAAGAGTTTTTTTTTAATATTTGAATTAGTAAATTTAATAATTATATTATAAGTTGGATTATGAAATTGAATGGAATTGAATTTGTGTACCAAACTGAACCTAACGAATCTTAAACATCAAAATGGTAGGAAATAAGAAAATTCAAAGAAATGCTTCAGTCGCATTCATCGCGCGATTATAATGCAACGATTTTGTATTTTAAAACTTTAACTTTAAATTAGTTGATTGTTGATTTTTGATAGAATTATGCGTTATATTTTAGATTAGCTTCCACTCACGATTCTTTTAAAATTTTGCACAAATTAAATTCTATAAAATAATGTACTTCTGTGATGGTTCTGTTTGGTATTTGAGCCATGAAAAGGTTAACTTCGCCCTCGGAAAATATTGATATTAAATTTATAGCATCGTAAATACCTTTTCAACTGTTAAGGCCATAATATTATAAGGTTAATACCTTAAAAAAAAAGCTTTGAGACTTCTCTTTAAATGATGAAATTAAGCAACTAGAAAAACAATCAATCCTATATAAAAAAGGTAGAAGAAAACAGAGAAAAATAAACAAACTGAAATGTACCGTTATATAGAAAAATTTATAAAAAAATTAATATTTTTATTTTCTTAAAAATAATCCTTTCTTCAAACTAATAATCACGTGACAGAGTTACATTATTGAAAGGCGTAAAGATCTGTCGACTAAGCTATCATTAGAAATTATATTCTTAACCGTTTAAGATGTATTTACAGCAACATGAATTTAGTATTAATATTTTCAAATGGCGATATTAACACCTTAAAGATTTCGAGACTATTGCAGAAGTTTATTATTTTTTATTTTATTTGTGCATAATTGCAAAACAATATGCCGTGGCAGCTAATCTAAAGAATATATAAGTTTATTTACTTTCTGCAAATTTTATTAAATCTGGCATAGCAAAAGTATCTCTTCTAAAATGTTAAAAGAAAAAATTAAAAATACAACATGATAGGGACGAATTGAAATAGAGTATACCCCAAACGTGGATAGGTAGAAAATTTATAAATTCTAAGACATAAGTCCACATTTACAATTTTCTATTAAATTTTTTAGATTTTTATAAATTTTGTAAATTTTTTTCGTAATTACAGGTGAAAATGTATAATTTTGGCTATACATTTTTTTGAGAAATGTTTACAAAAATTAAAGATCCGGTTTACATTTTTAGTTATCTTTACAAAAAAACAAAGAAGCAAAATCGCAAACACCCATCACAACTTGTAAAATTCAAACATCAACTACCAAAATATCAACTGTAATTGACAATAATAATTATTAAAATTCTTTATATAACAATAACTTTCAACTTAAAAAAAGGGTTATATCCCAAAAATTTTATAATTCTTAAATTCTTAACTTTTGGTTTAACTTTTAAAAGTAGACCTACGGTAATTTGAATAAAAAATAGAGACAATTTAGGTATCAAAGGATATAAATATGGACTATTAAATATAAGAAAAATAGAACAAAAAAAAAGAAGAAAAGTTTCCATAAAAGTGAAAATTATAAAGAAAAGGATAATTTGCCAGGATTAATTACATTAAAATTACCTTAAAAATTTTCAGAAATTATTTGAGTTAAAATTAAATTCGGTACATTTTAATTTTTGTTTTTTTTTTGTTTAATGAAAAAAAGTTGTTTAAAACATTTAAACATTTTAATAATTTTTATAGTCCTTATAAAAAATTATTTTGGTATTTAATAGTAATTTTAGACTTTTGTATCTCAGAAGAATATATCTTGCCCTCTAGAAAATATCTGTAAATTTACTTAAAGGGTCTAAAAATTGAAAAAAAAAAAATTTAAATAAGAAAAATTAAAAAAAAAAAAATTCTAAATTCTGCATTTATATTTAAATATTTTTTTTTTTTGAGGGTTTGAAAACAAAAATTTATAGAACTTTTTTAAGTTTAAAAAATTGTTTCCTTATTGAAATTTAATTTGTTATTTTTAAACATTTTTGCTTTTTCTGTGTACTATTTAAATTTTGGTAGTTTTAGCTAATATTCATTATTTTCGTTTTAATTTTTTTTTTATTTGGCTTGAAATTTAAAAGCACCACAAATCGTTTTAATATTTGTATTATTAAGAGTTTACATATATTCCCTTGTTACAAAATACGATGATAGTGAAACTAAATCTCAATAATTAAGTATAGTCTCGTAAAAAAGCAAAGTCTAAGGATCTTTTTCTTTTTTCCTAAGGAAGGTGTAAACTTTCTAAAGACACCGAGAATACCTTTTTAGTAAAGTCAGATTATTACAGACTAAAACCACCTTCACCTCCAGCCTATATAATGGGATGAAATCTTTAACTGTTAACGCAGTATATCGGCTACGAAGTATAGGAATAGGAGAGACAGGACAAAGATCTGGAAACTTGAATTAGTAAGTGGAACTATAAGAGAACAATGAATCAGCCTATTATTATTATTATTTGGTATTATTGACAGTAGCCATCAACAGTTATAACGTGGTATATAACAACCGCATAAGATAATAATTGAAAACAACTCCATAATCAATGTAGCAGCTATTATTATTAGTGTTTGTGTTAATTATGACAACTTGATCACTACACCATGGTCATATAAATAAAAAATAATTTCATATTGTATAATTTTTTGTTTTATATGTTAGCAAAATAATAATAATAGGCTAGTTCATTGTTTCCTTACAGTCCCACTGCCAATTCAACGTTTCCGCATCTTATTTTCCTATCCCTACTCCCTAGCCAATATACTGCTTAAGTAGATAAAGGTTTCATCCCATTATATTGGCTAAAGGGGGAGAATTAGTAAGAATCTGACACACCAAGCGCAAATTCTTGGTGTCTTTGGAGGACTCCCACCTCTCTTATGAAAAAAAGAAATCAAGGGTTTTATGTAACTATTTAAAATATAAACCGTCGAAAGGCTATTTTAGTGTAAGATATTTTTTTAATTAGCACTTCTAGGTTTAAACCAGTTTAAATATTAGTATAGTAACTGAAACAGCAAAAATGACTTTTGAGGAACTCTTAAGTTTGAATAAATTCAAGAAATTTTAAGATAATCTGAAAAGAGCTCTTCTCTACTATCTTTTAAACAATATTTATAGATTGATTGAAAATGTTTCCGACTCTTAAAGAAAATATAGTTGTGAGTTTCTTTTATGAGCTCCCCATTTATTACATATAATCTATTATATTCAATCATATATTGTGCATTTATAGTTTGTTTAGAATTAAATATTTAAAGTATCATTTAAGTTAAGAAAAGTACTATCAATTTTGTATATATTTCGTAAATTTAATATTTTAAGAATATTGGGAAAGTGTGTGAAGATGTTTATTTGAGGTTAAGAAAAAAATAAAAGTAAAAGCAAAACAAAAAAAAAATTCTTACTTTATTTATAAGAGAATATTGAAACAGGATATTGAAAAGAATTTAGTTTTGTTTAAAAAGGAAAAAAAACAAAAAAAATGGTGGGAAAATTCAAAAAAAAAAAAAAAAAATTAAAAGCAAGTTATTATAACAAACATAATATAATTAAATGATGGTTTTTCCTTTTAATTTTTTGTTTTTTTGTTTTTTGGTTCTAAGTTTGGCAGAAGTTAATTAATATTAACAAGAGTCCAATTTTTTTTTTAGTTGTTGTTATTTTTTTTTATACTGAAGTTTATTTAGGATCGGTTATACGATTAAAAGTTTTTCTTTTCACAAACAAAAAAACAGAATTTTTTTTCCTGCGAGAAAATTTAATTTTCAATTTTTATCAATTTAATTTTTTGTATTGTTTTGTTGTTAAAAGTTTCTTTGTCCTTTTTTTTTTCTCCTCTCCTTGATATGAAAAAAAAAAATGAAACCCTACATTAAAATGTAGGTAGCTTTATGTATTTGTCAGCTATATGGTCTTTGGCAATAATAGTATCCTGTTTTGTTAGGACAAAAATCTAAATTTTAATGAAGTTGTTGCTGTTGTTATTTTTTAATTTTTCTTTCTTTTTGTTTACCAAGATATCTGGTAAATAATTAAAAAAATTTTAAAGTAATAAAAAAACAAAAAAAAACATAAAAAATGTTAAAAGTTTAATTATTAATTTCTTTTTAGTTCAGATGGCGCTTTAGGCAAATTGTTATACTAACAAAAAGTGAAAAAAAAAAAAAAAAAAACATTTTTTTTTGAAATTAGAAAAATTGAATGTAAAGAAAAGAAAGAACTTTATGTTTGATTAAATGGTTATTTCGATAAAATAGGACCAAAAAAATAAAAATATCTTTTTTAATATTATAATTATAATTAAAATGAATTAAAATTTTAATGAAAATAAGATAGAAAACTATATAGATACATATATATTACATGTGTTATAAACAAAGTGTTAAAGTTTTTTTTCTATCTTAAGTATGTACTTATGAATATTATACTCTAATTTTTTTTTGGAAAATTTTTTTGTAGGTATAAAGAGAAAAAAAAATATAGATTTATACTAGGAATTAAAAAAAAATAGTTTTCATATTAAACGAATTAGTCTAATTACGCACGTGGAACGAAAATTTAAATTTTAATCCATAAGATATTTTTTTATTTATCGAGATTACCTAGATAAAAATTTTCTTTCAAATTCTTAAATTAAACAGTTTGTTATTTATTATTAATATTAAAGATTTGAGGTACACTCATCTATGGCGCAAAAATATTCAAATGCAATTTTTTAACTGAAGTGCGAGTGTAACTTAAAATCGTAAGTAAAATTTTGATGGATGTTGACATTATACTATAAAAATTTGAGAGCGGTATAAAATATTGACAATTTTCCCTCGCTTTTTAAAATCTCACTTTATTAAAATTTTACTTTATTAAAATCTCACCTTTTAAAATCTCATCTTTTAAAATCTTATCTTTTGAAATCTTGCTTTTTTTAAATCCTGCTTTTTAATGTAGCAAAATTTTTATTTTTCCAAATAATAATTAAATGATCCTAAATAAAAACCGACGTAACATATTGCATAGATTTTTAAAAATTTCGTTCTTTAGACAAAATAATAAAATTTAATTACAAATATACACATTTCCATTTTTAGTACCTATATAAAAAAAAAAAGCCCTATCATACATATTGTATAACAAAACCAAAACCATTTTTCTCATTCAAATTCAAAAATAAAATGCAAAATGCAACAAGGTGAGCTTGTTTTAAAAATTAAGAGTTTAAAGTGAGATTTAAAAAAAAACAAGATTTTAAAAAATGCGATTTAAAAAAAAACGTAAAATCAAAGTGAAATTATCAAAAGTATAACATAAACCCCCAAGACCTGAGATTTGACACTCACTATAATAATATACATATTACGGTAGGAACTAGATTAGGGTAGGTTAGTTTTTTTTAGGGTTAATTAGATTAAGTTTTTAATCTAATTTAAAATAAGGATAAGATACTATAATGGTTGTTTTCAATATTTTTTTTATCAATAATTGTAAATGTAAGAATAATATAAAACGAGGAAGAATACAGTTGCCTTTGTCAACTCTTAGATACTCGTACGAACCGTTAGTATGTTCACAGCCTGTCACTCTGCTTGCAATATTATTTTTTTAATATTTTAGTATTTTAAAATAATTTGGGTGAATTTTATAATTTCTAGTACTATGGGTTGTACATATATTCAAACTATATGTTTATATGTACATTCTTCAAAAGCAGATTCTAATCTTCCACATAAAGATTATCAATCCAAAACTTTTTCAAATATTGTACAGTACCATTTAATACTAAGCGGTAAATGTATATTAAATTTACTAAGTACAAAACAGTAAATATAATTTTAAATATTATATTATATTATATTATATTACTAGTAAAAAAGCCCGTCATACGACGGGTATAAGTAGAAAAATGTAGCTTTTGTGAAAGTTTCCTCAGTTTTATGAACAATTTAATTTTAGTAAATTTATTCAAATACTTATATGTATTATATTTAGATATTGATAAATGTAAAATTTATTGCTAAAGTGTTTTAAATAATGAAAAACCTCAATGATGCTGTGAAGTAGTTTCTTTCAAAAATGTAATAAAAATGATTATTTAATAAATCTCATCTCTTGTAAATTTCTTTGTCAAGCTTTGGATTAAAAAACCAAAGGTTGGATTAAAAACCAATGGTAAATAAATTTTTGCCAATAGTAACAAAAATTTTCGCTTCGAAAAAAATACAGTATCAAACTTTATAATTTTGAAACTAAACTACACTGATCTGATGCATTTACCTAATTATAATATATAGTACACTTTTTATATTTTTCTATGGTTGCCATAGGAAATGCTTCAAAACTTTCTTTGTTATATTTTTCAAACAAATTTTTACTCTATCCGTAATAATATTCTGTTTCTTTATCTATCGCTTTCTCTACAAAATCTTCACACCATAAGTTTTACGCACCTTTTATGTAAAACAATAAAAATTGGCTGTGCATATAATGTTGAAGTTTTAGAAAATAAAAATCATAAAAGAAGCATAAAATTAAGAAAATGTTACACATTCAAAATTTAATTGAAATTGAAATTGATTTTATAATTTAAATTGCGCTCCTGTAAAAGCTTTGGTTTTACGCACCGCTTTATTTTTTTATAATTTCTACTTAAAAATGCAACTCTTTAAAAACTTTGATTTATGCACTGCCTTGTTTTTTTATTCTTTTTATAGCATAACATTTTAATTCTTTTTTTCTATCTGTTATGTACCTAAATATCAGATGCACGTTTCTTTCTTTTCATAGCATAACATTTAATATTTCTTTTTTCTATCTGTTATGTACGTAAATATCAGAGGTATGTTTTTTTCATTTAAAATCATAACATTTTAATAGTTCTTTTTTTCTTTAAAAATATTTAAAAACAGTCAAAGTAACATTTTTTGTTCTCTTTTTTTTTCTATTCGTTTTTATTTTTCTTCGCAGTATTACATTTATTTTTTTTTGTTTTCTGTTATTTACGTACGCTAAGTATTTCTTTTATTTTTTTTAAATATTAAATTTATACATACAGTCTATTTAAAAAATATAAATTATAACCTATAGAACATTTTGAATTTTTTTTTGTTCGTTTATGTTTACCGTCCATTCATTCATATTAATAACTGTTGCCTATATAAAAAATAATAAATCTATAATAAATCTAATATATGTATACCCCTATTTTTATTCATATATCTATATTATGGGCTAAACTTCTGATTCTAAAATTGTACTATATTATGGCAAAATTTTTAAAAAATTAAGAAAATGTTACTTAGCAAAATTTAAATAAAAATATTATTGCAATTTTATAATATTCTACTTAAAAATCCGAGCCTTTAAAAACTTTGATTTATACACTGCCTTGTTTTTTCTTTCTTTTCATAGCATAACATTTTGATATTTCTTTTTTTCTATCTGTTATGTACCTCAATATCAGATGGACTTTTC
Organism: Poecilobothrus nobilitatus; assembly: GCA_947095535.1. Taxonomy (NCBI): domain Eukaryota; kingdom Metazoa; phylum Arthropoda; class Insecta; order Diptera; family Dolichopodidae; genus Poecilobothrus; species Poecilobothrus nobilitatus. The sequence goes on along the minus strand of OX352773.1, from coordinate 17,058,396 downwards.
GTTCTTTTCATAGCATAACATTTTTTTTTTTCCTTTTTCTATCTGTTATGTAGGTACGTAAATATCAGACGTATGTTTTTTTTCTTTTAAAATCATAACATTTTAATAGTTCTTTTTTTCTTTAAAAATATTTAAAAACAAACAAAGTAACATTTTTTGTTCTCTTTTTTTTCTATTCGTTTTTATTTTTCTTCGCAGTATTACATTTATTTTTTTTTGTTTTCTGTTATTTACGTACGCTAAGTATTTCTTTTATTTTTTTTAAATATTAAATTTATACATACAGTCTATTTAAAAAATATAAATTATAACCTATAGAACATTTTGAATTTTTTTTTGTTCGTTTATGTTTACCGTCCATTCATTCATATTAATAACTGTTGCCTATATAAAAAATAATAAATCTATAATAAATCTAATATATGTATACCCCTATTTTTATTCATATATCTATATTATGGGCTAAACTTCTGATTCTAAAATTGTACTATATTATGGCAAAATTTTTAAAAAATTAAGAAAATGTTACTTAGCAAAATTTAAATAAAAATATTATTGCAATTTTATAATATTCTACTTAAAAATCCGAGCCTTTAAAAACTTTGATTTATACACTGCCTTGTTTTTTCTTTCTTTTCATAGCATAACATTTTGATATTTCTTTTTTTCTATCTGTTATGTACCTCAATATCAGATGGACTTTTCGTTCTTTTCATAGCATAACATTTTTTTTTTTCCTTTTTCTATCTGTTATGTAGGTACGTAAATATCAGACGTATGTTTTTTTTCTTTTAAAATCATAACATTTTAATAGTTCTTTTTTTCTTTAAAAATATTTAAAAACAAACAAAGTAACATTTTTTGTTCTCTTTTTTTTCTATTCGTTTTTATTTTTCTTCGCAGTATTACATTTATTTTTTTTTGTTTTCTGTTATTTACGTACGCTAAGTATTTCTTTTATTTTTTTTAAATATTAAATTTATACATACAGTCTATTTAAAAAATATAAATTATAACCTATAGAACATTTTGAATTTTTTTTTGTTCGTTTATGTTTACCGTCCATTCATTCATATTAATAACTGTTGCCTATATAAAAAATAATAAATCTATAATAAATCTAATATATGTATACCCCTATTTTTATTCATATATCTATATTATGGGCTAAACTTCTGATTCTAAAATTGTACTATATTATGGCAAAATTTTTAAAAAATTAAGAAAATGTTACTTAGCAAAATTTAAATAAAAATATTATTGCAATTTTATAATATTCTACTTAAAAATCCGAGCCTTTAAAAACTTTGATTTATACACTGCCTTGTTTTTTCTTTCATTTCATAGCATAACATTGTAATATTTATTGTTTTCTATCTGTTATATGGGCAAATATCAGATGTACGTTTCTTTCTTTTCATAGTATAACATTTGTTAAATTAACATTTAACATAACAGTAGGGCACGCTATATAATATATAGCGCTATATAATATACATCTATACTCTTATCATTCATTCACTAGTGACATATACGATATGTAAATAAACATGATATTATATAAGTATGTATATATATCCATATCATATAAATAAAAATTCTTCAACCGTTATGTTGTTTATTTATTTACATTTTTATGTACTACGCATTATATCCTCAACAATTTCAAATTATCGAGTAAAACAAAATGCAAAAAATTCGTTAAAGAAATTTGTTAGAAAATTTGAAAAAATCAAGTAACACTTTCGTCAATTATAAAGTAACCCTATATTATCAAAAAAAGTTGTTAACAGAAATAAGAGTATAATGTTGAAGCTTTAATTTTTGTGTATTACTTTGTGTAAACCGTTTAGAAGATAGAAGGGTTAAAGGATTTTACAAAATTTGAGTTTCGCATAACGGTAAATTAAGACACCGTATGCCACAAATATATATTTATTGAATATATACTTTTAAAGCTAATAAAAGTAGTAATCGTTTGGCGTTTTCAAAATGAAGATATACCTTATACAACTTGTGCTATAACAATTTAAATATAGAGCTTTTTTGAACCTTTGGGGAGCTGTAGCTCCGTAACGGGTGGGGCTACAAAAAAAAGTTATTAAAAATAAAATTAATATTTTTGTGAGATCTATCAGTAGAAATTAAAATTTCATAACTCTATTGCAAAAAAAATGTGGGGATCTAAAAGTTAGGTGTTCGAGAGCTACCCTAAGGCTTGGTCCAAACTCAACCAAAAAAAATAGGGAACCTAAAAATTAGTCCCAGAATATTTTGTGTAAATTTCAAGATTCTAGCTTTCTTAGTTTTTGAGTTAGCGTGCTGACGGACGGACGGACGGACGGACATGGCTCAAAAGTCTTAGAATTTTTTTCTGATCCGATCCATACCTTTGAAGGTATATCTAGCTTGCTTATTTCGAGGTGTTACAAACGGAGGAGTAATTTTATTATACCCGATCCTATCGTACGGGTATAAAAAGTTTTTTAAATTTGCAAAAAGGTAAAATGCCTTAAATTATGCAATATATTTCTTGTAAAATTAATTTTTTTTTTTTGTAACAAAAAAGTACTGATGGGAGAAATTGGAAGGAAATAGGGTATGAGGGTATTGGAGAAAAATAGGGTAGGAAAGAAATTGGAGGGAATTGGGGGAAATAGGATATTCCCTTAGGAATAAGATTGGAGGGAATTGGAGAGAAATCTTTCAGACAGGAACACATTGGATGGAAGCATGTTCCATATTATAACGGTGCTCACAATAAATGGAAGGAAACTACCTAAAAAGTATACTATTTTAAACAAATCCCATTGATTTTTTTTAAGAATATCCAATGTCCTCCACCTATTAGAACTTTAGCGGTATACGATGCTACAGATAATACAGAGTAAATATAAATTTGTTTCAAAATTTAACATTTAGAAAAGCTAAATAAATAGAGTTAAATTTAAGCTACAAATAGTTATTAAAATAAATAGATTAATGAAGCTGATTAATGAAGAAATTATTTGTATTTTTGTATGATTCTTATAACTTTATAATGGATTTTTATGACTGATGTTTTTAAAAACAAAACATATGCATATTTAGTTTTATACTTCATATTCTCAATTAATTCTAAAAAATAAATTTATCATAAGAATCTCAATTATGTAAAAATATGTATATATATGTTTTGTATAAATTGATTTATAGCTGGAATGTGGAAAATTAAGAGAATAATTAAAAAAATAGTATTTAGTAGGTTATGTAAAATAAAAAAGTAAAAAACTTATTTTTAAAAAGAAAAAGTGTCAAAAAATGTATATAGCCACTTTATCACTGAATATTAAAATTTCGATTTATTAAAAATTCTATAATCATTTAAAAAAATGTTTCAAATTTAAAAATTAATAAATTTAAATAAAACAAATGAATCATTTCCTTATACAACTTGTGCCTTTATTAAAAAAGTTCTAAAAAAAAGGAAAAATATGAACTATTTGAAATATTGGAATATGTATGCATATATACCGATCCAATCCGGTTGTTATAATGACCTGTTTAAATTTCTACTATAATACAGTAACAGGATTCAATTTTTATAATTTTTTAGAGCAAATTTAGGTATTATCCTAAATTCTATTATTAAATTAACTTATCATTTTATTGGTTCCATTTGATTTTTGTAACTTAAAGTTTTTATTTGTTTATTATTTTTGAATATAAATGGAAGATTATAAAAATAAAAAAACAAAAGACATTTTCTGCATATTTAACTTGTACAATGATGTAATACTTTAACTAATTTATATTAAATGTATATACATACATATATCCTTATTATCTTATAAGAATGAATATTTTTCTTTACTAGATACATCTTTTCATTTAAATTTCTATCAATATTAGCTTAATAAATTATATACTTGGAACAATTCTTTTTCTTCTTCTTTCTTCTTCTTCAAAGAAATAGTAACTTACAATCAAACTTATTATTTATATTAACATCCACGTACATAAAGTATATAAGATAAATTTTTGTATTAAATATAGACGAACAAAAAAAATTTGCCTTGTAAATGAAAGCAAGACATATATAAAATAAGTTCGAATTTGAATTAAGATTTTGAAGTAAGTAAATTTATTGTAATGAAAAAGAAAAAACCTTTTTTAAGTGGCATTATAAAGCTATTGAATGGTATTATAAAGATATCTCAAAAAATGTAAAAGTTAAATTACAACATTCTGTGTTCTAAAGTACGCAGGAAAATACTAACTATAACCTAAAAACGAGGAAGAATACAGTTGACTTTGTCAACTCTTAGATACCCGTACGAACCGTTAGTATGTTCACAGCCTTTCACTCTGCTTACAATATTATTTTTTTAATATTTTAGTATTTTAAAATAATTTGGGTGAATTTTATAATTTCTAGAACTATGGGTTGTAGATATATTCAAACTATAGTTTACACATTCTTCAAAAGCAGATTCTAACCTTCCACATAACGATTATCAATCCAAAACTTTTTCAAATATTCTATAGTACCATTTAATACTAAGCGGTAAATGTATATTAAATTTACTTACTACAAAACAGTAAATATAATTTTAAATATTATATTATATTATATTTAAATATTCCATTGACAGAATAATTTCTTATAAGTACAATAAAATACATATATGTATGTAAATACGGGGCTATATAATATACATCTATACTCTTATCATTCATTCACTAGTGACATATACGATATATTGTAAATAAACATGATATTATATAAGTATGTATATATATCAATATCATATAAATAAAAAAATTCTTCAAGCAACCGTTATGTTGTTTATTTATTTACATTTTTTTGTACTACGCATTGTATCCTCAACAATTTCAAATTATCGAATAAAACAAATGCAAAAAATTAGTTAAAGAAATTTGTTAGAAAATTGGAAAAAATCAAGTAACTCTTTCGTCAATTATAAAGTAACCATATATTATTAAATAAAGTTGTTATCAGAAATAAGAGTATAATATTGAAGCTTTAATTTTTGTGTATTACTTCAAAAAAATTTTAACAGGTGTTCAAGTTACAGCTGTTTAAAAATAGGAAATTTTCAGTTTTTGACCCCTTACAGCTCCTAAACGGGGGGTGATACAAAAAAAATTTCTGAAATGACTCATACTTATTTTCAAAGATCTAACTTCTGTCAAAATTTCAATTTTCTAAATTAAATAGTTTAGAAGATAGAAGGGGTAAAGGATTTTGCAAAATTTGAGTTTCGCATAACGGTAAATTAAGACACCGTATGCCTCAAAAATATATTTATTGTATATATACTTTTAAAGCTAATAAAAGTAGTAATCGTTTGGCGTTTTCAAAATGAAGATATACCTTATACAACTTGTGCTATAACAATTTAAATATAGAGCTTTTTTGAACCTTTGGGGAGCTGTAGCTCCGTAACGAGTGGGGTTACAAAAAAAAGTTATTAAAAATAAAATGAATATTTTGATGATATCTATCAGTAGTTAAAATTTCATAGCTTTATTGCAAAAAAAATGTGGGGATCTAAAAGTTAGGTGTTCGAGAGCTACCTTAAGGCTTGGTCCAAACTCAACCAAAAAAAATAGGGAACCTACAAATTACTCCTAAAATATTTTGTGTAAATTTCAAGATTCTAGCTTTCTTAGTTTTTGAGTTAGCGTGCTGACGGACGGACGGACGGACGGACATGGCTCAAAAGTCTTAGAATTTTTTTCTGATCCGATCCATACCTTTGAAGGTATATCTAGCTCGTTTATTTCGAGGTGTTACAAACGGAGGAGTAATTTTATTATACCCGATCCTATCGTACGGGTATAATGACTCATCCAAACGTTGATTTTTCCATTTTCCGGAAAAACTATATTAATATTTTTCTGTCTATGAACATTTTTTTCAATTTTCACAGCAAATTGCGATTATTAAAGTCATTATTGATTGATTGATTGCTTCTTTATCAGCTTTTTTTTAGATGAACAGTTTTTTGTTATATATTGTGCAAGATTCCGATCACTTCTAAGCCTTTCTTTATTTTCTTTATGTTTTCTTTGCTTTTTCATTTTCGAGTTTCGAAAATTATTTTGTAAATTATGTTAATGCAATCTTAATGCCTGCTTATTAACTTTAATTTTGTAAAATTTCTAAAAATAGTTTTATGACGTCATAATATTAATGCTATAGTTTATAAAAAATGTTTTTGAAAGAAAATGTTTTAGATGTTATTTTTGAATTTTCCAAAAATTTTTTCAAAAATAAACACTACAGACAAAAAATAAAGTTTATGTTACAATGAAGAAGTCGCAATAAATGAGAAATAACTTGAAATGCGTCATAAAGCCATATTAAGGTATTATGTCTCATTGATTATAATTAGGAATACATTAGGAATATTTAAAATAAAATTTAAAAATCGTTAAGCCGGTATTTTAAAAATTAAATAAATAAAGTTGGGTTAATTTTGAGGACATCAAGAATTTTGGTAAGTTATATCATATGAAATATATTTTAGGTTAACTTTGATTGAGTAGAAATATTTTTACAGTTTATGTGTCATTTTGACATGTATTAAATTGTTTTAAAAAATTTATGTCATTTGATATGAATTATATCATAATGAAACTATGATTTTCTGCTCCGTGGAAACTATGGTTTTCTGCTCTTAAGAGATAATTCTTTTTTTATTTTTTTTTACGAGAAGATGGAAAACATCGAAAGTCAATCAAAGGAACTGCACGCCGAGGTTCCACTGGGTAGTGTTGGACTCGAACCAACCAAAACCACTCTCTTTAAGGATGGGTCCTTAACCAACCTTTAGGATGGGTCCTTTAATACATAATAATATAATATACAATTTAGTTTTGGGGTAAAGAATGAGGGAACGATTACTTGGAAAATTAGGTTTGGGGTTATTAGGATTGTGGAGGATGAAGAGAAAAATTTGAATAGTTATTTAGATAATAATAATGCAACTGAAATTCTATTTGAGTCCGAAAATGTTATAAGGAATGGAATCAGAGTACAAACCAATTATCGCTTTTCATAAAGCTTAAAAGATTTTAATGAAAATATGTTTTTTGTCTCATTTGAATGAGTCGTAAAGCCATTTTAGTATTACAATATTTACAAAATATTTAATAAAGTCCTTTATTTTAGAAACTGCGTAAAGTTAAAATTTTTGCTTTTTATTTTAGTTTATATGAACAAAAAGAGAAAAAAAATATGAAATGAATTAAAGCCGAAAATTAAATCGCCAATTTTTTTGACTTTAGTTAATTTAAATATTTTCGACGTTAGGCCCTTCTACGTTAGTTGGCTCAGACGATGATTACTACGTTAGAGTTGACTCAAATTATTTAAGCATTTAACTCTCCTAACTAAACCTCTCCTAACCTAACTAATCTAAAATGAACGTTTATCAGATTAAATTTCTCAGATAAGAAATTTTAATGTCCTTTATAGAATATTAATTTTTTTTTACGGCGTAATTTCAATATAACCACTCATGTGTGATTAGCTTTTTCTCTTGCATTTCTATAAGTTTCTGTGCTCTCTAAACCATTATAAGATGTTAAGTTATCTCAAATGCTTTTATTATACCCTACATCTAAAGTATAGGGTATATTAACTTTGGTATGGTGTTTGTAACCACCAAAAGGAAGCGAGTTAGGTATAGACATGTATATATATTCTGAATCAGGATCACCGCCGGAGTCGATTTAGCGATGTCCGTCCGTCCGTCCGTACGCACGATAACTCAAAAAATAATGATGCTATCTTGATGAAATTTATATAGTAGGTTACTAATTACGAAAGAAGGGCTAAGTTCGAATCTGGACAAAATCCGTTCATGGGTTCGGATTCTGGAAGCTTCCGAATGATTCCGGAGCAAACGAGATTATCTTCAAAAGCAACAAAGATAGAACCTTCAAATTTTGTACAATGATGTTTCTTCCCGTTCGATTTATGTCTTTGAAATTTAAGAGGATTTGGTCCATGGGTTTGGATTTTGGAAGTTTCCGAACGAGCACCAGAGCAAATGAGATTATCTCCAAAACCAACAAAGATAGAACCTTTAAATTTTGTACAATGATGTTCCTTCCCGTTCGATTTATGTCTCTGAAATTTAAGAGGATTTGGTCCATGGGTTTGGATTTGGAAGCTTCCGAACGAGTCCCAGAGCAAATGAGATTATCTCCAAAACCAATAAAGATATAACCTTTACTTTTGGCAGAATGGTGTTCTTTCATGTGTGATTTAGGCCTCTGAAATTTAAGAGGATTTGGTCCATGGGTTTGGATTTGGAAGCTTCCGAACGAGCACCAGAGCAAATGAGATTATCTCCAAAACCAACAAAGATATAACCTTTAAATTTGGCAGGGTGGTGTTCTTTCATGTTTTATTTAAGTCTCTGAAATGTGAGAAGATTTGGTCCATGGGTTCAAATCTTGGAAGCTTCCGGACGAGCCCCAGAGCAAGCGAGTATATCTCCACAACCAACAAAGATAGAACTTTTATTTTTAGTACAAAGGTGTTCTGTTATGTTTCCTTTTCTGTAAAATTGGAAACTGACATTTGAAAGAATTTGAACCATGGGCTCGTATTTTGGAAACTTCCGGACGAGCATATCTCCAAAACCAACAAAAGTAGAACCTTTAAATTTAATAGAATGGTGTTCTGGCAAGTTTTCTTTATGTACCTGAGATGGATTTGATGAATTGGAGTGGCAATTCGGGTAGCTGACACAAACCTCCCAAAGACTACCAATCTTCGAAAATAATTAAGATAGAAACTTAAAATTTTATACAACGGTGTCAAGCATATCCCAAGCGGATGCCTCTTTTACGTTCTTGAAATTCGAGTTGAATAAGACAGAAAAGGGAAGAAGTTCAAGCAGCTGCCAAAAACACTTATGGATTTTTAATTTAATTCGAATTATTCAGGTGTAGGGTATTAATAAGTCGGTTGCATCGACTTACTGTTACATTTACTTGTTTTTATTTTGTTTTAGATAAGCTAATAGACTAAAAGTCTACAGATGACATCAATAAAGTGTTAGTTGAAAAAAAAAGGACTACTGGTTCTGTAGGAAACTGAAAAGAAAAATAAAGAAGGCGACAGTTGAACAGATTTTTGAATGGAATAAGAAACTTATTCAAATATTATTTTTGGGAGACAAAAATAAAGAACCTTCATAACATATTAATATAAATAATAAAAAAGTTATTTTACTTTGTCAAACAAAAAGGAAGAAAAGAAAAGTAACTATCTATTATGCAAATAATGTTGAAAATGAGAAAAAAGAACAATTGAAAGTTTTCCTTATATTAACGAAAGTATTTTGTTTTCTTTTTTTTTATTATTATTTCTTTTTAATTCTCATGTATGTATATATCTACATATTATTATATACATACATAGAAATATGCACATTTATGTTTGTATATACATATATGTGCATATGTATGTATGAAAGGATTTGTTGTGTAAGAAAATTATTTTATTTTCTACTTTGAAATGTTTTTTTTTTTTAAAGTAGTTAAGAATCACGTTCTTAGCTGATTTACACACGACTTCATTGAATTCATTTGGATTCATATAGTGATTATTGTTAGTAGCAAATATTAAAAAAAAAGAAAAGCAAAAATTCATAACAAAAAAATCTATTTAATTTTTTCAACTCAAAATTAAAAAAAAAAGAAAAAAAAGATGAAAAAAGAAAAAAACTTTTCTTAAAAGTTAATGTTTGATTTTAAATTTAAGTTCAAAAAACGGTACGACCCGATAAAAAATGAAATCTATTAAAATTTATAAAAAAAAAAAAACAATTCAACAGTGAACTGAAAAATATGATTTTATAAAGGTAATTATGAATTTTATGAGATTTTGATTTATGAATTCAATTGGAATTACAGGAAAAACATTTTTTTTCATTTTTTTTAAAGAATTAAAAAAGAAAGACAATATGAATTTTCAAAAAAACTTTTAAATTGATTTTAAATTTCAACATAGACTTAGAGTTATTTATTCAAACAACTGAGAATTTTATGTTGGAAGCGTATAAAAATCTCGCGAATTGAAGGGTCGCGAGTATAGGGTCGAATGTATAAAACTGATCTTTAACTCAAACCTCACTTTTTCAAAAAAAAATACGAGTTCAAGGGTAGTTTTTATTTGAAAAAGTGTGATTTAAGTTCAAGCTCAGTTTTATGCATTCGAATCAAAATCTCGTGTTTTAAAATCTTGTTCTTTATAAATCTTGTTTTTTAAAATCTCGCGTGACAAAATCTCGTGTCTCATTTTAAAAAGTTTCTTTAAAATTTTGAAAATGTATGTAAAAATGATAATTAGGAGGATTTTAGAGTTGTATCAAAATCAAGGTAGTATCTTTTTGCAGAATATTTATATTGTGTGCGAAATTCTGAATTAGGAAAGATTTTAGAGTATGGATTTAAAAGCTGGATTATACTCTTTTCCAGAACATTTACATATATGTATATATATGATTCTGAATTAGGAGGGATTTTAGAATTGTATTCTATATGATACAACATTAATTTAAATTTGAAAATTGTTTTTGTATAAATTTAATTTGTTTGCATTTTAATACCAACTTATTTAATTAATGAAAACAATCATTTTGTTTTAAAACACGAGATTTTGAAACAATAACATTTTTACTAAAAAAAATCTCTCCAAATTTTCTTACCTACTCTATATAATCTTAAATTTTCCTAAATTCATTTTCCAAGAATTCTTCCCACATAATTATTCCATAAACCAAAAAGTACATTTGATTAAAGCTTCCAAATTAAAGTTTGGTTTTAAATGAGTGGTTTTGTTGGTTAAAGTTGAAAACTATCCGGAAGAATCACCTACAATTCCTACAAATACAAAAATCATGTTAATATAAAATGTAAAGTGACAGAAATTTTATAAACTCTTAAAATTGTCAAAAATTTTCCTTCTTTTAATTGCCACCAAAAATATTCTCCAAAAAAACATTTTCTATTTTCTCGCGCTTTTAATTAAACTTCAAATTAATAATAAGCAGCTATTAAACAAAACAATTTAGTTTAAAAGAAAAAAAAACAAAAATTAAAAACGATTACATAATCCGCATTATCTTTGATAGTAGATAGAAAAACAAAAAAGGGAAGAAGTTATAAAAAAAGAAACGCTAATACATTATTATTTTAAGTTATTTGTAATAAGATTTACTTACACCTTCTACTTATCTGACAATATTATTTTGATTTTTACTTATGTATCTCATTATCTTAAGGCTAACTCATATTAGGATCACCATTATATATAGGACTGTGCTCATCATCCACGATAACCAAATTTCTTACCTCTTGAGGTTGATGAAAAGCAAACCCTTGAAGTTAATAAAAATTGAGTCAAATCATTTGTAAAAATTCATTAAAAATTATAAATACTTAAATTCAGAATTATCGAGACTCTGTTGACTGCATGTGGTTGTTCTTTTACATTGAATGTTTATTTTATTTTTTCTCTTGTTTAGATGAACTAAATTTTACATAAGAATGAATACCGGAAAGAATTTTATTCCTAAATTAAATTTGCACAATTTATATATTATACTGATAAAATTCTTTTAAATTTGTTTTTTTTTTATTTATTTTTTCTTTTATATCCTTCCATATATGATTTTTATGTATTTATGTAATTTTAACACAGTTATTTTATTTTTATATTATTTGAAAGTAAATAATAAAAACTTCCTTTATTTCTTATGAAATGGATGGACATAAGACTAAAATATGAAAAATGCATATTAATACTATTATGTATACATATGTATATAATTATTATCTATATATAGGAAGTCATGATAACTATAAAGCAAAATAAAGTAAAACAAAAATAAAAATAAAAAAAAAAACAAAATACGAAATATAAAAAACCAAACTGGCGACCTTTAACGCTGATGGCGCGACAATAAAAAAATTTTTATCATCAGCATGGCGTTGTTTTTTTTTTATTTTATTTTTTGTTTTTCATTTAATTCGGCCAAGCGAATTTTTTTTAAGTATTATTAAATATTTTGAGGATAATCCTTTTTTTTTTCAAATAATCCTTTAAATTTGTATAAAATACAACTAGTATATATTCCACTTTTTTTTCTACTTTATTTGCAAACAATGGTGTCTTCAGAATTAATTATTTATTTTTGAAAATATCCAGTCAGGGTAAATGAATTATTAAAGGAATTGCTAAAGTTTTTGTAGTAAATCCATTTTCTATATTAAATTCCTATATTAGATGTAATACAAGTTCCTAACAACTCGAATTTCGATTTGAAATTCGATCATAATAATGCATATGCAATATGTCTTTCTTTAGTTAAATCGAATAACTATAGTCTTTTTATAACTGGGTTAGTGAAATCTAAAATAATAAAAGTAAGCGGAAGAAATGATAGGAGAGCGAAAGGAGCTTAGGGATTAAGTATTAAGAATTTTTGTAGGCCACAATTTGATTAATTTTCAATGGAGCCAACATTGTTGATCATATTTTTTATCTGCTCGGCCACTAATTTATTAATCACATATAGTTATATGATTCACAACTTTATATCGATCAGATCGAAGAATATTCCACATTTTCCAAATTCTTTGATAATATGACGTATTATATCAAAACTTTGAATTGCCCTAGAGGTTTTGAAAAAAAAAAATTTAAAATTCGCGGCATTATGTCTAGTTTTATTTTGCTTTTTTTTGCTTTTTATTACATTTTCAAATTACAGAGATGTTTAAAAAAAAAAAAATTTTTTTTTAACCGAATTTTTTTTATTTTTAATTTTTAACTGTTTGATACATTAACTAAACCATTGCTTCAGATGGCATATCCGCTTTCCTTCTTCATTTTTTAGTATGCTGTGTTTTAATGTTATTTTTAGGTTCTAATTTTTTTCCCTTTATATTTACATTTTGGTAATGAAGTTTTTTAAAATCCTTTTTTAAGTTTTTCCTTTGAACTTTTTATGACAGACTGACTACTGACTTTACTGATCTTTTACAGTGCCTGAAGTTGTAGAAGATATACAAAATATTAGTTGGTATATTTACTTTTCTTTTCTTTTTTGTAATAATTTGTTTAAAATTTTAACTATAATTATATGTACGTTAACTATTTTAGTATATGTATGTATGTATGTATAAATTTCTAAAACAAAAAAATTATTTTAGTGGCTTTCGTTTTTTGTTTATTTTGTTTTTTGCTCAACACACGATTCACAAACGGACTCCATATACAAAAATCAAAAAAATTTAAAAATATTTTAAGTTAAAAATTATATTGGTTTACGTTTATAATTCGTTCACTCTTTACCATTTATTAATGTTAGTCTTTATGTATATAATTAGAATAATGTAAATCGTATTTTATGCAGAACATCGGAATTTGCCACATCAGTAATAGTTTTTTTTTGTAGTTTAACATTTAGATCACTTTATGTACTTTCGGATATATTAAATGGTTCTCTTATAAAAAGTTACAAATAGTAAAAACGATTAAAATACAAAAATAAATCGCGTATACAATTGAACAATTATTTAGAACTTTAGACTTTTCTGGGTAGAAAAAGTTTAAAAGAAGGATAATATTAAGAAGTTGCCATGTTTTATATTAATCTGTTTATAGGAAATGGAAAAAGAGAGTTGATGATGATGCACATAACATATTAAATTCTTTTTCAAAATCGGACACATAAACTGCATTTAATTTTTTATAAAATTTTTGTTTACTGTAGGGTGTAGGGTACTAGATGATACATAATTTTCTCTAAATTTAAAATAGAGAGGAACGGCAAATTATTTCGATATAATACCGCTCTTGGTTCCTACAGTTCTTCAGCATCAATTTTATTTTACGTAATTATTTTTTCATTCCAAGAACCTAATGTCCTTTGTTTAACAGATTATATTTAGGTCGTAGTCTTGATGACTTCTAAAGCTTTCAGTAAAAAAATTAATAAAAAATATAAATAACATAACCAATTTATTTAAAATTTACAATTTAATATTCATAATGAAATAATTTAAAAACTATAAATTGTTTTGTAGTTTAATGAATTGAAGAAATATAACTTTAAGTTTTTTTTTTTTTTGGAATTTGGAAATTTAAGTTAGTGATTTGGAAATAAAATATTAGCTTATAACAAATTCTAATAAAAATCAAGCCAGAAAGAGCCATAAATAAAAAATGTTAATTATATATAATATGTAATAAAGGATTCTACTATACTTAAAATAAATGATTATAGTTAGAAAATTAAAGCTAAAGAAAATCTATTTTAGGATTCCCTTTCTTAAAGTATTAGTTTCCTTTAAGAAAGGGAAGAAATACTTTAAGCAATAAGAAGTTTCAAATTATTAAATAAAATTATAATTTTCAAACTTTTAGTTATAAAACATACTGTAGCAGTTCCACTGTATTTATACATTTTTGAATTTAATAAGTAATGATATTATTTACGATTTTAAACTCTTAAAATATCCTTTTAAATAATTCCAACGAATCACGAGAAAAGCAGCAAGTGCTCATTCTATACAGTGGACATTTGTATGTGATTTAAAAGTGATTACGGAACTGGTGATTTAAAACTAATTAAAATGAAACTAATTCGTAATGAAAATTGTTAAGATGTAGAAAATCCTTCCATCAAATTTGTTCTCCCCTATCCCTTTTCAGGTAAACCCTTTTTCTCCCCTTTTTGACTAAACTATAAAGAACTATTAGTATAAAGAAATCTACTCCAAGTGTTTAGTTATCGTTAAATATTTATATTGATTGTTATATTCTTAGTTCATTTCGAAATTTAAATAATAAAACATTTTTGATGTTTTAAAATTCCTGTCTCTGTGAAATTTCTGTAAAATTTAATTTAAAAAAAAAAATTTCATTTTGGTCTAATAATAAAATTTTACAACTTAATAACAAAATTTCTTTTAATTAATAAATTTCAAAAAAAAAAAAAAAAATTAAGGAAAAATCTTAAGAAAAAAGTTTGCAGAATAGTTTCTATGAATATTTATTTTTTCAAACTTTTGTTATTTAAACTTTTGAATTCCCATACGTTTTAAAAAAAAATCTGTAAGACAAAAATTACTTTACACATATGTTTAAAGTTTTCTTTTACTATATTTTTTCATTTATAAAAATTTCTACCTCTTAAAACTTTCTTCTAACTACTGAGTAAAATTTAAGTTTTCTTATTTTTTTTTATTATGCCTTAAGGTTTTTCAATTTATAAAAAAATTATTAAAAATACATAAGAAAAAAAAAAGCAAAGAAATAAAAAGAGAACACGAGGCCAACAGATATGATTGTTTATTTGTTTTCTGTTTGAACTAATTTTGATTAAAATATTGAAAGTAAAATAATCAAACTGGAAAATCCCTTAGGTAAATTTCATAGGAGTAACAAATTTCTGATTGGGGCAATTATGTTAAAATACAAAAAAAAAAAAATATTCTATTTAAAATTTTCTGCAACAGGACAAAAAGGACATCTTGTAGTTTTCATTATATTTTTTACCACAAAACTTACAAATCAGAACTACTTAAAATAAAAAGAAAAAAAATAAAAACAATTACTTTCTTGTTATATCTGTATTTTCCAAAATATAAAATTTCACAAGTAAATGAATTTTGTTGTATCTTTAAGATAAATATAAAAAAAAAAACAATGTACAAATCCAATTATTATTCAGTTGTTAGTTACACAAATACATTGGAAAAGACATGTAATATTACAAAATAAATTTCTATTTGAACAAAAATGTCCTTGAATTTAATCGTTTGTTTAGTAAAACAACAGTTTTGTTGACTTCAAACTGATGCGAAAGAAAATTTCAATGGTTCTGAGCACTTTTTTAAGATTGGAAAAAAAATTTGTTTAATTCCAACTAAAGGATACCAGTTCAATTTTCTAATAATAAATTGAGTTATAAAATATGAAATAAAATTTGCAAAATTATTTTGAAGAAAGATGTTGATGTTTTTCTTACATTTACATTGTTTTTACATTTGTTTGTTTTTGTTTACATTTGTTTTTCTTATTTTCTTACATTTTTTATTTTATTTCTTTAGAAAAAGTAGTTACCCTTGTAAAACTAGGTAAATTATCCGACTGTACGGCGATTGAAGAGTAAAAACGGTGATGTAACACTGAGATTACCAATAAAACGAGTAGCTTTGTATTGTACTTTGTTGAGATAACCTAGCGCTATTTGTAGAGTAGCATTATTAGTTATACCAAAACAATTATTGGCCAAGTCAATATTTGTTTTAATCCGATACGCTGAATGTTTAAATCTGTTAAGTGCTGCAGAACTTCACCATGAAATCTCAGGTTGGGTATAGTAGATTTAAAGATTATATTTTCTTTGTAGTTCATAATATATTTATTTCTCTTGAAAGATCCAAATTTGGTGTTGTGTTATAGCTCTTATGATACTGTTGGCTCGTATAGTGATGAGGCATAGCCCCAATGTGATTTTGGACTTGTTTGCTTCTTTTGGAGTCATTGTAATATATGAGATAATAAATAATATATGAGATAATAAATAATATATGAGATAATAAATAATAATATGAGACAAAAATGCCACGAAAAAAAATCATGACGCTTGTTAGTTATAACCTACATAAAGAATTAAAACTTTATTGTTGTCAATTAAATAAGTGTAATAAAAAACTAATTATAACAAAATTCTATAGAAATTTATGACTTGTTACTATGAGTCAAAAGTTCCACGGGATCTATCCCTTATGAAAACGGATTATAAACCCCAATGGAGTTATGACTCTTATGACTTGTCTCCTTAAAATTTTCAATATAAAATGAGCATAAAATAGTTTGCAAGCCGTCTAAAACCTCGATATCGATAAATCACGTTTAGAGGAGGAATGAAGGGAGCACATTAATCAGAAAACTATTTGGAATCATTTTAAAGTTCATAATCCCATAAACATAATACATATGTCATATTATATTAAAGATGTCATCCAAAATCTTAAAGTCCATCATTTGTAATTTAATTAATACCTTGATCAACTCTTGTATAAATGTAATTTGAATCTTATAACAATAATTGAAAAAAAAATTCAATAAAGAATAAATAAATTTTATGTACAAATATACAAAATAATATATTTACAAAAGTATATTATATAAATATAATATATAATAATATTTCATATATTTTTCATATTTATAAAAAAAATTATTTTATAAATTCTTCTATGGTCTTTTATATAATAGCCTTCATCTTATATATAATATATTATATAAGATATTAAATAAGACTAATACAATTTCTATCATGTATGAAAATGGTTTGAATATAATGAATGCCATCAAAAAATGGTATAGAAAAAAATAAAAACAAAAGAAAATTTCAAAACGCAATCTGGAACCGAAAAACAAACACAGTGAAATAAATATGGAGGGGGTAAAATAATACAAAAAACAGATCCCAAGGAGATTTTTAAAGAAAAAAAAAATAAAAAACCAACACGGTAAAAAATTATAGAGTAGTACAAAAAAAAAAGCAAGCAAGCAAATAAACAGTAAATTGCGTATGAAATTGGAAAATGAGAAACGTGGCCTCTGGGAAATTCCAATGTTTAAAGCTTTCCATCTTATTTTAATGTTTTCTTTTTATACTCTTATAGTTTATTTTTTAATTTTTTGTTCTTATCTTGAAAATTTTATGAAATTAGAAGAAAAAGGAACATACAATAAAAAGTCTTAAAACAGAATATGAGCAGAAAGAGCAATTTAAGTTTTAGTTTTTTTTTTTTTTGGTTTTAAAATATTCATTCCCGCACTCTATTCTGAAAGTTTTTCTTTCTGTTAACAATAAACCCAGTGATTGTTAATCTAATTTTTGAATAACAATTACTTTATCCTATCCTTGTATTCGTTATAATTATAGAGTTACTTAGTTTCAGTGAAGGCAGCCTTTCTTAGACCTTATTATCCATGTTTTCTATCTTATTTTTCATCACCAAGACACAAACCTCATATTTTGGTTTTCAATTATGTACTTAAACCATTTCGTCTATATTAAATGAATTTTAAGTAAGAGCTTGCATTCTTTAACTTATTTGTTTTATTTGAAGTTAGTTCAAATGATTTTGAATTGAGCTATGGCGTTGTTATCTGGTATAGAAGCTTTTGAAATCGTAGATATGTTTATTTTATGCTTAGTCTGAATTTAGTGAGTTTACTAAGAACTTTTTTAAAACATATTATTGATAAACGTTCGATTGTTTAAAAAAGTTGAGAATCTTTGGTTTAATATACAAAATTATTCATTATATGGAACATATAGTTAAAATATGAATTTAATGATAAATAATAAATAAAAAATGAAAGTTTTTGTTTTTTTTTTTAGCATATATATTAAAAAACAGAGGCCCTCAATGATCTTTTAGGGAATGAATTAATTTTGAATTGAAAAGTTTTGAAAGTTTTTTGAACTTTTTTTTTTGTAATTTATGTATGTAATGTATGTATGTATTTGTTTTTTTTCAAGGTTTTTCTTTTGCTACTACTACTTTAGTTTAAGTTCCACCCCAGTTAATTTTTTTTTTCATTTTTTTTGGAGAAGTCATTTTTTTTCTTTAAACTCAACTTCCACTTTTAGCTTTTCCTTGATGTTAACTTATCAAGTTGAATTAATACACATTAAATATATTAAAAAATTGTTACAAGTAATATGTAATATAATTCAAAAACATTTTATTAATAAAAATTAAAAAAAGAAAATTATATTTTGTTTTCCTAATTGAAATATAAAACGATGACTCTGCTTGAAGAAAATTCATTTTGAAAAAAAATTAATCAAATTATATAATTTTATTAGGAAAAAAATTGATCTGCCCACAAGTATTAGCTTGACAATTTTCTTTTTACTGTACAGGGTTTGATTTTTAAAAAGAGATTAGGTAAATTTTGTTTTGTTTTTTGTAAGCTAATAATTTTTGTTTCCATTGCTGTTGAAAACTTTATTTAAATATTTTTAAATTACAAGGTTTTTGAATTATTTCAATATTTATTAATTTTTTTTGTAGCGATCTGTAGTATCAATGCTCTATTCGATTTATTTATTTTACAGACTGACTACTATTAACGCTACACCTAAACTGTAGCAAAGGATTTATTTCCACAAAATTATTGAAGATTTAGGTAACATGGTGAGGTATTGAAGGGGAAATATAATAGTAAGGGAGAGTTGAAAGATAAATAGGAACCGAACCCCATCTAATAGAAAAAAAAGGTTGAATGAAAGTATGTTAAACATTTTGTCGGTCTCATAATAAATAAGTTACCATAAACAGTTTTCAACCATCTAGGAATTATAAAGATGTAAAAATGAATACTTCAATCCTCCCTAGTGTTGCATTAGAATTTTTTAAAGATAGGCATCATTCATTTTAGTTCAATAGAGCTAGTGTCATTCTTTATCTACAAGATATCCCTAATTAAAATCATTAAAAGAGAGTTCTATTATAATTATTTCAATAATTGATTGAGTATTTCGTTTACTAATTATATCAAAAAAAAAATATATATATAGGAAAGCTTATTTTACATAATTCTGTTTATTCAAAATGTCGTTTTATTAAACATTTTATTTAATCAAATTCTCTTTGCTTTTTGTAAGCTGAAAAGTGAAAAAATATGTTTCCGCTAGGTGCTTTATAAAAAGTTATTGATTTATTTAATTGATTTTGTAAAAGTTGTAGAAAAAGCGGAAAAAAGTATACTTTAGTACGGAAATAGTCGTAGCCGACTAATGTCGGTATTAACAATCAATACGGTGTCCTGTCAAAAGGTCCTGTACAGGTTGTCATTTCCTTATTTAAACATTGTAACAGTATTTCTAGACACAACATTTATTTTGTTTTAGTGGACCAAACTAAGCAAATTGAAACCATACTTTTACGTCCCACCTGTTTACAGCACCCCGCATTAATGTTTCTTATAAATTTATATTTATTTTTATTTGTAAAATATACTTATATAAAAATTAGTTTGAAAATACATCAGATTCTTGCAGTTTAGTTTAAAAAAAGTCAGTTCAATTGATTTATAATGGGTATTGTTAAATAAATTCCCCCACTACTTATATGATATCATTTTGAACAGATTTGTGATACTAATTATCAAGTTTTTAAATAAATTTAAGTCCTTCACTTTGTCTGTTTGTTGGGGAATATTATATTATTCAGGGAATCTATACAACATGTTAGGGCATTACTAATAAGTTTTACGCAATTCTATATATTTATGTTTTACAATTTTTTAATTTAGTGTCAATTGAATCAAAGACTTTTTTAATGTAAATGAGTTTTACAATTGTTAATGCTTAAATTTTTAAAATAGCCTCTTCCGTACACTTTTTCATTAAAAAGACGAATATATTTTTCTTAAAAATTACGTCTAGAAAAAAGATATTAATTTAAGAACTTAATGAATAATTTAGTTGACATTAAAAGGGTAATTTGAAGTTGTACGAATCCAAATTTAATTAATTTTTCATCAGATACTAAACAAAAGTCTCAATTTCTTAATAAATTCATTGTCAATAAAAGTAAAATTAATCAATAAAGTAAAAAATTTATAAAATGTTAACTTAAATTTATTTATCCAATCATTAGGTTTAATCATTAAGTTGTAAAATTTATTAAGTTGTTTAAATTTTTTGTTCAGATGGCAAATTGGAATCCATTGTTTTCTTATCATTAAAATTTTATTGCTTTTAATTTGAACGTTTTTCAAGAATAAAAACAATCGAAATTATCGTTCAACATTGCAATGGTCAAAAGATTCCAAAATTGTCAAAATGACAACAAATTAACTCGGTTAATAAATCTGATCTCAAAAATTTTTTTTATTCTACATTTTCGTCTGGAGATTTTAACTCCTATGAGAAGCATTGGGTATTTATTAAGCCATTTATTATTCATATTTATCTAAGCTTTATTTTCAATAAGCCGTTAATTACTCAGTTATATAGGTATTCTGCAAAATTATGAAGCACAATTATATATGATATACTTGTGCGCCATCTATTATCTTATACAATAATTTTTTATGTATTTTACGATATTAATTCTTCCGGTATAAATTATTACGATATAAATTATTAATATTGAATATTACATGATCGGCATTTTAATCAAACTCCTTTCAATTGGAAGGCGGGGGGCTTATTCATCAATCAGATATAAATCAGTGTTGCCATTATATATAAATCACAACACTATATTGCGTCATGAGTCACAAGACGCAACATAGTATATATAGTACATTATATTGCATCATCAATCAGATATAAGTCATTTATTTTCTGTAGCCTATGATACAAGAAAGTAGCGCATTTAATGTATATATGTAGATGACATATTTGAATTTTGCTAATAACCTAGGGCATAAAACGTGAGCTATTTAAATATATTTGATATATTTAATTAATTGTATCATATTGAAACGTATGTCCTCTAAGTGTGATTATTAATTTTTTGTTACACAGTCATAAAAATCTGATTCACACTATACTGAATTGAAGGAGAAGAAAAATTAATTGACAGTATGTCTGCAAGCAAAAAAAAAGTCCATCTTTTATACTTTTGTAAATTTTTGAAAAATATATTCTGAAAAATATCTTTCATAATCATATTGTTGGGGAATCTATTCTAATTATAATTGGAAAAGAAGCAGATAAATAAGTTGGTTTAAACTAACAACATGAAGGTTTAAGATTGAACCACGGGAAAAATAAATTCTAGGGATATTAATTTGTATTTGCTATAAAAAAAAATGTTTTGCTCAGATGAAGGTTAAAACAATTTTATTTATTTTCTAATATGTTATATGGGTATCTAAAGATACTTTATACAATATTTATAGACTTCTGAACACAATATGATCACTTTTTTTATCTGGATCATTTGAAATATGTTTTCCAAATTTTCGAAATTTATTTATTGAATTTTGTTATTATTATATGTAATATATGAGTTCGGCTTCTATTGTTCTCGATTAAAATAAGAACAATATAAGAGAAGCGGATAATAAAATAAAAATAATAAAATAAAAAATTAGTACAGCCGTTGCACGATTTTAAATACTCTTTTTTTATTGCATTTTTTCTTTTTTTAAACATATGAAATAATCGAGATTTTACTCTTGTTGTGATTTATGTTTTCCTTTTGTCTGCTAAGAGTTAAAACTAAGAGTCATTTATTTCACATATCACACCGTACCACCTAACACAAACAACCTTTAATATTCATAACTTTATGTCTTTTTGTTGTTGGTTTATAGTAACTTCCTTAGTTTGATATTATTGTTGCTATTAAAATATCCGTATCTTCTTATTAGTCGACTTGATTGGATTTATGACTATTAAAAGTTTACAAAAAAAGAAAATTTTTTTTTTTAAATTTTTTCCAATATTTATAATTATTATTTGCCGTTATTGATGTTATTCAGAAGGTGTTGTAAAAGAATCGCGACGGATCAATTTCATTCCTTTTATATAATTATATTTGTTTATTTTTTTATATAATAATATGTAATATATGTATATATTGTAGGTTTATGTACCAATTATACGAGTACATATAAGTGTAAAAAAGAAAATTAAAGTCTAAATAAATTGTCTCCACTTTTGTCTACGTAAAATATTTTAAAAGAGAATTGTGTATAAATGTCTGCAATTTAAAACGATGTTAAGAAATTTTATTGTTTTATAAATTGTATGAGTTAAAAAAATAATAATTTCGCATTCCCTATACTGGAATATTAAATAGAATTGTTAATTAATAAAATAACGAATGATCGGCTTAATAAAAATCGATCGACCGATCGAAATAAAAATTTTTTTTTTTTTGAAACTCGAATTTAGTTTTGACAGATTTCGATTAAATAAATGTATCACCTATGAAAGATCTAGTATAAAAGAGAGATAATGCTTCAATATTTCGAAGTGGAGTTTAAGAGTTGTAAAGTAATGAAGGGTATCTGACCAATAGGATCGCTAATTTGCTATGGAAGATGAGGTTTTGGATTTTATCCAGATAACGTAATCAAGGTTGAGAGACGCCAACCCATACATAAAAGGGTTACTAGAAGAAAAATAAGCTTTACAACGAGAAAGAGAAAGAAAAACATTTGGTATTTTGGCGATATTTGTAATTATATACATTAAAAACACAGAAAGCCATAATTTATACTAGTTTAGGAACTAGTAACAAAACTAGAACTTTAGGAACAAAAGGTGAACAAATGCAATAATAATTATTTCTTTTTATAAGGCCAAATTTTAGTATTATGAGCTCGTATTATTTACTTTTTAATTTACAATCTGAAAGACTCTGTTTTAACTTTTTTATTGCAAATAAAATTGAATGTATGAATGAATCAAATACAAGATTTAATTCTAGTTTGAACGTTCCTCTATATGCATGCTGTGCTGCTAAACATATTATGTAGTATATGAATGCTACAAATAAATATTCTTACTACACATACATAACAATATTGGTATTCTATTGCCATGGGTATATGAAAATTCGATTAAAAATCACCTGTCCACTTGAGGCTATTTTCTGGATTTATTTGTGTGTTTTGTTTTTTATTGTTTTTGCGAAAGTAAAGAAATAAAACAAAACGTTCTGGTACAAAAATGAGTAGATTATAAGTTTTTTTTCTCTCTCTTCCTGTTTTCATTTGTTTTTTTTTGTTTTTGTTATTTTAAGCATTGCGTTCGATATAAATCGATTTTTAAAGTGTTTTTAGCCTTTTCAAATTATAAACAATTTGTTTTGAAACCTATATATTATCTGAAAATCGAGATGCTGTAATAAATTAAAGAAGAAAATGAAATAATTGTAATTCGGAATAAAAATGTTTATTAAAATTATTATAAAAAATTGCATATTATGGAAAAAAAAAATGTATATATATATATACCTAAGCACTTTGATTTAAATCTCAAGGAAAAAAAGAATTTTTTAGTACAGGAAAAATTAATATATTAAAAAACGGATGCATATCAATGAAATATTTCTTTTAGTTTGGATTTTGTTTTTGAATACAATTTGGATGGAAATAATTATTTATGTACATAATTACGTTTATAATGGTTTTAATATTTCTTCAAAATGTTCTTCTAAAATAATCAAAGAGAAAATAATATTTCCATTTTTTATGCGAATTTTAGTTTTAAAAGAATATGTTTGTGCATAACCTCATGCCGTACGAGCAAGAAAATCTGACCATTTTATGATTATAAAATAACAGATAACCTATTGAAGTTACCCCCTCGGGGCATAGCCAGAACAATATAGGTGTGCTCAAAGGACGCTAGCCAATTGGATATGCGATTTGATATCCCATTCAATCTATCAAGCTGCAGTAGCGGTAAATAGAATGAAAAACTATTATACAATGCCTAGCGCTAGCTATGATCGGAAGAGTAGCTTTTGTTAGCTACAAATGCAATGATCTTAGCGTTCTAGTGGTTAAGCAACTTGTAAAAATGTTAAGGTTCTTGAAAGTAGCGGAATTGATCTAAAATTAAATCCAATGTAGCTTTAATAAGCCTTTTGGTCACGGAATGGATAGCATAACCACTTGGAGTCTTTGTCACGACTGAACCAGCCACATACACCAACAAACCAATCAATCAATAATTCGACTTTAATTCAAATGGTTTTTGTTTAAGAAGCATTTTTTTTGTGTAAATAACACTATTGATAGCGTCTATGGAGTTTAGATTTGACACTAAGGAGTCTAGGTTTGATACTAACTATGTAGTCTAGTTTCAAAGGACACGAAAAAAAACGTTCAGTAGTGTGGAATTTTACTAACTAAAATCTCCTTTCTCCCCACCAGTATAATCACCTAACAGCAAAACAGTATAATGATTGAGGAATTAGAAGAGAATAGCAAATTTTGAATGCGGTATGCAGTGGTATAAAAATATAAAATAGGAATTTTAGCAGATGTAAAATAACTGATTTCTTCATTTCTGTACTTTATATAAACCACAAAATACCATAGAGCAGTACTGACAAGGCTCCCCAGCAAATATGTGGGAGTTATATTAAAGTCGTGGTCGAATGTGCTAGGAAAACTTTTTTGGGAGAAAACAAGACATTTTTTTTGGAAGAGATCAAATAAAGTAATGTCGCTCAGTCATTTATTAGCATCTAACAATTTGATTTCAGTTATGCTTACGTGCTATGGAACTTTAATAAATAAATTTGATTTCTAAAATTAAATAATCAATTTTTTTTCAAACTAACAAAATTAATGCAATTTTATATCTTTTTTTTTTATCAAATGTTTATTTAAGTTTAGTCCTTATAACAGTTGGAACCAAATTTAATTATATTTTATAATATTATAGCCTAGAAAAACGGTGAGATTTGTGGGAGGATTCAATAAATGGTAAAAAAAAAAAATATATGTCGAAAAGGAAAAAACTTCAATTTTTCAATCTCAAAATTTTTTTTTTTTTTGAACGCCTCTTTTCATAAGGTATTAATAATATGCAAGAATTGATTTTTTTTATTTTCAGTCTGATTTGCTTTTCTGCTTTCTGTATCAAAGATTATTGAAATTTTGTTAGGCAAAGAAAAGTAAAGCAATTTATTTTATTTTATTGAAACTTTTTTTATAAAATATTTTTTATTGATTTTGAGATCATAAATGATATTATGAGAAATAATTATAGATTTAAAAAGTTATTTTACAAAGTTAATCTTTTATAGATGAAACAGAAAAAAAAAACTAAAAATAAATAAAAATTTAATTTGAAAAAATAATAAAAAATAATAATTTAATTAAATTATATAAAAATGCTTCAGTTTATATTTTATGAAAGAAAAGTGAAAATAAATAGGTTTCCTTGAAAGTTTTAATATGAATTTTAGACTTAGCAAAAAACTAAAATAATATTTTAATATGGTGTTCTTTAATATAAGATTTATTACAAGTAGATAGTGGATAGTTTCAGAATTGAAGAAAAATTAGTAAACGTTAATCTATAATTATAATTTAGTAGTTTTCAGCCACATACTACGTATTATGACGTTCCTCTAAGTTTTGAATACAAGTGCATATTTGGATACGATTTTTCTTTACTGCATCAACATATAACATATGCTTGGAATCATGATTTTTTTTATTTTCTTTTGGAATCAAGAATTTTTTTTATCCCTAACAATTTTTTTTGTAATTTAGATATCAGGGTAAAATATACTTACAGATCAGCTACAGCCACAGGGCCCCTAGTTATTTTATAATTACAAAAATTGAGATGAGATTTAGATAATATATATTTATCATATTTTCATGACCACATTGTAGACTTAATGTTATATAAGTAATTACTTAGTTAACAATTGATTGTAGCAGAGTTATGTAGACGAGAAAGTTCGAAGATGGTTTATTTTCAAAATGCATCAATGTAATTTTAAAAATTCAAAAATTTTAATTATGATGTTAAATTTAAATTTAAATATGTATTAAGAAACTAAAAGAAAAAGTGACAGAGTTTAGAATTCGAACAAATATGATCTATCATAATTTTATGAAAGGCGCCCCTAATTAACAGTTTAACTTTTCAAAAAAACGAGAAAGAATACAGTTGCCTTTGTCAACTTTTAGATACCCGTACGAACCGTTAGTATGTTGAGAGCCTGTCACTTTGCTTACAATATTATTTATTTAATATTTTAGTATTTTAAAATAATTTGGGTGAATTTTATAATTTCTAGAACTATGGGTTGTACATACAACTATATGTTTATACATTCTTCAAAAGCAGATTCTAACCTCCCACATAACGATTATCAATCCAAAATTTTTTCAAATATTCTATAGTACCATTTAATACTAAGCGGAAAATGTATATTAAATTACAAAATAGTAAATATAATTTTAAATATTGTATTATATTAATGCGCACATAGTATATTTATATTGTTATAAGTATAGCGCCATACATTGCAATATTTCTTTAAAAATATTTCCATTCATAGAATAATTTCTTATAAGTACAATAAAATACATACATACATTACATTACATATGTATGTAAATACGGCGCTATACATCTATACTCTTATTGTCATTCATCAACAAAAAAAATTTCTGAAATGACTTATACTTAGAATGACTTATTTTCAAAGATCAAACTTCTGTCAAAATTTCAAGTTTCCAGCTTAAACCGTTTAGAAGATAGAAGGATTAAAGGAATTTGCAATAATTCAGTTTCCCATAACGGTAAATTAAGACACCGTATAGCACAAGTATATATTTATTATATACATGTTTGTAAAGCTCATAATAGCACCTATCGTTTGGAATATTCAGATTGAAGATATACCTTATAGAGCTTGTGTTATAACAATTTAAATATAGAGATTTTTCGAACTTTGGGGGGCTGTAGCTCCTTAATGGGTGGGGCTACAGAAAAATTCATATTAATCCGATCCATAACTTTGAAGGTATATCTAGTTCGCTTACTTCGAGGTGTTACAAACGGATGAGTAATTTTATTATACCCTACACTTATCGTACGGGTATAAACAGGAAACATTTTTGGAAAATCCCGTCTTAAATATTAAAAATTATAAATTTAAATGTTAAATTTAAATATTAAAAAAGAGAATAGATTAAAATATCTAAAAATTGGAAATCGGTCTCGTCTTCAAATAAGTTTTCGTATATAGTAATTTTATTTTTTAATTCGAACTTACCTTAACATATGTAATTTCTATAACATAGACATAGAGATGTTCTTTTCTTCAAATAATCTAGGAAAGTTTCGTCAGACTAAATGTAAAAGTCCGAAACACCCCTTTGAATACATTTTGCATTTACATTTTTCACCTTCAATTATGTTTTTAGAATCATATATGGTGTACCTTTAGTTACATCAACTTTTATCATAGAAACCATTAGCTGACATGAAAGGGTCAGTGAATATGAATATTTTTTCAATAATATTTAAAAAAAACAGGGACTAAATGCTGTATAACAACTTTTTTATGCAGTCACGGAGCTATAATTCCTCAATTGTTTGAAAAATTTTTATTTGTACCATTCCATATTTTTCTTAAATATAAAATTCTAAGAAAATTTACAAAACTTTTTTGGTATAAGTCAAAAAATTCTAAACTGGTTTTATAGTCTTTTGGAAAATGTTCGCCTTTAAAAACTTTTGATTATTTACATTCTGCTTTTTTCAATATTATAATATAAGTATATAATTTAAATTCAGGTATTTTAAAAATTTAATTTTTTACAGAATAAAAACACGAAGGTATAGTTTAAAACTGGTGGGACGCAATCCCATAAATATATTAAAAGTACAATCCCATAAATATATTAAAAGTAAAAAATCATGGTGATTTTTTATAGTTAGGACTTTTCATAAAATTATGGTAGCATTGTTCAAAAGGCTTAATTTTCTATAACACTAAAGTATTTTAGTAATAATAACGCTAACGTTTTCCAAAAATATAAAACATAAATACAGAGAGGTGTGCTATCTTACAAGTATAATAGTCATTATTTATTTCTGATTTGTAGTAATGTGTAAGTGTGAACTCAGTACCTCTAATTTCCAAAAAGATTAACTCCAAGGTATTTTTACCTTTTCTAAAAGATTAAAATTGCAGCAAATAATTCTCAATTATTTTTACAATATTTCTAACTGTAATAGTACTTCCCTTAAGTTTGTAAGTTTCCTTGAGGCTTAACTTTATAATGTGAGTTAGAGAATAATTTCAAAAAATTATTCAAGTGAATAAAAATAAAATAATATACAAATTAAGTGTTCATAAAAAAAAAAGCTCTGAATAAAAATTTTTGGAAATTTTTGAACTTTATTCATACAAAAGGTAAATACATACATACATACATACATGATACATATTCAAAAGGTAAATAAATAAATAATGATTCTTATGAACTTTAGAATTAATATGAGTATTCTTTCGTTACTTAATTAAAACAATTTTATTTGTTTTCAAATGAACACTTTTGTGAAATACATAATTGTACAAAAAAAGGGAAAATGGCTTAAGTTTTGTACCTACCTATCATTTCAAAAAAAAACCCTATAAAAAAAAACAATTTTGATGCTTTTTAACTCATCTCCTATTTCTAAAAATTTCAATTGAAATTTTATTTGTTTTTCTATACCTAAAATCAAAAAAAAAAAAAAATTCAATTCCCATTAATTTAGGGAAGAAAAAGAAGAACTTTTGAATGAATCATTTGTATAATAAATTGTAACTGTAATTATATAAATTTATACAGGTATTTCTAATTATATTTATAAAGGTATTGTGAAAATATTCTTTGAATATCTAAACTTTCTTAATTCAATTATCTTCTTTCTCTTTTATTCATTAAGAAAGAAAACTTACTGTAAATTGGAAATGCAAAGAGAAATCAACAAATGTTTTTTTATTAGTTTGTTTTTATATTTTGGAATAAGATAAATTTTAAATTGCATTTTACACCCTTTTTACTGCTGCAACATTATTATTGTGTCTTAATGAATTTCTTGTCTCCGATCAACATTTTCTATGAATTTCCTCTTTAGCCGGCACAGTTAACTATACATATGTATACAAATATTGAAGTATAAAATATAAATGTTTTGTTTTAAAACTATTTTGAGAAAAGATCAAAGGATTTTCACCTTTAATAAAAAAAAAAAAAAATAAAAAAAAAAAGTGGAGGGAAAAATTTTATATGAAAGTGTTTCAATGTTAAGCATAATATATTATATTTTAAATTGTTTAGTTCAGGTTTAAAAAATTTTTTAAACACTTCTTATTCTTATTAATTTACCTTCATTAATTATAATATTAGACTTTTCTTTATATTTAATGGCGAATTAAAGAAATGAATATTCTAATAAATCAATTGTTTAACGGTTTCTTATTCAACTGCCACAATCCTTTTCGTAATTACACCTCTTTACAGCTTTCATTTTATTTTAAAATGAATTTTTTTTTACGTCTATAACATATTATTAGACTTCTGATACGCCGTATCATCAAAATTTGCCACTAAATTAAAGCTTAAACTTTTAATTTGAAATTTGGTAGAATAGGCAAATAGCTTTTTGTGTTCAAACAAAATTTAGCTCTCCATTGTTCGAACCTCAATTCAATGACAATAATTTTGATGATGCGTACCACAAGTCTAACGTGGGACTTGAAACTATATTATGTATTCACTTTTGAGCTAATTTTAAATTTAAAAAACTGAGATTTTTGTTAAATTTTTCCTTGCATCCATCAAATACTTAGTGTTAAAATAAACCGAAAGAGGTTGTGTTGCTTTTTAATATAGGTTTACATTTAAAAACTTAAAAATATCATAGAAGAGGAATTTAAATTACAGATTTGATGAAATTAAAGTCTTATTGAAATTCTAATAACAAAAGTTATATTTTTAATTTATAAAATATTCTAAAAAACAAAAAAAATTATTCAATCAACAGGTTTTTTTTAAAATTGTTCAATGTATACCTAAGACCAAATGAGAAATATACAAGTGCAAACGAAACCTCAATGTATAAATGTATAAAAGAGAAAGACAATATCAATATACCATCAATGCATACAAAATATATATTATATCTCCTCAGTTCAAATTTCATCTGTGCAATATTGCATTAAAATTATACAGGTGGGTTAGAAAATGCTGGTTAGTTATATTCAAAAATTAAGCAAGAATTGGTTAGTCATTTAAAGGTAAATATTTAACATAAAAAAGGGAAAGACAATAAAAAACAAAGAAGAGTATGTCAACTGCAGTATGATTGCAAGAACATATATAATGTTTCCATAAAATTTAACATCTTTAAAAAATTTAAGATATCTGACTTAATTAAATACCTATAACTGAGATATTTTTATGTAAATTTTGGAATTGTATGAAAGCTACTCGACCCAGTTGTGCCTAATCAACCAAATTTTACAGAAAATATTACCATGTTATCAAAACTTGATAATTTTTTAGAAAAATATTTATGTGATATAAGAATATAAATTTCGCGGCTACCCGAACCTGTTGAGTGAATCACATTTGCAACAAGTCGTTGGTATAAAATTTCATTACTGTCGAAAATTTCAGATAACTAGCTTAATTAGACACTGTGTTATGATTACAAAGAAAAAAGAAGTTATGTGGTGAATAGTGAACGCTCCAGTCGAATTTATTCAATTTCAGTAATGAAACTGGTATTTTTATTAAAATGAAATGATAAAAATTTCAGATTCTTAGCTCCATAGCTAAGTCAGCTCATATTTCAATCCTGAGCAAAATATACTTTTCAATATCTATCTATAGTCGCCTATAAAATGTCACAAACGTAATGCTAAATTAATTATACCCACGAAATTGCTGCAACAATTTTCGTACGGGTATAAAAATACATAAAGATATTTTGTCTTTTTCATCTGTCTTTTTCTTCCAATGAAATCAATGTCAGTAAAAATTCAAAAAAAATTCAATTATCATGAAAATATAAAGTGACTTCCTTCAGTACACTGTTTGAATAAGTAGCGGCAAAATGGCGAGTTGCTTTAATCTACAGCATTTTTGCAATTTAATTGAGCTTTGCAGTACTAAATTCAAATGCTCAAAAACTACCTTACAATATATATATATATATATACCTTTTACTAGAAAATTCATGTACGAAAATTTTTAATATTTTATGACTCATTTTAAATTCAGCTGGGTATCATTTGGAGGAATCAACATGGTTTCGTATTAAGTACATTTATATTCAAATTTCTAAATAAAATATGATTTTAACATGTGTGGTGAAAACTTTGAAGTGATGATAATTGTGTATATGTACCGTTAAGTTTCTTAAATAAGTTAAGTCGAAGCTTAGGTGAAATTGGTATTTATAAAACCAGGGTATAAAATAAAATTAATTATAGTTTTTAGAGGATTTTTTTTTCAATTAAAAATTAAAAATGGATCGAATATAGAACTGCAAACTGTCTGAATTTGCCGATGATTATCGGTGAACTTTAAAACCATGAGTAATTTCAATTTCTTTTCAACATAACTGCAGATATTTTTAATGATTAAAATATAAAATTACAAACTCTTATATTTTATACATTTTAGAAATTGTATCTTTTTGGAAAGTTTTGTTTACTTAAAATATATCACAACATAAAAAGATACAAAGCAATTTTATGATAGATGCATTTCTTATATATACGTAATCTAAGTCGGTATGGATGAAATGAATTTTGATATAAACTATAAGAATTCCTTTGGATTTTTATTCTTTGTTTTATTTTAATTTTCGAATTTTTTTTATTTCTTCATTTTATTTTTCTTTTGACAAAAAGAATCCTAGAACAGATGACAAGAATTTTATTTTTCTTTCTTATCTTATTTATTTAGATTTTTTTTTGGGGCGTGGACTAATTTCAATAAAATATTGTGAAGTCTTAAGCCAATGTTGGTTGGTTTTGGGTATAGTAGAATTTCTAGTTTGTTTATATTTGATTGTGTGTATGTAATTTAAAGGATTCAATTAAAAATTGTAAAGAAATCCTTAATTTTTTCTTTTATTTTATGTGGTTTTATATAGCAAAATTTAAGATTATTTTGCTCATGAAATTAAATTTATCTATATTTTATAGAATGAAAATTAAATTTTATTCACCTTTTTCAAATTACATTCACATTTTTTTTTTTGTTTGACTTATCGATATTTTTAGTAATTTTAAATTTTAATTAGAAAATACTTCAATCAAGTGAAAAATATACAAGAAAAAAAAAAAAAAATAAATTAATTGAATCTGATATAAGAAATTTCATTATATTCTTTTGTATCTCAATTTTGTTTTAGGTTCGAAACCTTGATAGAAAAAGATATGATAATAAAGTTGTCTTTTATATGAAAATTTACTTAAAACTTTAAAATATTATAAAATTAAATGATAAAGAAAATATTAAATTTTAATAAAATATAAATTTAAAAGTAAAACTAAAAATTTTTATTTAATTATTTTTTTTTTTTGAATATTTTACAAAGGCTTTTTTGTAGTAAAGTTAATTGTAATGGGGTTTATTCCTAAGATGTAATACAATACAATTGTAAATCAATTTTGAACACCATGTATTATGTATTTTAATGTATGTAATATTAATTTATAACAACTATTGAAGGTGTAACATAAAAGTTATCAAATAAAAAATAATAAAAGGCCTCGGTGGACTGGTGAGTAACGACGTGAAAACCGAGGAAGTGTGAGTTCGAATCCCACTAACGTCATAAGAATAATTTCCCCTTACGATATTTATAGCTATGCCTGAAAAGGAAAGGCTGTGTAATTCCTTGTCACATTTAAGTGGCAAAAAAAAAAAAAAAAAATTATAAAATTTTTTTATTGACCAACTGATTAAATCTTAAATTAACCTTGACTATGTAATACGTTGTAGATTAACTTCTAAAATGTGAGAGCTCAGCATTTAAAACGTTTATTTAGTACTTATTAGTAGTTTTTTAATAACTGCAAAAATTTTTGTGATTTTTATTGGCTTTGTAGCTTTCCATGCAACACACGGTTCTTTCTGCCAATTTTTAATTATTCAGAAAACACTTCAGACTTGACTTGAGAAAAAATCTAGGTTTTTTCTTGCCTGCAGACTTAAAGAAAAGTCTAGGTGTCTTCTGATAACCATTAATGTTATAAATTAATATTTTTCATTATTTTTTGATTTTAATTTGCTAATCGATCATAATAAATATTAAGAATGAGTCTTGAATAAATAGTGTTATAAGTTGAATATAAATTAAATTATCACTAATTATTTCAATTCGGCAAAGTTTTTTTTTCCTCTACGATTTTATTTTTTGAAAGAGTTTTATTAAAGCAGTAACTATTGTATTAAAAGGATTATGTTAAATATATTTTATGTTTCTACACAATCAGATTATTTTTATTCTCTAAGACGGAAAAGTTACTAAACTGTTAAAAAATTTCTCTTTTTACCAAAGAACCACATATAGTGAAAATATATTTGTATAAATTTATGAAAATACTTTCATAAAAAGGACTTTTTAAAAAAAAAAACAAACTAATTTTTCACGAAAATTAAAAAAATTAGAACAAACCACAAACAAACAGAAAAATTAAAAAAAGATAATATTTTTTATAATAATTTTATTTCTTTTAATATTTTGTCTTTATTATATTTGGAACACAGTATGTAACACATCCCCATGGAATTAAAGTGAAAAATCTCTGTATAGAAATTAATTGACTCCCTAAGGATTTATAATATGTATATTAATTTTTTTTTTTAATTCTTTATTTTTACACTTTATGTAAATATTTACAGTTGGTAATATGTTACTTAAGTATTTTTTTCTGTATTTTGAGTTCCGGTTAGTCTTTCTGTTTTTGTTTTTTTTGTTTATTTTGTAATTTTTTATTGTTTTATTTATTTTTATTTTCATGTTGTTTGTTCCATAGGAATTAAAGTGAACTTCACATATTTTAGTATGTGTACAAAAATTCAACATCAACACAATTCCAAAAAAAAAAAAAAGGATAGTGGTTATAAAACTAAAGCTGAGAACAATAAATTATAAAAAATAATTCGTTACGACTGTTATGACTCAAAAAAAAAAAAAAACAGGATCTTAACGTATAAAAATATGAAAATAAAACAACGATTAATTTCTCTTTTTTTTGTTTTATTTTTGAATACAAATTTGAAATTATTTACAGTTAAATCGATTAGAATATGTCCACTAATTAAATAGTGTTGGCAGTTTGCAGATTGAGTTTGTAGATCAATTGGCAGATTGAGAAATATCTGGAAGTCTTCTCAAATCGCAAGAAAAGCAAAACTGAGGGTTTTCAACGCCTGTGTCAAATCAATGCTGTTATACAGAAGTGGAATCCGGCTAACTACCAGTAGGCTTATTAACAAATTGCAGGTCCTCATAAACAACAGCCTCCGAATAATCTGCCAGATATTCTGGCCAAACAGAATATCCAATAGCCAACTCTGGAGTATGTGTGGGGAAGAAACTATTGAAATACAAATAGGAAAAAAAAGAAACAGATGGATCGAGCACATAATCAGGCGACCAGAAAATATGATAGCCAGAGAAAGCCTGGGTTGGGAACCATAAGGAAGAAGCTATAGCACTAAATAGAAACAGATGGAAAGGCTTAGTGGGTGCCCTACGCTCTGGGGAGGTGTAAGGAAAAAAAAAAAATTTACATATAAGTCGAAAAAAAAATTCTTTTTATAGTTTAGTAATAAAAAAAATTTTAAGCAAACTAAAAAGAGAATAAATTTAATTTAATTTTTGACTTCACTTTAAATATAAAATTTAATTTTGGTTTGTGTCTAGGCTTTTTTAAACTAAAAAACTCTTCAATTGATCATACTGTTTGCTTTAAATATATACATATATATTATGTAATATGGTCTATTATTATCTAAGAAAAACAATTCAAATTTTAAATGATAACTTGCAAAACACAGCGCACAATTAAAGTACAATAAGTTATAATCGAATTGTAATGAAAAGGTTTAGGTTTAATTATTGTAAAGATTTTAAATGCTGTCTCAATGGGGGAAGGTGTGCGTAGGAGTTAAAAGTGGTATTTGATATAACCTTTAAAAACTTGTGCAGCTTACATTTTTATTAATAAAAAAATTTACAAAATTTCAGTTTTTATCACCAAGATTAGATTGAATTATTATTATTTTAATTAATAAAGAAAAAACGTTTGAATTGAAGAGGTAATCTTATCATTTAGAAATTTTCCTAACTAATTAAATTCATTTTAATAAATTTTTAATCAAATTTCTGCTTTAAACCTGTGGTAATTTTCTGTAAGTTCTGTAACTCATTTTATCTGTAGAATATTATTTTGTAAATTTAAAAATGAATCAATTGGAACCCTACAGTTTTGCTGCCTTTCTTAAGTTTGTAATACATATGTATGTATGTACATATACATATTTATTTTTATTATGAAATTTAAATAATTTTAAAAATGTATTTTTCCTTAATTTTTCTCTGCTTTTACATTTCCATTTATAAATAAATAAAATTGTTTCAATTTTCTTATAATATGTAACTGTGGTTTGAATAATTTTCATTTTATTTCTGTTTGTATTAATGTAATGTTTGCAAATCATTTTACATCAAATTAAGAAATATAATGAAATAATTTTTTTTTTTTTTGTCGGTTTTTTATATGTTTTGGCAAAACAACAACAATAATAACAAAAATAACAGTAAAATTATTAACAAGTTCGTCATATATGAGTAGGTACACAATGAATTTGGATGAAGTTATTATTATTACTATTATATTACCAACAGTACTTATGTCATTGTTTATTGTTGTACTTTTTTTTTCCCCGTATGTATTACCGTTATGCCATTGTTTTATTGTTATGACAACGATGAATATTTGTGTCATTTTAAAGATGAAAAATTATATTGCATAAAAATTTTATAAATACTAGTATGTAATCAACTTAACAGTTATAGTAGTTATATGGTAAATAATATAAAAAGGATAATACAGAATGCATAACATATTATTTTTTTTTTTCGATACACTGGTATGCAAAAATTTATGAAATATTTAACATTTAAATATTTACTTACATATATATGTATATGTATAGGACAGGTACATATCTATTGTTTTATAACATCATAATTATATGAAAAGTCAAATAATCTGTAAACTTTTAAACAGACAAAAAAATTAAAATTTTGGTAGGTATATAAATTCTAGAATCTAGATGAAAAGAAATAAAAATCCATATGCAAAAAATAACCATCTTTGACGGCATTAAAATTAATTAACGATGTCAAAACTTTTCTCAAATTTTTGTTTTGTTTAATGGTTGCGACACTATTCTTATTGTTATTACAGGAAAGATTGATTTTAAAATTTAATAAGTTCATTATTTGCCGAATTTTTATGATTAAGCATTTTATTATTACAACTCAAAGAAATAAGTTTAACAAAAACCTATACTTTTATCTTACCTACATACATACATATATATCCCATAAAGTTGATTATCTGTAAGTCTCGTAATTATTGATCCATCAAACATCTTAAAAGAGAAATAAGCTTGGCGTTAAAATAAATCCCAAAGACTTGACAGCGTTTTATAATTGAAATACTTGAATTCGTATAATAGTAAAAAGCGAAAAAAATAAAAATTTATGCAACTATATTCGTTCAGCTGCGAAACGACTCTGTTTATTATAAAAATGTTTATATCATTTAATACATTTTAACTTTACCTTAACAGAATTGACTGCGTAAAGAAATCAAACAAAATATTCACTGATGTAAATGCGGCTTTAAGGCTATAATGTGTGAGTGTGACTTGTGTAGATATCTTCAATTTTAGTTTGCTTTTTGTTTATCATCGTTAATTTTTAAGGAGTTGCCTTTATTAAATAATCAATTTTCTGAGAATAGGTACACTTGTATTTTATGGAAGCCTAGTGTACTAATTACAGTTAGTTAGAAATTAAGATTATGTAATATGCAGATATTGTGCAAATATTAATATTATGCATGAAATTAAATTGTATTTATTTATTTATTTTTTTTTTTTTTGTGGAATATAATTTTAGTTGTAAGCTAATAAATTCTTATTTTTACTGGAATTCAAAACAAATACCGTTTTTGTTACTGTTATAATATTGCATTAAAAATATGAACAATTTTGTTATTATTTTATGTATTATTTAAAAGATTAAATAGAGAAAATTGTTTATAGTAATTAATTATTTTATTTAAATATCATTTACTCATTCTTTAATTTTTATTTTGTTGAAAAATTTTTTGAAACACTAATTAGAAGTTGGAAATAATATAAATAGAAATAAAAATGGATTTAAGTAAACATATGAAATTAATCATAATTTATCACTGTAATATACGAAATTATCTAACATCTGAAATACTTTATTCATTTTATTTGTGAAAGCATTTCATAATTAATTTCGCAAAAAAATATTTTATTTTAGTTTGTCATATTTAAATTGTGGTATTTTCTTCATTTAATATTGAAATATGTACATTCCGCAAAAGGTCTTATAGAGATACAAAACCTTACAGACACAAAAAAAAAAAAGTGTGAGGAGGAATAAATAACAGAAGATATAAACTATAATTAAAGATTTTAATACATACCGTAATGTGAAGTAGCAACTTATAATGTTACTATGCCCTGAATAAGGTATTGAAACGAGAAGAAGTAAAAAATATCATCATATTATAATATAAAATTTGTTTTTCAAGATTTTTTAATAATTGTTTCTCAATCAATTTCTCAAGATATACTTCCAGCCAAGTAGAGTAGGGATAAACAAAGCCTCACAGCTTTAAATCCTAAAACAAAGTTAAATTTTTAAAAAAAAGTTTTTTTTTTTTTAAGGTTTTTAATAAGAAATAAACCAAAATGTAAAATTTTATCATAATTTAAGAGAATTTATAGAAAAAAGGTTTACTATGTTGTGGTTAAAAAAATTTATATTATTATTTTGTTTTGCAAATGGAATTAACATTCAAATTAAAAAAAGAAAGAAAGTCATAAGAAAATACTGCAATTTCTTAAAAACAGAAACTAGAAGAGCTAATCTAGATTAATTATATTGGGCAAGAAAATAAGCAAAAAAAAAAAAAAACATGTACGGTCTACATTTGTTGTATTCTCAAAATGCTTTTATTCGAATTTATATTCTGTAAATAAATAAAAGAGAAAATTAAAATTAATATCCCCAAAAAAAAAAAAAAAAACAATACCCCAAATATTCGATAAAATTCACAAATTAAAATTAATTAATTAAAATAAAATTGTCTAAGATGAATCATTTATACATCAATACTCCATTAATAAAGTACTTTTATTTTATTTTTTTTTGTTTATTTAACAATTTTAATTAATATGACTAGCATGTTTTGGAATGGTATTATAAATTCCAAAAATATTATAAAGTGAATAAAAATTCTGGTATAATAAACATTTTCTGAATTTTTTTCAACTCCTAAAAAGAAGGATTTTTCGCGCAAATCTTCTAACAAGATGACATCATATTATACTACCTTGGATGGTGTTAGATTTTTATTAACTAAACCCACACCGTAAATTATTTTGTCTAAATAATAAATAAATAATAATGTCTAAATAATAAAAAAATATTGCTTAAATAATGGTATTAAACCGCAAGCAGTATATTACATAGGCAGTTGGCATATGAAAGCAAAATATAGGGATGCGAAATTCGGCAATGGAAAGTCTTTTATACCTTTGCAAATGTTCTTGAATCTACCTT
Organism: Poecilobothrus nobilitatus; assembly: GCA_947095535.1. Classification (NCBI taxonomy): domain Eukaryota; kingdom Metazoa; phylum Arthropoda; class Insecta; order Diptera; family Dolichopodidae; genus Poecilobothrus; species Poecilobothrus nobilitatus. The sequence goes on along the minus strand of OX352773.1, from coordinate 17,018,911 downwards.
AATACATGCTAGATATATATTCTATATATCCTATATATTCAAAGCCTGATTTAATATTGTTACAAGTTTATTATTATTTCAGTTAAATATACTTATAATTTTTCTAATACAATAAAATTTTTGAGTTGGGAACTTTTCAATTTTCTTTATATACCCTATGATTCTTTTTATAATTTGTTTTATTCATCTGCCTTTTTTTAATGTCGACTAATTTCTATACATTTTTAATTAAAAAGATTTTCATAAAAAAAAAAAAAAAATTAAAAAAAAAAAATGGGAAAATCCTAGTCCATTAAATTAATTAAGACCAATCACTATTAAAAGATTATGGAAATCACTCTTCATCAATCACTTTTCCATTGGTTGGTTGACACTTTATTTTTTAAAGTTAGTAACCAGCGCCCCAATTTTTATTATAATTAAATCAAAGTTAAAATAAATGTCAACGGTTTTTATGTTTATTCTGATTTATTATTTATTTAAAATTAGAATTTATACTTGGAGAATTTATACTATAAAAAATAAAAAAAACATATCGCTTTAAATTTAATAATTTTGATAATGGAATTAATTAGGTGTAAAAAAAAATTATATTTTGTTTTGAGGCTACATGTTATTTTAAAATTTATTTTTCAAATAATTTTCAAAATAAAATTAAGAAATATTTTTTTTTTTTTAATCCACGTTGTGGTCAGATAAACCATAAATAAACTAAAATATGACTAAATAAAAAAATAGTCCCTTGAAGTATTGTATCAAATTAATTTATGTTTGGTAAGACTGTGTAACGGAAAGTACTACATAATAAAAAAGGATATATAAAAATAATACCATATTTCGAAAAAAAATCTTTTTTACAGATCCTTTTTACAACCTTGATCAAATTTCCCTAACTGCTGCCAAAAATTAATTTTCATATTTGTATGTCTAATAACTCTTTTTGAGTTCAAATGTCAATTTTCACCTAAATTGATTGTCTAACTTGAAAATTATGTTAATTTTGGATTTTTAACGCTTTTAACTGCTCGTCTAAGCATCAAAATTTTTACTATAGAATGGTGTTCCACTTGTTTTGTATAGATAGTTAATAAGTATGCAGAACATTTCAGAAAGTCGACTAACAATTATTCTATTGCAAATTGTCATTGCGATTATTATACACAAGAAACGTTAACGTAATTGTGGTGTACGTATGGAGTATTTTATTACCATAATTTAAAAGGCGGAGCAGCTGAAATACGCGACGTACTATACGTCAAATTTATAAAATTTTAAAATTGACAAAGTGTATAAACTTTTTTTTGTTGTTTTTTGTTATGTTGTCAAAGCCTTTTTTTTTAAATAATGAAAAAATTTAAAAATGAATGTATAAATGTATTTGTAGGCAAAGTTGCTATTATTGTAAATGTTTATGAAGAAATAAATAAAAATTAACAAAATAAATAATAGAAAGTATAAATGAAAAAATCTACTCGTGAATAAATTTCGGGATACGATGACGTATCCACGTACTGACGTATAAAAATTTCAGTAAAGATTTTTAATTAAAAAAAAAAAAACAATTTTTGTAAATTGAAAATCCTTGTAAAAAATTATCTTGTCACTATTATAACGAAGAATATTTTATTTTAAATTAATAATATACACAAAAAACCACATATTAATTTAATTGAAAATATTTTTGATTTTATTATTATATACATTTTAAATATTTTTAATTGTTATATTAACGGTTATAATTATGCAATCAACCATCAATCAAAAAATATATATATATATATTATTTTTTAATTGAATTATAAATACCTATATATACGTAATTTGTAGATATATATATATATATTTTTTTTTATAGTGGATTTAAATTAAATTCCATTTTTATCTTCCTTTTTAATTAAATATTTAAATTAAATTCATTAAGGAAATCATTTTCTGACAAACTCTTGACTTAATGATTTATTTTAATAAATCAGAAAAAAAAAATCCAACAAAAAAATATAAAAATAATAAAAAAATGATAAAAAATATTTATTTTTTAATTAATTAAAAAAGAAAATATTTCTGGTTAATTAATAAATGAGATTCTTTTTATTCTTTATATAATAATTTTCTTAAATTAATACCGTTAATTTAATTAAATCATTATAATGATAGTTACAATTTTTTTTTGTTGTTGTTGTTTTTTTTTTTTTTTTGTACCGTTTATTTTCTTTTTCATTATAATTAACAACCTTTAACAACCAATTATAAAAAATCATTAAATTAATTAAATTTAAATATCTACATTATAACTATTTTATTATGCAAGTATAAAATTTTAAAATCCATTTAACTATATACAAAAAAAAAAAAAATAAAGAATAAACAAAAGAAAAATTTTGCATATTGCAAATATTTAGGTACATTTTGTATTAATTTAAAATATTTTTTTTTTTTAAATAAAAAAAATTAAAATTAATTAGACTTGTAATTAAATAAAATCGTTTAAAAGTTAAAAACTTATTAAGTTTTTTGCAATATAGGTTATATTTTGTAGTCAATGAAATGTTAATAAGTTGTTATTATAAATCATCAATATAACATTAACCTATTAGGTGTTCCTATATAAAAACGAGGAAGAGTGCAGTAGAGTAGACTATGTCAACTCTGGGATACCCATATGAACGTAATATATTCTGTTTCTATATAACTTGATCATCTTTTAAACAATTTCCGATGTTCTAGTACCGACATTATATAACTACTGAGATATATTTATGTAAATTGTAGGGTTGTATGACAGCTACCAAAATCTATTGCTTCAATAGACACTGAGTTATTTTCATTTAAACAGATAAGTTGTATGGCAGCTATTCGAACATGTCGCCCCAGCACAATCAAATTTTACAGAAGTTGTTGCCATAAAACTTGATAATCATTTGCAAGATTTCAGACCCCTAGCTTCATTAAATTGGAATCAAGAGGTGCAAGAAGCCTGAACTGTCTGCTCTACACCAACCAAAATTTACAAAAATTTTTGGCATGTAATTCGACACCTCTTCACAAAATAGATATATTTTTTTGAGGTTTTTTAATTATTCGCTTACCTCACAGACGATTTTGTTAATTTTTAATATAAAGGTTAATCAGTTTCGGGTAATAATTTAGAATATATCTACTGAAGTATTCAATAAATTGAGTTAAATCACTTAAAAAAAAAAAATTATAAAATATTAATTTTCAAAAAATTTTATTTTTAAAAAGTGTTACGAAGTTTGAAAAAGCCAAGATAAAAGGAAAAAATTGTCCAAAAAGTTTTTATTATCTGAAAACGATTAATCTTAAAGTTGAATGAGGTATGTAATTTTTTTACTGTAAAATTTTGAATATTTAGAAAGTTTTTCTGTCAACCTCCTTACTTCCATCATTTTAAATTGAGGGATTGGTAGAGACAAGTTCCGTAAGAAATATGGCTACATAAAAAAATTATTCTTCATAATTTAAATTTTTGATAGGATATATAATTTTTTACAGAATATATTTTGATAGGATATAGGATATATAATGTCTAGGCTTTTTCAAATTGTGTATAGCTGTGTTTAAAATAGGCGAACAGAAGGACATAGTAAAATTATAATAAGATCGTAATCGATCCTTCTTTCGGTCGATCGCATCCTTCTGTTCGAACGATACAATTTAACTAGGTAGAATTCTACTTTCCATTAGATAGTTTATAAAATATGTATAATTCTATATTACAGAACAATAATCATATTGGGGCATCATTATAGCCCAATTTTCAAATTATTTTCCTTTTATATTCCTTTTATTTTTTCTAAGGTTCTGTTAAATTGGATAACTGTAATTATTGTTCCATAAGACGTCGGATTTGTGTCTTGTGGAATAATTATAATGAAACTGACCTAAAATAGATAAATTTAACAGTCAATTTAGTTAAAAAATGTGTATTTATTTCGTAATTATCAACTTTTAAGTAGGGCTGCAGAATCGGCAATCAAAACTGCCGACTCCAAATTCGATTTCGACTCCTACTTTTTTTAACTCTAAAATCAATTTCAATTTCGACTCTTCAATATAACAAGTTTTACATGATATGTTAGAATTATCAAACTGTGTACTTAGCATGCTACATCAGTACATCTTAAATATTTAGAGAATATGTGATGCTTATATAAAATATATATATACACGAATATAATAAATAAGTAAACATTTACCAAAAAGAAATAGTATATAATTTAAATAATTTAAATTGTAATTGAAATTGAAATATGTATGTCTGTATATAGTCTGGTTTCTTAATGATGATTATATCATTGAAAATTTATTGTTTAAATGAAATAAAATAATTATTAGATTTATTGCAATTGACAGATTCAATATTAAATTAAAATACTGAGTTGAAAAAAACTAAACTAAGTATGTACCTAGGTAAGGTAGGTAGGTAAGGTAAGGTAAATGAATTTTTTTTTTGGGTATATAGGTTTTAAACTTAATATTGATTTTTTTTTTGGGAGTCAGAGTCTGCTTGTTTTGTATACGACTCTGATTCCGATTCTACAGCCCTGCTTTTAAGATTTTTCGTTTTAAGAACACCGATGTCAATGTAAATGAGAGGAATGTATTCCTCCTTTAATAATAATAATTTTAAATATTATTTATTAATAAATTAAAATATTTTCATTTAAAATAAAAATTCTTTTTTTTCGGGATTTTTGATGATATTCAAAATTCAAAATATGAAATTTTCAATTGAAATTATCATTTAATTAAATTTAAAGAAAAATAAATAATTTAATTAATTTTAATTAAATCTATAATTATTAGCCTAAAGGTATTCACTAATTAAATTTTGTGGAATTTTCAATTTAATTTAATACAAAATCTCTTGTATTTGTAAATTGTTTTCTCAGAAAATACATTTTCAAAATTTAAAATAAGGTATTATAGATAATAAAAAACACAAATTAATAAGTAATTAATTTCCATTACATTTGAAAATATTAAATAATCTATACTTTAATTAAACTTAAGGAATTATTTTTTTTTTTTTTAATTGTAAATAAAATTCGAATGAAAAAATTAATTTAAAATTTATGTGTGATTCTCTCTTCAATTTTAAATACGATGTTTTGTAATTTTTATTTTATATGCTCTCGTAATGTTCCCTGATAGTATTATTTTTGTGCAATTTATTAGAAATTCCAATTAACCATAAAAAAAAATCAATGATAATTAAATATTCTTCAATAAACTTTAATAACCGTCATTAATGTGAATATGTCAAGAATTAAATATGTAATATAGGTATTTTAATAAAAAAAAACTTCTAAATTTTCAAAATAAAAAAAAAAAATTGTAAAAATGAAAAAATAAAGTCAAAATTTTTGACGTCAGTGGAATATGTGTTTTGTTTTGTTTCGTAAGGAAGAAGGAAACCTTTCAAAGACACCACGAATACTCTCTTTCATATGTTGTAAAATTTTTACTGACTTAACCACCCCTCCTCGTTTAGTCATTATAATTAGTTGATACCACTAGTTGCTAATGCCGTATATTGCGTAGGAAAGACAGATAAGAGGGGATGGGACAACAATGTGAAAATTTTGAACTTGGGGAATGAGTTTGTTCCCATAAATCCTTCTATTATTATTATTGCACAAGTACATAGCATCTTTCTGCATCTTACTGCACTCTACTGTTACCATTTTAGTAAAAGTTGGTATACGAAAACAATATACTATGTGAGCAGTAAAAAGGTGTTCGGAAGGATACTCTACTGACACATTGAGTGAATAAAAGGAAGCTAATTAAGGAAATTATATTATAGTTATTAGTTTTCAGTTCCAAAATGTGATTTTGAAAAAATTGAAACGAGGAACTTATTAGAAGAGCTATAGAAATATGATATTAAAAATAATAAAGCGCGTTGGTTTGAAAGTTATCTGTTATAGCAAACATTAAAAAAAACAAAGGTTCAAATGTATATGTATTAGTGTTGGGAAAAAAAAATTTATTAAAAAAAAAGGATTTCTGATTTTAAAGAAAAGGTTGAGTCAATAAAAAGATTTATTGTTAAATTGAAATTCTAAAACACTAATCTGAATGAATGGTCTGGTTAGCATTAGTACAGCCTGTAATATAATGTAGAAAGAAAACTAAATTATCATCAAATATTTTAAAAGTTTTACAGAAAGGAATTTTTTCAATTGTAAAATTTTGCTAAAAAAACTTCTACACAATAATACTGAAACTTTATTTTGGTGGCAAACTATAAATATTTGATAATAGAATGAGCGCTTTTTAGTATGTTAATTATCATTATTGACTTATTTTTTAATTCTTAGACTTAAAAATCTAGACTTTCAGGTTGTTAACAATAATTGATTTTTTAATGCAAAAGGATGAGTTTGCTTTTATGTAGTTGCGCAGTTTTAACTTCATCAGACAGTTTCACATAACAGTTTCTTCTCTACTTTAAAATAAAACTTCTGGAATCCTTGATTAATATTGCTCTTTAAATATTAAGTTAAGGGCAATGCGTAAATTAAATGTTGACCTTTCTTTTTTTTTACTTAGATATATTTTTCTTTTAATGAGTTCAATGATACTTTTATTACTTTAAAGGTTTTCCTAAATAAAATTCTTACTTTTTTATGCAAATATAGACATACATATTATATAAACAGAGAGACAGCTAAGGTATGTAAATAACATTAGCATTTAGCACTTTAGAAATGTTGAACAAAGAAATTATTATTTGAAAACTCAGCTAAAAATTTCAATTAAAAATAACAATTGTTAAATTTGATTGTCAGTCAAATATTATCAGATTTCCGTTAAAGTGACATAAATTTCAAATATATATAAAAATATCTCATAAATTAAAATATTATATGTACAATACAATAATTATTAATATAATTTAATTTTAAATGATAACAATATAATATCCTAAACACATATACAAATATAATAAAATAAAAAAAATTTATATTTTAAAACAGTATCAGAATTGTGTGTATAAGGATATTGTTATTATTATTTAATGTCCTCGAAAACATAAGTATGCAACTAAAAAAAAAACAAAAAAAAGTTCAAATGAAAAAAAAATTTCACACGCAAATATTATGTGGAGCATCCCTAATCCTTGATTTAATTTTTTTTATTCTTCATTTTATGATCGAATGCTTAAAATGAAAGATCACAAATCGGTTCTTAAAACAAATTTGTTATCCTTAGATTTTATCTTTATTATTAGGGTGACTATTTGTATTGAATAATACGTACAGAACTATAACTTATAAAATAACTATAGATTTGTAATTAAGTTTAGTAAGAGTTTTAGATATAAAGTTATACAAAAAAGGGTATTATAATCATTCTTAAAATAATAATATTGATTGTTAACAAAAATATTTATTTGTCATTTGGAAAAACTTTGTTTTTCAATATGTTAAGAAAGCCTGTTAAAAATTCTATGGTAAGAATACTTGTCAAGCAATTCTCTATTTCTAATTTAATTGTTCTTAGATCATCGTATAATCATGCTGGCAGTATATCCATGATGTTAATGGTATATCCAGTATTTTTGTTGTCGCGTTAAAGTATCTAGAAAAGCATCTAGAAAGCAGTAAGTTTTATCATAGTGTATATTGTATAATATGTTACCCTGTCTTTTTTCGTGACTTGTAATCGGAGATTCTTTTAGCTTCTAATTTAAAATTTATATTAAATAGTCATAGTAATTTATTACTTACCTTAAAAAATTTATTTCCATTTTTAGTTCTTCAAACGGTTTTTTTTAATTTTTATTAGGTTTTGGAGTACTGGATTTTGATAAAGTAAATTTGGTCACTTTATAATGGTTTAAAATTAAAAAAAAGTATTATATTATTATATACCTATCTTTTATGTATTATATAACTTTTTATTTTATGGGTATCCAAAATCAACCAACAAAAGGGACATTTTCTTTTGTTATTTTGTTTTTTTTTTTTTATTATATTTATTTGCCATTTAAATTTAACGTTCCATTTAAAGTTTATTTTATGACAATGTATATAAATACATATATCCATATTAAATTACATACATTGTATAGAATATATATATTGGTTTATATTTATTTAGATAGATATTATTATTGTTATTATGGTTGAAGTCCGGTGTGATGAGTCCTTTTTTTTTAATCTAAATTTTATTAGACCATTAAATCGCATTGCATTTTAGTTGTTCGTACTTTAAGAAATTTTTTTTTGGTTTGTTTTCTTTTCGCACACATAAAAAATTACATGATTATAGCATTTTTTTTTTTTTTTGGATTATTTGAAGTTTTCAAAATTGCTTACAAAGTGGACTGGTGTACTAAATTTAAGCTTTTCTATTTTTATGATTGTTAATGATATTAGCTAATAGGTACTTATTGAAGACGTTCCAAATGTGACATTAAAGAATATTATCAGACAAGATTTTTTGTATTCAATTTACAGTAACGTTTAAAAGTACTTAAACATAATCTTAAAACTGTTTTTACAATAAAAAAAAAATTAAATTCAATATTTAACTAATGTATATACAAACTACAAATTACAAAAAAATATGCATCTCACTATATACAAAGATTCAAGATGCATATTTTTTTTCTGCGGATGGTGTAGATCTTAAAAATCAAATAAAACTACAAGACCAAACCAAAGCCTTTGTAGCGCGGCTGTTTTACACAGGAAAAGCACCTCTACCCTTAACCAGTGTAATGGGATAGTGATAAGTAGGTACTTTGTTGTAATTTTTGTTATTGGTATTAAAAATGGGGCTGAATAGAATATATTCTTCGATTTCTGCAATAATTCCTAAGGAATTCAGAAAAAATTGTGGAAAAATGTAAAAAGCATAATTTTAACATCTTTATAGTGAAGTGCACCATTCTTCCTTTTGACTATGCAATCGAGGCTAATACTTTCAGGTTTCTCAAAATCCAAAACATTGTATTTGACATCTTTTTAGATAGGCCTCTAAAAAGATGTCAAAGGGGTCACCTCTTTTTTATAAATATTTTTTAGGTTTCTCTAGAGACTGGTTCAGTTAAATTAAAATAATTGATACGTTCTTTTAAACCATTCCAACATTACTAAATATGTAGAAAGATTGAACCTTGCACCATTCAAAGTATTTCCAAAAGTTGGTAACTTTTTGGATTTGCAAATTGCCGAAAGTTAATTTTGGTTGAGATACACAATTTATGGTTAGAATTTATATTTTTTCAATCTTAAAAGATTATAGTTCGTTGGTGCCCCAAATATTTTTTTAAAATTTTTGAGTAACAATAATAATAATATTAGACCACTAATTTTTCTAAATACTGTAAATGTTGATTATTAGACAAAAATATGTAAGATACGAATCTCTAGCAATTAAGAAGTCTGAAATTGTCACGATTTGTTATTATCATTCAAAGAAGATTTAACTATCGATTAATGGTCCCTAAAAAATTTAAGAAAATTTAAGAAAAGATTTCAATTTTTGATATTGGAGAAACATATTTGTCTTTACTCTCGATATAAAATTTAATAGTTGCAATTAAAGTATCAGAAAGTATATATTGGAAAATTAGATTTAATTTAAAGAAAATTACTTCTAGAATCAAATTTTTTCATTTAAAATTATGCTTTAAAAAACTATTGATTTTATTTTCAATTTTTTTATGTTTCATTTTTTTACAAAAATGTGCTGCGAAAAATTTTTTTTTTTAGAAAATGTAATATTTTATCTTAATATTTGGTAATCTATACTTAATAGGTAATAGGTACAATCTTCTATCAATCTAAACTTAATATGTAGGCACAAATCTTTTGATATATATATTTCGAGTGTAAGAATATATCACGTCAGAACTGAGTGTTAAAAAGATGTCTATCATGACATATGTTTGCAGTGTTCGCCATTGCGAGCAATTTGCTGTTATTGCTCTAAATACTGCAAATATTTATATATATTATATTGTTTTTTACTAAGGGATGTAGAAATCTTCAAAAAACAAAAAATCCTAAATTCCTAGATAACGTGTGATTTTTATAATTATTAATTCCGAAGTCTGTCATCAGAATATTCTGATCACATAACTATAATAGTGGGATAAATACCCTAACTACCTGTCCAGTATAATTGTTGAGAAGTAAGGGAGGGAATTGGAACGGGAAAACTTGATTTGGTGATGGTGGTTAGAAGTTTATAAGGTAGAGTTATATGCTCCTCAATTGGAAGGTACGTATTACGAAAGATTTTCTATATTTCAAAAAAGAACGTTTCCATATAATTAAGGTGAAGAACGAAAATTATATTCAATTAGTTGCCTTAATTATTTTGTTTAATCAGATAAAGCCACGGAAATTTCCACAAAAAAGTAAATGAAATTTGTATACTATGAGAAAAATTTCCTAGGTACGAAATCTTCAAGTGATTTTTTTCGACATTTTTTTTTCCTCTTTCTTAAGTGTGTATTATTTTTTTAAACTTTAATTTATTAAGTCAAGCAAAATAAAAATTGAAGGTCAATTTATGTGTTTGATGATGTGAATGTTAAAAACAAAATGTTCTTTCAGAAAGTTAAGAGCGAAATTGTTTGAAAAAATCTATGCAAAAAAAAAGTCAACAATTTAACTCAATTTTTAATGGATTTTTCTTGGGTACGAGTAAACGAAATATGTAACTTCCATTTTTTTTTCAAGGTCAAGAATTGGAATTTAGCTATTTTACACCTGAACTTTTTTTTTTGTTCGTTTTTGTTAAGATTAAATCACTTTAGCTATTTTTGATATGGAAAAGTAAGAAAGAATTTTGATGACGAAGCAAAAATATGATAATGATTTACTTTAAGTTTCGTCCTTTATTCCTGGGTGAGGTGAAATTTTTATCAGATTTTTTTATTTTGCAGAAGAAAGAAACCATGCAATTAAATTATTTTGTCGTTACAATAAATTCAGTAAAAAAAAAAAGTTTTTTTTTCAGCGTTTTACAACAACAACTAAAAAATATTTACATCCGTTTTATTCAAAAATTCAAAATTTCAAAGAAAAAACAAAAGGACGAGTAAAAGGATACAAAATAACAGTCATGTGGTGACATGATTATGATTGATGTCCTATAATAAAAACAAAATATAAATAAAAGAAAAAGGAAAAAACAAAAAAAAAAAATATCCTTAATTCTTTTTGACATTGCTTTTATTTACACAAAACGCAATATAAGATACTATATAAAAGTAAAAGAGATAGATATATAATATATTTTAAATAGTATTAAAGTAATTTTTTTTTATTTTCATTTTTTGATTTAAAGCAAAAAATGTTATCAAAAATAACTTAGCTATACATTTTTTTCTTTTCTTTTGTTTGTTTATATTTAAAATCCTTAGGACATCAAAGATCCTTGAAGAAAAAAATATCATAAAGTAAAACTTATTTAAAAAATTCAAAGTTATAGGGGATAGAAATTAAAATATAGAACAAAAGAATAAAAAAAATCATAAATTGCAATTTTATTACTGTTGAGATGTTATAAATTTTATGATTGATGAATTTAAAAAAAAAAAAAAAACCCAAAAAATAAAAGAAAAAATTTGTTGTATTAATAAATTAGAATGGATTCATTAGTGTTAATAATAAGTTTTCCTTACAGGTTTTATTTTAATTAAAATATTTTGAAAGTAGTACAAAAAAAAAAGTGTTATTTTTCTAACTATTTGTCATGGTGCTTTTAATTTTAAGTGGAATCTCATTATCACATAGTAAAATTCGTCCCGGAAAATAATGTTTCTTCTCAAATAGTATAAAACGACTGAAGAGTAAGCGCTTTTCATTAAAAATATAAAAATGATTCTGCTAATATTACTCTTAAAAATGTCCATACGAATATTTTGTTAGATTCACAGCTTAACTTGTAAATCAGTTAAAACCTTGATTGTCAGTCTAAAACCTTGTAGTATGTTCGAATTCTGTGTAAAGTTCTAGTTGTAAGTTAGAGTTGTTTTGAATATAAAAACGTTTGTGTTCCAATTTAAAAGAAAAATGACACCTTTATTCTAAATAAATTTGTAGATTATTTTATAGTCGGTCAGTTATAAATCTGGGGATATCTGATTTTTCTTTTTTTTAATCCACGAAATTTTGCTGTAGATATTTAGTTTAACTTTTGTTTTGCTTTCTTTGGTAGGATTTAATTTAATTTTTAATTTAAATTTAAAGATAATATTCCTGACGAATGATAAGGATGTTTTATTCAGAATGAATATAATTTTTATATTTAAGTTTTCCCTTTTGTTTTTTTTTTTTTGTAAAAGTAAGGTTGTTGTCAATGATAAACAGAAAACCCGACATTATTATACGAATGATAATGCGATTGATGACGATTTATCATGATTTATCATTATCACAAGTGAAATAATGTCAAACAAACAAAAAGAAAAAAAAAAACCACAAGAAGGATAAGAGGATTAAGTCATCCCCTAAAATAGGATAATTTTTTAAAAATAATGTTTTTAGGTGGGCTTTTAAATATCATGACTATGTTGAAGGTATAATCGAAGTAAAAAAAAGGGAATATTTAAATAAAGTGTTTTTATATATATTTTTTGTTTTATTTTTGTTTTTGCAAAAATTTGACATTGTAATTGCAAACCTCTCCCAGAGGATGACTTTTAAAATTTGCTTTTATTCTTTTCTCCTTTTTTTTTTTGCGTATTTATCACGATTTTCCTTCATTAAAAAATCCTTTTTTATAATGTTTCCATTCAGTAATCTTTTTTTTTTTTGTTTGGGAATGATGAACCTTCAACCATAATGATTTTAAATTGACAAATCTATTTTAGAAGAAAGATGTCAGTGCGAATTAAAAAATAAAATTAAAAACTGAATTTAACACATTCAAATAAAATTTTAAGATACATTATAATATTTGGTAGATTTTTTTGAAAGCTTATTATAAAAAATTTAATTTTTTTTTGTTGATGAAATTTCGGGTTTTATTAAAATGTGATTAAGGTTTTATAATTTTATAAACCGCCTGTATTTGTAGGATAATTTATTTTGCTTAATTATTGTTTAGTCATAATATGAAGGTGTTTTTTTAAAGTTCAAAAGTGCAAATTAAAAAGTTTTATCTTTGGTTTGAAAGCTTATGGCTATAAAAAATTTAATAATGGATAATTAAATCTAGAAAATCAAAATAAATTATTGATTCAAATTTACGTTCATTGAAATTTTTTTAAAAACGTTATACCTGTGTCATTCTACTCCCAAAATTACAAAATTAAGCCGATGGGAATGCGTTTCTTATGCAAACATCACGAATATGAAGCAATTTTCATATTCTATGTTCCATATAGTTGACAAGATTTATGTGTATAGCATGAAAACATTTTTTTTCAGTTTTTGATCTCTTAAAGCTGCTAAATGGGGGCGACATAAAAGTATTTTCTCAAATGACTTATACTTATTTTCAAAGATCTAACTTAAACCATTTGAATGATAGAAGGGGTTAAGAATTTTGCAAAAATTAAGTTTCTCATAACGGTAAATTAAAATAATGTATGGCAAAACTATATATTTATTTTATATATATTTAGAAAGCTTACCTTATAGAACAATCTGTTATGACAATTTAAATACATAGCTTTTTCCAACTTTGTGGAACTGTAGCTGCCTAACGAGTGGAACTAAAGGACGGGGATATAGAAAAAATTTGTTCCACAAAATTAATTTTTTTGCAATATTTATCCGTAATTAAAATTGTATTGCATTATTTTAAACAGTGTAGGACAGATAGACGGACAGTGTGATACTAATAGGCAAATATTTTTAAAATTTTTTTATTAAATATTTTTTGAATTAAATTTGAGAGTAATTTTAGTTTTTGAGCCAAATTAGTTATGTCGAATTTCAATGTGAAATCATTAAGGTCTCTAAATGTAAATGAGTAATTGCAATTTTTCGTTTTATTTTATAGAAAAAGTGTAAGTTTCGGCTATTATACAGTCCATGATTTACAATCATTGAGTTTTTATTTTTGTTTTAGAAAAAAAAAACTTCACTTAATGAAATATGTACGCACATGAAATTTTTCTGCAAATGGTATTTTTAAAGGGATAGAGGTCCAGTTTTGTTTCAGTTCTAAATAAAAAAAAGAATTTGAAAAAGATCTAGAATGACATCTCAGAATAATATAGAGATTAACGAAATTCGATCAAAATCTCGATGTCGAAATATTTCGTTATTCGGATTTATTTCTTGTACTACATGCAAGAGAAAATTAAAATAATTTTTAAATAAACTGAGAATATTATTACAAACCTATTTCTTACCTTATTAGAAGTTCTGTTTTTTTCAAATTAAATGATTTATAAATAAATAATTTACTCTAAATTTAATATGCACTAATAACTTCTTTTGAGTTTCAATGAAAAGTACAACTTAAAACTAAAATAACAATAAATTGCAAAAGTAATTAACATTCATATGTTTTTAATGGTCATTTACAACTAGAAAAATAAAAAAAAAAAATAAAGAATTAAAATTTTTATGGAATCCATTTTTGTTCATATAAAAACTTTGAAAAAGCTACAAATAAAATATTTTCCAAACACTTAACCTTGTTTACGCCTTTTTCACAACGTTTTGTTTCGTTTCCGTTGTTTTTTTTGTTTCGTTTCGGTTTTTTTCATTTTAACCATTTTTTTTCATTCTTTTTTTCGCCATTTTTAAAATAACTGTTATGTAAACGGTAAAATAATTTACTATATATAATGAACAAGAAGAAATGACTATCGAGTCTACTATTAAAGTATCAAGTGGCATTGTAAAAATAATAAACACAAAAAAAAGAAAAAATAAAAAAATTATTACAAAACAAACGGTTATATTAGTGGTGTTGTTTTACAATTGAAGGAAACAATTGTAAGCGCTACTGCAAATGATTGATCACTTACAATGTTAGCAATCCTTTTTTATTTATATATGTATATATTTTTTTTTTTTACTTTTTAGTACTATGTTTCCTTTTTAGAACATGTTGAAGTATTATGTATATATACTCGCACACTTATAAAATAAAACTTGACCTGATTTATTAATTTTTTTCTGGATTTTTTTATTTTTCTATTGGACATTACCTTATATAGAACTATGGGCGATGTTTAAGGATGTCATTTTGTTGAAATTGATTAAAAATATTTCTTTTTTTTCAGTATTTCAGAATTATTTTAAAACCTGAAAAAATTGTTATTCCGTCCAATTATGTAAAATATAAGAATGTTTTCAAATATTTATTAAGCTTGCTAGTTAGAATACATAATTTATTATAGTTACATACTAATCTTTCCATTTTCCTTTAAAATTAAGTTAAAAATATGAGCTTTACATATTTATTATAGAGTTTTAATCTGCTATATTATAATTAAGCAGTTTTGCGTTTAAGAAAAGAGCTTAAAGTGACAAGAGAAGAGATAATTAAGGAAAAATGCGTTTTAAGTAGAAAAACAAAAAATATCGGATGCAATTCTGCAAAAAAATTCAATATAAAATCATTTTTATTGGAGTCGGCTGATATCGGCAACATTTTTTGATGAGTGGCTAATATCGGTTAAGGATGGAGAATCTTTTACTTGCATATTGAAACGCTGAGGTATCATAAAGCCATATTTCACGAATATGGCTTTATGACCCATTCAAATGATTCATAAAATCATATTGGGAATATGGCTTTACGACTCATTTGAATGGGTCATAAAGTCATAATTAAATATAATTTAATTTTTTTTTGTTTGGTTGATGTTGAAAAATGTTCGCAAAAGCTTTGGTGCTGAAATTATGAAAGAGAATACTTAGGAAGAATTTTAGAGTTCAAAGGCAGTACGTCCCAATCCTTCAAGAGAAACGCGAATAGAGTTGTGATAGGAAGGACTGAGGGAGGGGTGATGAATGGCTCGAAGAAAGAGCCGTGAAGGCCGCCACAAGGCTGATAGAAAATTGTTTGAAACCTTTTGAAAATATGTATTAAATAATGTATGTGATATTGAGGAGGGTTTTCATAGTTGGTTACAGAATCAGTGTATTTCCCCTTTTTCAAAATATTTATATATATGTATGCGAGATCGCGAATCAGGAGGGATTTTAGACTTGGTTATAAAATCAGGATATTTCCCCTTTTTCAGAGAATTTACATATATGTATATGCGAGATTCTGAATTAGGAGAAATTTTAAAGTTTGATTTTAGAGTTTAATAGCTTTTCTTTTAAAGTATTTTTAATCGAATGAGACATAACACCATATGGCTTTATGACCCATTTGAATGGGACATAAAACCATATTGGGAATATGGCTTTATGACTCATTTGAATGGCTTTATGACACCCAACCTATTGGAACAGCTGTAAAAAACTAAAATAACCTTAATTTTAGAAATCCAAAATGCAGAATTGCACAATTTCTGTAGGTATATGTTCTCCTTTTTGTAGCGGAGAATATTTTATTAATTATTTTTCGTTCCGAGAGATTTCAGTCATTTTGTCAATTTTATAATGGTTAGCTTCTTGATTTTTAAAAGTATTCACTATGCAATTTTCAAATGTGTGCATTCTAAAAGAGGCAACATTTAAAACTACCTAATCTGTTTTTTTTTTCATTTTTGAATCGAATTCTATGTTAAGTGATTCATGTTGTTGCTGTTGCTGATGTGTTTTTAGTTGAAGTACTGTTCCAACTTTTTTACAATTTTTTTTTATTATATAAAAAAAAAAATGTTTTGTTATAAAAAAACCGCATAAATTTTCTGTAATGCGTTTTGAATTTTTTTTTTTCTTGTTACCGAATTCAAGGGCTTTAAACAAACAAACAGTACAGGAAAACTTGTGAAAAAAAAAATTGGGAATCCTTTGAAAGGATTGCATTTTACTAAAAGGAGAATACGTAATAGAAAGCAAGGTCTTTAAGTTTTTCTTTATTAAATGATTTGTAATATTTTGTTTCTTTTTTATATGCATATACACTAATACACATTTAAAAAAATTGCTTTAAAAAGAAGTAATTTAAAGTAGTAACATTTGATTTTTTTTTTAATATAATATACAGGATTGAAATTAACTTTTGATTTTTTTATTGGCTAAATAAAAAGTAAAATACAATTACTTAAATTTTGGTAGAATTTTTTAATTGAACGTAAAAAAATTAGAATTAAAAAAAAAAACTTTATATAAATTTCATCTATACAACATTGTTAAAAAGGAGCTGTTAGTACAATCACGTTAAATGCATTGTATTTAATTTAGATGGAGTTAGAAGTTAATAGGTGAAACAAGAAAAAATCACTGATTTAATTCCGTCTCTTTCCTTCATAATTTTTCCAAATTTTGTATTAAAATAAAACGTTAGTTGATTATTTAGATAAGTCATGAGTTTTAGTCGATTTTTAAATTGAGCCACATGATTTAAGTTAACTCTTAAAACAGTTGCATAAGGCAAGCATATCGGTTCTTAATAATGGCTAATTATTGATTCCACGATGAAATCTTTTCGGAAAAATTAAAAATTATGAACATTTTTAACACAAAAAAAAAAATGATATTGGAGTGATATTAATTCAAAAAATTATATTAATCCAAGATTTTGATTTCTTCGTATCTCCGCAGCGCTTTTAGTGAAAAACTTAAAATTTTAAATGAAGAAAAGAAGATTTTTGAGAATTAGTATAATTTACATGAGATAAGATTGGGATTACTATCACAAGACTATATTTCAATCGATTATAATATGTCATAAGATTGTATGTCGATCGATACAATCAGGTGATATGATGTATGATTGATTATAGTATGTCATTTGATTTGCCTGTATTTTCGATTTTGTATGTTATCCTTTGACTGTTTTTATTTGACATTATTTCATCTGACTGTATTTCATTTAACTGGATTTCAGTTGTAATCATCTCTAAAATCCTTCCTAATTATATGTTTTACACACATATTTCAACAACACATTATTTCTCCAACCCGCTGCTAAACAAATTATTGAAACCCTGATTTTGTAATCAACTCTAAAATCCCCGCTAATTATATGTTTTACATACAGTCAAATGACACTACAGACAAATTAAAATACAGACATATTACACACTTTCAAAAGATTGTTGCACTATACCTGATTTACTGTTTAAGAACTATTAGGGCTAAAACTTGAAAGTATCTTATTTTTAAACACCTGTATAAATTTGTGGTAAGTAAAACATAAAAATTATAGCTCCAATATTATATTTTTACTTTTGTTAAAGATTTTTCTTAATTATGTATTATAGGATTTCTTTAAATCTGAAGAAATTATCCCTTAATTTCTCATAATCTTTTTTTACATAAATTATTCTATAAATAATTAAAAATGTTGATGCAAAAGTAATCACAATTCTAAAATGGGTTTTTGTTTTTTGCTTTTTTTTTAAATCTTTCGTTCTACATATAGATACGCTTTGTATTTTTTTCTTATTTAATTTTCTTTAATTTTTTTTTTAGTTTTAGAAAAAAATCCAAAAAAAAAAAGAAAGTCTTTAAACTTGTTGGCAAATTGCAAATTGAAAACGATTTTCTATCTTTCACATTAATTTGTATTATATCATTTTTTTTTTTCTTGATTTTCCAAAAAAAGTTAATAGACCTTAGACCATTAAAAAATAATTAAGTCACTTAAATCGTCGAGGCGCATAGTTTGTTATTAAAACAAATCATTATTCACTTACCAATGAATTTTTATGTTATGTACGCATGCACCCGATTCTAATGAACTCAACAATTTTATAAAGTTCATCTTTAAAAAAATAAAAATAAAATAAAGTATAGATATTTTGAAAAATTATTCTAATTATAAATCTGAAACAATTGTTTTATTATAAGAAATTTTTTGATTCTCTTCAGGAGGTAAATTTTCTTCAAGTCAAATAATCATTGGTGTGTTATTTATCATGTACGAATGCATCTAATGCAAAACACAGAGAATTTAACTTATCTAGAACACCAGACATACAAAATTTTAATCATTTGTCTTTTAACATTAGATGTCAAATGTACGTCGTATGCACTTTTTTACGTCTAGAATTTGGAAAAAAGAAAGGAAAATAAATAATGTATGTATAAATGAGTGCATAAAATAATACATTTTTCTTGAATTGATATTTAAATTTTATTTTTCGTCTTTATTTTTATATACAGTTCGAATTTTATTAAAAGTTTTAGGTGATGTTGATTAGTAGTGATTGTTTGCCAAACTAGCCATCAGAGCATTTCTTATTATAAGCATTTTATTAACAAAAAAAATTTTTGTTATTCTGTCTATTCGTCATTCTGTTTGTATGTTTACAAAACTTGTACATCTTTATTGTTCTTATGAGTCCTTCCTTTATGAGTCTATGGGAGTTTAAAGCACTATACAACACCTCTCTGTTTAGATCAAATAGTAGTTTATATGAACTTTAGTACTAATGTACTGTTTGGTCAAGGGATGTTAAGTTTGAGAAATGAAAATTGATTTCAAATTGACAGAAATATCAAAGTTGCTTTTTATTTTTTATGCATTTCTCTGCCACATAAATGTGGACAGGAAATTACACAGCTCTTTCTGTTCAGATGTGGCTGTAAATGTCGTAAGCGGGAATAACTCTTACGACGTGTGTGGGATTCGAATCCACACTCCCTCGGTGTTTACAGCGTATTTTATACGCTTCTACGCACTAGACCACTGAGACCGCTAACAAAGTTGTTAAATTCTTCTTGTATCTTTGGAATGTTATCTTCGATCCTATTCAAAAAACTTAACTTTGTATAACGAACTATTTTTTTGTCTAATTTTCAAAAGATAATAATAAAATTGGAAACTTCACCAAAAAACTGATCTGCAATTATATCAATATTTTGGAAATTTCAAACACCATTGCTTTTACGTAGGTAATATGTTTTCTTAGGTTTACTTATAAAATCAGAGGATAATTTGAATCATCTTCATAAACACATTAAATATCATAATCCATAATTAATACTGTAGTATAAAATAAAAAAAAATAAATATTTCTTGTATAAGATAAACGATAAACAGATGAATATAATATTTGTATTTCATAATTCTTTAAAGAAAATGAACCTTAGTCAAACAAAAAATATTAAACAACTTGATGCTTTATATTATTGGAGAGCCGAAAAAAAATTTGAGGCTTATTCTAGTGTTTGAACTCTGGTACCACGTTCAGAATAATTTAAAGATGATCCAAAGATTTTTCGGTTATTTTGAATTTTTAAGTTGCTTCTATGATTGCTCTTTATACTTCTTTCAACTTTGATGCTGTACTACATTTTGCCAAACATATACGAGTACATAAACATGTTTATACTTCCATTACAGAAAAAGAGTCTTTAATAGTTAATCTAAAGTATGTGAAGATATTTTAAATAGCCGTTTTTAAATATATTTTACAGTAAAAATTTCTCTATTTCTCGGTTCATCACACCTCTACCAAATCCTGATTTCTCACTCGGAAAATCTTCTTAATGAAGAAAATTATAAGCCGTTATTAATTTTATGAATGAACTTTATTTTATAATTTAATTAAACCTTTACAAACAATTTTAATAGAAAAGTATGTTTGATTTAAATAGCAAATTAAATTAAACCCTTTTCAGTATTTTAAATATTAAAGCGATAATTTAAAAAAAAAAATTTCTAGACCTCCAAAAAAATTACAGAAAAAACCAATAAAAAAAAAGAAAAAGTTTTTATAATTGCACCTAAAAATGTTCTCATAAATGTTTTCCATTAAGCAGAAGTGCAACATTGGAAATTACTTACATGGGACATCTGTACTCTTTTTACTTTTTATTCTCTGGCATCCTACCAAATGTTAAAGAATTTTTTTTTTTTTGACAAGTTCAGACAGTTTATTCTTGATTTTTTAGTTTCATTCCTGAAAAATGCAAAAAAAATAAAAGAAAAAAATGGAGAAAATTGCAAAAAAAAAAAATAATAATTATCCAGACATTATATCAGACAACATTACGAATAAATTATTATTATGTAAGAAGATTACTTGCTAATTTTGGTTCATCAAAAAAATTCCAAAGAGTAAATGAAAAAAGATACAAAAATACAAAAAGAAATTAATAATTATTAACACGAGACGTCAAAAATGACATTTATTGCAATTTTTTTTTTTAAATTCAATCTAATGGTAGACAAAATGTCATATTCATAAGTGAAAAATGTAATAAAATTAATGAAAGATAATTTAATTGAGATGTCTAGAAAGTTTTTAAATAAGATAAAATATTCAAATTTTAATTTTCTGAAGAAAATACTTTAAATATATTTAAAATTCAAAATTTTTTTTAAAAATATTTATTGTAATATATCCAATATTAGCCCTTGTTACTTTCAATTGAGCCCTTGTTGCGTTCAACCGTTACCTTATAGGAAATGGGGCTCTATTGTACTAATATGTGAAAGAAATCTACTAAAAATACAAATTAATCAAAATATTAAATAGTATATTTGACTATTAGACTATAATCTGTATCACATGATTGAATCGAGCAAAATAACTATGGGCTGATTTAATCAATAAATATGAACTGTTTTATATTGTTTTATTCCGATCAGGTAAGATATATTTTTAGATATGTTTAGGACTGGTGCAGGAATCATGAGATGTATCTATAAATCTATAAGTGATTTTTCTTGGTAACTGATGATATTAATTTAATAGATAGTAAGTGAAAAGAATAAAGAGTTGATATATGTAGAGGGAAAATATAAAAAAAGAGCTACTTGAAATCCTTCTCCCAGATCAGTATCATAAAGTAAGTTGATATTCATGTGATTTGGTATCTTATGAAAATTACTTTCCAAAATCTAGCTGACATAAACTCCAAATTAAATATAAGTTGAAGCATAGATTTCATAGCATTAGAAAGATCATCATTTCATAGCATTAGAAGATCATCAAAAGTAACGTTGTGTCAGGTTTGCCAGTTGATTATTTTGAATATGAAACTAATATACCTAAATATTATTCGACACTATAATAAATCATATTTACTGGTTTAGAAAAGAATTCTCGATTTTAATAAAATATGAATAATAGGAGAAATATAGGTAAGCAATTTTAAAAAATAATTATTTTATTGTATTGTTGCTACAATTTCGATTTTCTTTAAAGTGCTATAAAATATAGATATTATTTTAAACAATTTCATATTACAAACTTTGCATAAAAAATGAAGCAGAAAAACAAACTAAAATGATCTATTAGAGGCCTCGGTGGCATAGTGGGTAAGAGTGTATAAAATAAGCTGTAAAAACCGAGGGAGTGTGGGTTTGAATCACACACACGTGGAAAAGAGTTATTCCCCCTTACGACTTTTACAGCCACGCCTGAACAGAAAAGGCTGTGTAATTTCCTGTCCACATTTATGTGGCAGTGAAATGCATTTAAAAAAAAAACAATCTATCAGAGGAAACTGGAAATTTATAATTTTTAAAATACATAAAAATGTTTCAGTAAATGTCAAAATTTTTTAAAAGATTTTATTTCTAAGAAAATTTTTTGAAACATTATCCTTTTCTTTAAAAGTTTAAGAGAATTTATTTGAAATCGGCACTAGGTGGATAACCTAAGAATATTTTTTAAGCCAAAAAGTTAATAAAAATAAAAAAAAAAAATTTTTTAATATACATATTTTAAGGAAATATAAAAATTCTCAAATTTTAACAAAAAATCTTTTATAAAATCTAGTCAAAAATTGTCACATTTTTTTTTATTTATTACCAATTTTGTAGGAGCAGCTTTTCTCTTTTTATTTTTTTTCTATTAAAGGTTCAAAAATATTTTAAGAAAAAAAAAATAGATGTTTTTTAGATATAAATGCAAATTTTATTGACATTTTTGGGAAAGTTTTTAAAGAACCTATAACCTCACCTTTCATTAAAACTCAATTATCCCAATATAATAAAAGAAAAGCTATGAGAACCTTTTATTTTTTTTTGCTACTATGTTAAATAACCATTATAATAATATTAGTTTATCATAAATCTTTTTTGTTTTGTTTTCGTCTCTTACACTTTTTAGCGATGCTTATGCCATCTTTAATTCCCTTAAATGTTTTCTTCTTTATAATAATTTTGCCCAGGCAAAGATTTATGATTTCCCACCTTTCTTTACAAAAAAATTAAAAAAACAAAAAGAAAACGTAACAAAATGAAAATTTACACAAAATATAAATTATTTTAAAGTTTATAAAAAAGGGAAAATTTGTTTTTTGTTTTTTTTTTTGAGTCCTAAAAATTCTTTTGGGGATAACGATAAGGAATTAGATTTTTATTTTTGTTTTTTTTTTCTTGGATAAACTTACTAAGAAAAGTTACAAAAAAAAAAACAATAAAGAGAAATTCTTTAATTTTGTTTTGTTAAACCCTTAAATTAAATACATTTTACTCATTATTATTAATAATTTATTTTAAAATTATGTAATTTTAAAGAATTCGTTCCACTTAAAACATTTATCTTATAAATATGTTTGAGAAAATTAAATAGAATGAAATAAATTACAAACATAAAAATAATTTTTTTCTTTTTTTACATTATAATTTTTAAAAGATAAAATGTTCATATATTCAAAAAAAATATTTATTATAATATTTCATTCATATGGGAGATAAATTAAAAGAACCCGCCATCTTAAAAAAATAAAAATAAGTAACGGTAAAAAATAAGTATAGTTATTATTAACTATAGGTATCATGATAACAATAAAATTATTGTTTAAACTTAAATTACTTTATTTAAACTAATTTATTATATAGTTAATTTTTGTAATATATATCTAGATATCAGTTTATATAGTTCTGTGTATAACGTTATGACGTTTGTGTTCACCAATTTTATTTTTTCATTCATTAATTCTAATTTTCTGGCAATTCATTACTATCTCTTCTTTCATTTATTTAATGCTTTTATTTAATTCGTTCCTGTTCTGAACTAACGGAATTTTGAAAATTAACTTATTTCTAACCAGGGCTGTCACTTTTTGTGCATTGGTATGGGAGGATTTTGTAAAAAAAAAGAATGCTAAATTCATATAAAAAAGGGCTAGATTGATAAATGCAGTTATTTCAAATATTGAAACTTAATTTACTTCATTTATTTATGTAACATTAAATTAGCATTCATTTAACAAACTGAATATAACATAAAATTCAAATTAAAACAAAACAATCAAAACATAAATAAATAAAAACAAAATGGAATAGTAAGCTTCTTACCATATTGCAACTTTTTTAAATCTATCAATTTGGTACATATACATACCATTAATAAAGCGAAATCTTTTAGCATAGCTTAACAGCTCGTCTTGATTTGAATCAGACAATTCCTTAGAAAACATTAAATTTTTCCCGTAATTGTGAAGAAAATAAAAAATCAAGAGAAAGATTTTAAAATTAAAGATCAATTATTCGAAAAAAATTAAGGCTGTTAAGTGATAATATCGTAGGAAGTTCACCAGTATAAATATTTATTACATCAAAAAAGGGCTAGATTTGTCTTAGCCTGGGCTGAATTTTGTAAAACATGGAAACAGGCCAGATTTAGCCCAATTAGACTAAAGTGACAGCCTTGTTTCTAATGAGTTAAAATTTTCAAATTTTGTAAAATTCGATGACAGTTCATGTTTTAATATATAGTCTGTCAAAAAAAAAAACAAAATTAATTATTCACAATATTAATTCTAAAAAAATCATTAAATCAATGGCTTTGTTCAGTTAAATGCGTTCAATCAATCAATGGCTGCGTTCAGTTAAATGAAGCAATGATAATTAGAACTTAGCAGCGCTTATAAAATTGTTGCTGCAAAAATCTTACGGAACGTTTTGGAATAAAATTTAAATATTTGCTTAATAATTTAAAAATTTCATAATTTTTTTAAAAACAAAAAATAAAAAGAAGTAAATAATGTCTAATAAATTGTTGCTGCTTGATTAAATTGTTGCTGTAAACGATATATTTGGTGCGATCAGTTGAGCAAATCAATAAGTGCTTTACTCAACTGATCGCACCCAATTTATCGTAGAAAGTGTGAAAAATTTATTATAAAAATTTTGAAATAACCTACAAAAAATATTTCTATACAAGCGTGACCTGCAATATTAAAGTGATAAAGTAGTATTAAAGTAATTCGCTTTGTGCAATTAGATACCATCACATGTATTCCCCAAAGATGATAACTCATTACATTTTTGCGATTTCCGATTACAATTACGATTTAGGAAAGTTTAAAAAGAAAATTAACATTTTTCCTCAAAATTTCCCTTTAAACTTTCTTACTTACATATCATCTTACATAATCCTATATTTTCCTAAGTCCAGTTCTTTTATACATCCTTATTCCATAAATCAATTTGTATATTTGTATTAAATGTGCCATCCTAAAGCTTGGTTTAAAAGAGGATGGTTTTGATTGGTTAAAGTTTCAAAACTAACCGGAAGAATCACATACAATTCCTGTAGATGAATTATGAAGTTTTTCACCGACTCTCGTAAGAAAAAATACAAATTATGTAATTGAGCATCACACTTTTCTATTTTATAAATTAAAATTAATTTTTGCAATACTAAGAATTATTGTATTTTGATTTACACATCATATAAAGGAAAACATTTTTTTTGTACTTTTTAGTGTATTTAAATAAATAAAAATAAACTTTTAAACATTTTTAATAAATTATATTATTATTTAACTGTGAAATCGTGGTAGATTCGATTCAAAACACAAACCTTAGCGTGGTAATACAAAATCTTAATACTAGGCCTATATATAATAGGTATATTATCCTTGGACGCTGGCATCCTTTTATGTGACATTTTTATATGTAGTCATATCATATTTTTGAAAAAATGTTTGGAATTAATAATGATATAAAATTTTTCCAAATGTTATTTTTTTTTATATTTGTATACAATTTTAAAGACATTATTAAAAATTAAATAAATGCAATGCTCTAACCTAGTTATTAAAGATTTTATTTTTTTTTAAATGATCTCTGAAAAAATTTCTTTTTTTATATTTTAAACATGATCTGCATTTTTCAATATTTATTTTTATAATATTATATAGAAGAATATTCTTTAGATTGAAAAACTCATTTTGCTATTTTTTAATTTAATCCTTTAATTAATAATTAATAACTTATTTTTTTCAAAAAAAAATAGAAAGAATAACTAAACAAGCACTAATCAATTCAATGTGTTCATTTTTAATTTCACACAAAAAGTTTCATTCTTCTAAAATCATTAAGGTCATGAAATCCTCTTTGTTGATCCAGATTATCTTTTTTTTTTGTTTTTATACTAAACTATCTTTTAAAATAACTTTTTATAAATATGTCATTAGATAATCTTTCAAATCTGTTAGTTTCCTAATACCGTATATACCTTTTGTTTTTATGTCTTTTTTTTTTGCCGCTTTTCATCTTCTAAAACATCACTTTTTATTTTAGAATCACTTAATTTTATCAAATTTCTTTATGTTTGTTTTTTTTCTTTTCTTTTTCTGTTAATTTATTGCACATGAAAAACAAACAAACAACAGAAATAAACAAAAAAGAAAATATTTGCTTCTGTCCCACCACAATTTTTCTCTCTTGGTTGTTGTTATTATTGTACTGCTGTTGATACACTGATGCAGTATTGGTTTAAAATAGATGAGTTTTTTTTTTTAACACAATGATAAACAACTATATTAAATAGTTGTTATAATCAAATGCTTCCTTACTTATTATTTTCATCTTTTTGGATTCATCATTGTATGAAAAATAATAGTTATCCTTACAGTATATACCAACTAGGACAATTTTGTGCTAGAAATTGACTTCGGACTAGAAAAATCTTAAAAAAACCAAAATTAGATGAAAACTAAAAATAGAAAATATAGAATATAAAAAATTAGAAATTGTATTTATATCAACATTATAACACATAAGCATTATATCAACATAATAAGGCAACATTTTTCAAGTTGCCAGAGCAGAAAACTATTTTCATATTTAAACAACAAAAAAGAATAGAAAAAAGAGACCATTAACAGCGATAACAAGGATAACAA
The DNA here is from genome assembly GCA_947095535.1 of Poecilobothrus nobilitatus. NCBI lineage: Eukaryota > Metazoa > Arthropoda > Insecta > Diptera > Dolichopodidae > Poecilobothrus > Poecilobothrus nobilitatus. The sequence continues at coordinate 16,991,735 of OX352773.1, read as the reverse complement.
TATTAAAAGTTGTATCTTATTACATTCAGGGAGTCAAGAAAAATAAAAAAGGAAATAAAAGCGGAAGTGGACGTAAAAGAATGTTGACAAGAAAAATATTGTTTATAAAAAGAACAAGAAAAAAAAAAAAACAAAAGAAGAAGAAAAAATATTAAAACTATAACATTGGACAAACATATTATTACCACGGATCCTTAACTTTAAATTCATCATCATCATTTATCCTGTGGTTTTTGTTTTGTTTTTGTTTTTTTTTTCATTAAAAGTAAAGGAGATGACTTAAAGAAAATAAAATTATAATTCAAGTTCTCAATATAATCTTATATTTCTCTTTCTAATTTATAATGTTCTATTTTAAGAACTAAATCCTTGTCTAAAATGATGATGAAATTAATTTTCCTATATATCCTATATAAAATGGAATTGAATTTTTCATTTAAATTAATTTTATATAAAACGAGGAAGAATACAGTTGCCTTATATTATATAAGTATTATTATATTATATAAGTATGTATATATATCAATATCATATAAATAAAAATTCTTCAAGCAACCGTTATGTTGTTTATTTATTTACATTTTTTTGTACTACGCATTATATCCTCAACAATTTCAAATTATCGAGTAAAACAAATGCAAAAAAATTTGTTGAAGAAATTTGTTAGAAAATTTGAAAAAATCAAGTAACACTTTCGTCAATTATAAAGTAACCCTATATTATTAAAAAAAGTTGTTAACAGAAATAAGAGTATAATGTTGAAGCTTTAATTTTTGTGTATTACTTAAAAAAAATTTTAACAGGTGTTAAAGTTAAAGGTGTTTGTAAAGGTGGTTAAAAGGTGGTAATTTCTGAAATGACTCATACTTATTTTCAAAGATCTAACTTCTGTCAAAATTTCAAGTTTCCAACTTAAACCGTTTAGAAGATAGAAGGGTGAAAGAATTTTGCAAAATTTGAGTTTCGCATAACCGTAAATTAAGACACCGTATGCCACAAATATATATTTATTGTATATATACTTTTAAAGCTAATAAAAGTAGTAATCGTTTGGCGTTTTCAAAATGAAGATATACCTTATACAACTTGTGCTATAACAGTTTAAATATAGAGCTTTTTTGACCCTTTGGGGAGCTGTAGCTCCATAACGGGTGGGGCTACAAAAAAAAGTTATTAAAAATAAAATTAATATTTTTGTGAGATCTATCAGCAGTTTTTTTCATAGCTCTATTTCAAAAAAAATGTCGGGATCTAAAAGTTAGGTGTTCGAGAGCTACCCTAAGTTTTGGTCCAAACTCAACCAAAAAAAATAGGGAACCTACAAATTACTCCCAAAATATTTTGTGTAAATGTCAAGATTCTAGCTTTCTTAGTTTTTGAGTTAGCGTGCTGACGGACGGACGGACGGACATGGCTCAAACGTCTTAGAATTTTTTTCTGATCCGATCCATACCTTTGAAGGTATATCTAGCTCCCTTATTTCGAGGTGTTACAAACGGAGGAGTAATTTTATTATACCCGATCCTATCGTAAGAGTCATAACATAGTTGATTTTACGTTCGTTCAATTCAATTTCATTAATCAATGATAATCAAAAGGTTCTCTCTAATTTGTTATTTAAATTTAAGAAGAAGTCATTTTTACATTAAAAAGCGACTAACATAACTTTAATGTTCAAAAATTTGTATAAGGAGTGTTTTATAAAAATGAAATACAATTATATGCCAATGCATTTAGGATGATACGGTAACTAATGATCAAACAAGAAAAAAAAATCAGTTATTGAAGAGTGCTTTTAATTGAATAAACAGATGATATCAAAAATATTTTATGTTGATTTTAGTTTTAGTTACGGCTCGATTTGGTACCACCATTTTATTTATATTTCTATTATGAAATTTTTTATACTGGGAGTCCTCCAAAAGATGAGAAGTTTGCCAATATATTATCGTAGAAAATATCGGATCAAATAATCGGTTTCAACCTGAAGGAAGTACATAGAGTTCAAGATTTTTCAATTTTCAATTGATGTCAACAATTTTATAAGATAACAGTAGGATATAAGACAAAAAATTGTAATTCTATAATTTCAAACTGAGATTTAGAAAATTTTAAAAATTAAAAAAAAGCGAGGTAGAATGTCAAACCAAAGATTTTTAAAGACGCGCAGTTTTTATACCCGTACGATAGGATCGGGTATAATAAAATTACTCCTCCGTTTGTAACACCTCGAAATAAGCGAGCTAGATATACCTTCAAAGGTATGGATCGGATCAGAAAAAAATTCTAAGACTTTTGAGCCATGTCCGTCCGTCCGTCCGTCAGCACGCCAACTCAAAAACTAAGAAAGCTAGAATCTTGAAATTTACACAAAATATTCTGGGAGTAATTTGTAGGTTCCCTATTTTTTTTGGTTGAGTTTGGACCAAGCCTTAGGGTAGCTCTCGAACACCTAACTTTTAGATCCCGACATTTTTTTTGAAATAGAGCTATGAAATTTTAACTGCTGATAGATCTCACAAAAATATTAATTTTATTTTTAATAACTTTTTTTTCTAGCCCCACCCGTTACGGAGCTACAGTTCCCCAAAGGTTCAAAAAAGCTCTATATTTAAATTGTTATAGCACAAGTTGTATAAGGTATATCTTCATTTTGAAAACGCCAAACGATTACTACTTTCATTAGCTTTAACAGTATATATACAATAAATATATACTTGTGGCATACGGTGTCTTAATTTACCGTTATGTGAAACTCAAATTTTGCAAAATACTTCAACCCTTCTATCTTCTAAACGGTTTAAGTTGGAAACTTGAAATTTTGACAGAAGTTAGATCTTTGAAAATAAGTATGAGTCATTTCAGAAATTTTTTTTGTATCACCCCCCGTTTAGGAGCTGTAAGGGGTCAAAAACTGAAAATTTTCTATTTTTAAACACCTGTAACTTGAACACCTGTTAAAATTTTTTTGAAGTAATACACAAAAATTAAAGCTTCAACATTGTACTCTTATTTCTGTTAACAACTTTTTTTAATAATGTAGGGTTACTTTATAATTGACGAAAGTGTTAGTTGATTTTTTCAAATTTTCTAACAAATTTCTTTAAAACGAATTTTTTCCATTTTGTTTTACTCGATAATTTGAAATTGTTGAGGATATAATGCGTAGTACAAAAAAATGTAATTAAATAAACAACATAACGGTTGCTTGAAGAATTTTTATTATTATTTATATGATATTGATATATATACATAGTTATATAATATCATGTTTATTTACATATCGTATATGTCACTAGTGAATGGATGATAAGAGTATAGATGTATATTATATAGCACCGTATTTACATACATATATGTATTTTATTGTACTTATAAGAAATTATTCTGTCAATGGAATATTTAAATATAATATAATATAATATTTAAAATTATATTTACTATTTTGTACTAAGTAAATTTAATATACATTTACCGCTTAGTATTAAATGGTACTATAGAATATTTGAAAAAGTTTTGGATTAATAATCGTTATGTGAAAGGTTAGCATCTGCTTTTGAAGAATGTACATATAAACATATAGTTTGAATATATGTACAACCCATAGTTCTAGAAATTATAAAATTCACCCAAATTATTTTAAAATACTAAAATATTAAAAAAATAATATTGTGAGCAGAGTGACAGGCTACTAACGGTTCGTACGGGTATCTAAGAGTTGACAAAGGCAACTGTATTCTTCCTCGTTTTAAATGCAGTTAAACCAATTTAGATACTGTGACTTTGAACAAAATTTATAAATTTTGGAAAAACAAGGGATACTAATAATTTCTTATATTTTAAGGAAATCTTAATATATAATTAAAAGAAGCTGTTAACATGCCATATAAAATTATAATGTTGAAAACTTTATTTTGAAAAAATTTGTACAGGTGTTTAAAATAGAAAAATTTCAATTTTTGAGAATTTTTCTAAGAAAAATATTTAAAAAATTAAGATATTAAAAAAATGTTTGAAATTTTGGAAAGAAAGTTGCTAACTTTTGTTTTTACAATATTTGCAGTAGGAGCTTCGAAGTGGTAAGTGGTGGCAGTGGATAAGAGCAATACACTGTAAACATTAAGGGAGTGTGGGTTCAAATCCCACATACGTCGTAACAGTAATTCACCTTTAGGACATGTACAGCTACGCCTGAAAAGGAAAGGCTGCGTAATTTCCTTATTATATTTATGTAGCAGAGAAATGCACTAAATAAATAGTAAGAAATAATAAAATATTTGCAGTAAAAAGTAAAATAAAAAGAACACAAAAAGGCTACTTACAGCTGATGACATTCTCTTGGTACCTAATTAAAAAACAAAATTATTATTTTTTATTATTTTATTTATGTTTTGTATATTTTCTTGAAATGATAAATAATCCTTTTGAGGCATGTTAAATTTTTCTTTTAACATGTTTTTAAATATGTTATGTTTTGTTGTCTACAAAAGGTGTGGATGCATGAAATAAATGATTTAAGTCACTTTATGTCGCTACGCCCTGAATACGATATCGGAAGAAGAAATAAATGTTTACAATTTATATTTTACTGAAATTATTAACCAAAAAACTGTCTATCTAATCTGAATCTTAAACCATTTAAAGACTTAATCATGAAAGGACGGCAATGTGCTTAAATAATTAACAAAATTATATACATATTTAAAGATTTTTAAAGTTCATAATATATGCAACGAATAAAATTTTATTCCTAATAAAAGATAAGATATAAAATTTTCTTTAAATACCAAATAAAAAACGAAAAACAAAAAAGGAAACATTTTTCTCTCAGTTATAACTTATCCTTTTACTTATGTCTAGGATTTAATTTTAAATTAATTTTAAAATCTAGTTTTGTTTTTGTTTTTTTTTACATAATTCATAAAATATATGTTTTTTTTAACTCTTGTTAATCCTTTTTTCCTGTTGCACAAACAAATAATTTGATTCTTGATTGAATTTTATCTGGAAATTATTATTATTTTTCTATATAGTCCAGTTATTTAAGGATTCTATTCAGGTATTTAAGTAAAAACGTGACAATAAAACGATTTCCTTTAATTAAAAAAAAAAAATTGTTTTTCTTGTTTCGGTTTTGGTTTTAGTTTTAAGTTTTCATTTAATGTAAGCGGTTTTTAGTTTTAATGTTCTATCCTATTTAAAATTCCTAAGGAAGGACAATTAAAAAAGTCCTGTTATTTATTTTTTGCAATTTAATTTTTATTCTCTTTTACATGAATATAACATTTTCTCTTTCTCTTGTATTATTGCATAAATTAAATTAAAACAAAAAAAAAACCTACAAGAATTAAATCGTGTAGTTCTTCTATTCTTTTTTACTTTTTGATATTTTGAGCGTAATACAGAGACTGTTTAATTGCTGTATTATGCCTTGAATTGTTTAATTTACAAGTTTTGTTTTTTTACTATCGTTATTTGGTTTCCTATATAGAAAAGAATCAAATAGAACAGAATGAAAATATTAGTTTTAGTTAATCAATTTTTTTTTTTTATTTCTATCTCTTTTCAACATGATGTATATATTATTAAAGTGGTATTTTATGCAATAACCAATGTAAATAAATAAACGGAGTGATGATCCTTTTTTATTTTGTTTTTATTTCGTTTTGTTGTTGAGTTGTTGTGTATAATATGTGATATAATATATTCCCAGAAGGATAATTAATCCTTTTATAGTAAGAAAAGATTGATAACAATATGTTCTTATATAATCTAAATGTCTTTATATATATATGTATATGTTATAATATATGCATAATATAAAAGTAAGTAAATTATATAAAAAAAGAATGAGTGACCATTTAGAACTTTAAAATGATATAATAGTTATTTTTGTTGTACCTATGTATTTTGGTTAATTTTTTTTTTTATGATTTTCTAAAAGAAAATTTTATTATAAATGTACAGGGTGTTTCCTAATTTACTACACTGTTACATGGACTCTTATGAATGCGTATATTTTTTGTATAGGAGCTAAGTTGGGAGTTTAAGTTGTGTTGAGTTAAGAAAATTACACAATTAACGAAAATGACGAAATTAAAGTTAGTCAAGTCCTCATATTTTGGAAACTTAAAGATCTTTAGCTTAGCCACCATACAAAAAAAAATTACCTATACTCATAAAGATCTATGCAGCGGTATATAGCAGTGTAGTTAATAAGGAAAAATCCTGTATATACATTTATATTTCTATTTTTAGATCAAAATAGTGGAGCAGAATCATATTTAAAAATCTATTAAGTAAATATTTTTAAGTCTTGAATATCATTTCAGTTCTACCTCTGAATTTTGTATAACAACACTAATACCTATATTTATTCTAAACTCATATTAAATTAATTCTGACACCGGATTCTAACATAATCTAAAACATTTTGTATATGAGATTTTTATATTCGTCACTATTATGCAATGTCTATACCTATCTAGATATCTATTTTGCAAAAAAACTGTATGTCTAGATTATTTACATATATATTAATTTAATAGTAATCTAAACTAGAATTTTACATTATGTTTTATGAATAAATAAAAAAAATAAAAGTCTTTTTCTTTTTTAAATAATAACACAAATCCTGGATAGCTTTAAAGCCAAATAAAATGTAACTAACTTTTTGTTTATTCAATGAAATTACAAATAAATACAAATTTACTAGTTATTATACCATATATGTATAGGTACAGTAATGTACAAAAAAAAGCAACCAATTTATTGAAAAACAAATTTAGTTCTATTTTAAATATACTTTAAGCTTCATATAAAATATATACTCAAGAAAGTCAGAACTGTATTTTAAAAATGTTTAGTCATGGATATCAGGAAATACTAAATAATGAATATGCAGGACACGTTGAATAGCATCCTAATGTATAGTAGTAAAATATGGGTACCGTTTCGATTAAAATAAAAAACAGGTTACAGGTATTTATTAACAACAGGTGTAAGAATTATGTGAAAAAAATATTCTGGCGCAGAACAGTATTCAATTTTAAAAATATCTAGTGAATTGAATTGATTCCACAAGGGAACTGAATTACCAGTTAGCATAATTGACTACCAAACTTAACATCAAAATTACCACCTTGGAATATATAAAAACAACCATAGCTGCCAATATATTTATATGGATAATGTGATAGGTAAAGCTCAAATACTTCAAAGGCTAGCACGGAAAAAGAAATAAAAAATTAGATTTTTATGTACAGGTTTTACAGTTTTTATGTTAACAGACAATGTTAGAGTTTTTATGCTAATAGATAAATGTCTTCACAACTAATAACATATAATTTAAAATGGAAGTTGTGGTTTTACTTACACAGTAATTAAGTGGTAAGTAATTTAAAAATATTGTTTTTATATTTTATAAAATTTATAATTTGTAAATATATTGAAAGTAAAATTTGTTTAGTTTTTGATGGTAAAATTCGTTGTTGCTTTTATTTTGCACAATACTGTACATGTATATAACGACATCTATAGACATTATATGAATATGAAGAATGTAATCTTACAGGATAACAGTAAATACATACATGGAAATTAAATATAACACATAATGTATAATTAAATAAAATTATATATATATATATATATAGATATATATATATATATACATATATTAAAAAACCCTTATAATGTAAATTTTATATATTTTTTTTTTTGTTTGGACAGTATTAAAAAGTTCGAAATTGTTTGCTTTCATCTTCAGCATTACTTTTTATATGTTTGTGTACTTTAAAATAGAAAAAGGGTTCTTTTTAATTTTTTTTTTTCTGGGAAGTAAAAAAAAAGTATGAAAAAAAGGATTGTTTTTGATTCCTTATTACATATAAAATAAAAAGCAAAAAATAAAAAAAACGCAGGATCCTTTTGTAATTCTTAAATCTCATTTTCCTGTTATTTCTTTTAGTTTTCCATCAAACTATATATTTTCAATTAAGAATGTAAAAGTTTTAGTTGTGAAAAGTTACATTGTTTGTTTTTATTTTTTTTTTTATTTTTCTAAAAAGACAACGGGAAATAACAATATTGATGACAGATTATTTATAAAATGGAGCAAAAGAGAAAGGAAGATTTTTAAAATGATGTTGGTAAGTATTAATAGCAAAGGATAAAACAAATTGAAAATATTTTGAGTGATAGTTTAAAAAAAGACGTTAACGGATAATTTTGAATCATAGTGAAGAAATAAACATTCAATTAAAAAAATCTGCCTAAATTCGATGATAGAATTGCGTAAATATTGTTGGTAAACCCACCAATTTGTTTTGTTTTGTTAAATTTAAATCCTTAACATCGTTTATATGTAATTTAAATGTTTTTCATTTAACACTACCTATTTATTAATATCGGCCTTCGTATTCGGTTAACACTGCCATAAGACTTTAATTAAAAATAGGCAAGAAATTTATTATAGCCAGCACAAAAAATTTCTTCATATGATGTAACATGAACATGTTTTCATATTTTTGGCACCTGTAAAATTTTTAGAATTCTTAGGAATCTTTTTAAAATCCCATGCAAAATTTTGTTTGAGTCAAGTTTATAAAGTTTTATTATTATTACCACATCAAATTTCAACAAATCATAGCAAAAGATATATTTACTTTTTTTTTCTCTTTTTTTTTTCTTAAGAGATCATAATAGTTTTACAAATCCCCTCTATTTACCTTTATCTAGCGCTATTCTTTTAATTTGTGCCTCAGATTTTTTAGTTTTTTCTGTTTCATTCTGTGCGCTTCTTCTTCAAGTAATTTTAGATTTTCCCACGCTTCTTCTGTCTCGGTGGTACCCATGTTCTTTGTTAAGTATTCTTCTCGCCTTGAATATTCCATATATTATTTTTACATATTTGTTGGTGAAGACGTGCAACTTTTTTATAGTGTTTCGCGTTATAAACAAAGTCACCAAGCCTAAGACCCATAAAGTAGTACAGATTTCATGCACCCGTTAAATATTCTTATTTTAGTTCAGCGAACTATAAAAAATTGTTTTCTAGGTTGTTCATAATTTTGCGATATCTATATGCGTATAAATAATTTAAAAACTTGTGACTCTGCTAATTATTACGGTGTCTTATTAATCTAGTTAAATAAATTTCTATTTTGTTTCTCAGCCTTCTTTATAATTTTATATTTAATTCAAGATCATGTTGTACTCTTAAACTATATCAACAAAAAAAGACCTAAATTGGTTAAGAATATGCCTAACTAAAATTTCATGATAATCTTTCTAGAAAGATGTTTAAAGATTGTAGTAGTTTTTTATTGGGGAGGGAGAGAAAAATTTTCTTAAAGCTGACTTTAATAAGGGTATATAGTACAGAGTTATTCATAGGTGCATTGTATTAAACTTTAGGTTTCCAGCGTTTAACATTTTTCATTGTTCAGGGGATTAAAGGCAAAATTAATTCAAGCTTAATTTACAATACACTTATCCGCTTTAGAACCCAATACAATAAAGAAAAATTTTACTTAAAATTTTATGTCCTATTGTCTTTTGTTGTTGTGTAATAGATCCATAAAAATGACGCATATGGCTCTTTATATTTTATTGTTTTCAAACAAACATGCATAAAATGCAAGAAAGGAAAAACAAAATAATAAGAAAATAAATCTTTTTTAAAATACATTTAGTTTGATACCTATAATGTAATGGGACCTAATTGAGATTGATGATTTTCTCTTTCAATATTTGAATCCCTATGTAACCTAATTTGAGAATAAATAAATATAAAAGGACTTAAAGTGAATTTAGCTTTTTTCTTAGTTTTTTTTTCTTTTTTTTTTTTTTAAAGATTTTCTTTCCATTGTATTTATTTTAGAAAATTGAATGAAAAGAATTTTCTATTTTTTTTTTAATCTTTACAAATATTTTTGATAGAAGGTTTTCTTTTGTATATATATAATATGAAAAAAAGATGATCGGTATGAGAGGATTAAAGATTTCAATCAATTTATTTATACTTGATTGAATTGATAATATATTGTTTGTACCTTTTTGACTTAAAGAACAATTTAAAATATTATAAAAAAAAAATTTATATTGTGGTCAATAGATCATCAGAGATTGAGAGTAATTTTTATTTAAAATCAAATAAAAATTTTTTTTTTCTCTTTTATGGTCTTTTTGTAATTTTTTTCAAATAATGCAAAAAAAAAATTTCATGTGTAGTGATTAAATCAATTATATAAAAAGTAAATTATATAATAAGTCCTTAAATAATTAAAAAAAAAAAAAATTATATAAAAAGGACTTAAATATAACAATATATTATTTTGTATATTTAAACAGATTACATATAGTAAAACATTAATAGTATAACTAAAGTTTTTATTTGTAATCCTTAATAAATATAGGTTAAAAAATACCAAGTTTCTTTCATTCCTCACGGACATTAAGTGGGAATAGATAGAATGCGATAACTGCACAACATACCATTTCATTTCGAAATTGCATGATATTGTCATTACTTCTTTATTTAACGATCAAAAAGTTTAAGAATGTCAATGTTTATTTTCATTATTTGTATTAAATAACAAAAAAAAATATATATATAAATCTTTATCATTACAGTTTCTGAAAAAAAAGTTTGAAGGAAATATAACCTACAATTATCATTTTGGCCAGCCATTATCAGCCAGTTTAATATTATCACATTCAAATATCAAAAACATTCCGAAAACGCCGGATATCCTTGCTAGATTAATATAAACATTAGTCTAAAATAACTTTTTATAGTGACTCTTTGAAATTGAACAGAATTTAAGAAAATTTATGTAAAAGTAATCACAAATAAATTTTTTAATATAAATTTATATGAAATTTCATACGTTCATATTTGACTTTTCTTGTTCTTCCTGAGTTCTTCCTATTTTAAATTTGTTTTATATTTTTTTGGGCATGAGACAAGCTCATATGGCCTTCATGAGACTATGCTTTCATAGAAATGTTTATAGATATGTTATTGCCTTAATGATTTTGAAGGAACATACTCTTTATATTAAAACTTTAAATCTATAGCTAGTCCTTTCAATTTCTTTAATAAGTAGCTTATATTTTTAATTTCATTACCTTGGTTATTTATTTTTTATTTTTATTGAATCTAGTAGATTTTATATTATTTATCTTCCATTTTTTTCTTCTTAAAAAAAGCCTCTTGATTAAAGTTTTTTTTTTCAAGTATTTTATACAACATGGGACTTCAAAATAATTAACATTAACTTTATTATCATCTTCTGAACTGTGTATACTCGTATGTAATTTTTCACTTCAATTGGAAAACAAATTTTTAAAAACTTTTTTTTACTTCTTTTTAATTTTATGTTTCCTTTGGTGTTTTAACATAAAAATTACAATCAAATTTTATTATTATATTATATGTAGGTACTCTAATTTTAATTACATATCCTGATTATTGTTCAAAGTAATCCAGGACACAATAGTAACATTATTTCTGTTTTTTTTTTGTTTTTTTTTATCAACATATGACATAATTTAATGTCATCTCATTTGTAATAATGTTTCTTTTACCTTTACATTTCTTTTAATTAGAAAAATTAATATCACAAAATAATCATCATATGATCATCTTAGTTTTTCTTTATAATACAATATTACTGTAATAACAGTTAGTATTATAATAAGATTATATATACCTTTCTCTTTCTAAAAATGTTAAATAAAACCAAATTCCTTTGAGAAATCATTTTGATGCTATCATATAAAGACAAGAAAATGCTTGGAAAATCCCTCTAATAAATATAAAAGAACAAAAAAAAAAAAAAAACAGAATAACAGAACTGGTAACATTATTATTACTATCATATGATATATTCTTATTTATAATCTACCTTTCCTTTTTACTCTTAAGCAACTAATTCTTGTTTTAGTATTTTAATTTTATACCTTGTCAAATTTAAACTAACTGTGAAAAGTCACGTTTGGGAAATTTAAGTTTAGAAAGAATAAAGAAAAAGAAAAATATTTAATATAAAATATACGATGCGCTTTTATAAGTAGAAAAAAAATAAACTAGTTTGCTATTGCTTTCTCTTTTTGGTTTTTTTTTTGACATTTTTACAAAATAACTGTAAGAATATTATTCGTATATAAAAAAAGAAAAACTTATAATATATCCGAAATGTGTGCCAGACATATAAAAATTTTTTTTTTTTTTTTAATTCAGCCTCAACCCCAATTCTAATTTTGAGGCAAACAAACAAAGAAACAAACAAATAAACAAACATACAAACAAACAAGAAAAAAGAAAAGGTTGAGAAATTTCGTTTGTATCAAAGTAACTCAAAAGGATATAAACGGGGAAAATAAAATTACATTTAGCCAAGTAAGCAGGCATAAGGACTTTACTTTTTTGTATATAAGAAAAAATGTTTTTATTGTATAGGTATAAAAAAAAATAACGGTATATAATATAAAACATTTCCTTGGGGAGACTTTTAGATCACGACATATTATGTCGACGAATGTCATCGTATTGTATTTTGTTTGTATGTGTTTTTATTTATGTAATATTATGTGTTTATTTTATTTTTCTTTGCACTTTTACTTGAATGTTATTTACAGGATAAATAAAAAGTTTAGGTTTAAATTTCAGTTTCTAAAGGTATTAGAACAAAACAAAAAGACTTTTTTGTGTAAATCTTTCATAAAAATTGAAGCAACAGCAACTATTGATTTCTTGATATTTGTTTTTATTTTATTTGATTTTTTGTACAGAAGTGAAAAACATTTTTTGTCTTTTATGTTAAATTATTGAAATATTAATATATTAAAAATTTCGTTGCGTGCCAAATTAAAGACTTTACTATCACCAGATAAACTTTTGAAGCAATATAGTCTAGTGTACACGATACTCTAAATGTTTAGTCAATGTAATGAAGAAACAGAAAATAAAAGTACCATAAGTTATTTGGTACAATAAATATGTTTAGTTTCTGAATTATAATGTTAGACATGTCAGCATATCTGTTATGATAAAAAAAAACCCAAATTTTAGTGCTCGATTTTCAATAAGTAGTATTTCTAGGGGTCCTTATCAAATTCACTTTGTTAATCACACCCAACCTATTTAATTTTTTGAAATTTTCTGTTTGGAGAATTTTCAATTTTTGAATATAGCAACGTTTAGGTATAATATGGTAGGCATCCTTAGTGGATTGGCTAGCTTACCATATGTAAGACTACCATACCAAAAAATATAAACAATGAGAAAAGTTCATTTGAATTAGCGTTATCAAAATTAAAGATTTTATGCAAAATGGTGAATGACCTCCGCTACATCTATCTAGAATTCTATCTATAGAAAAAACTAAATTCAGGCCCGAAGCTAATTTGTTTTTCTCTTAAAAATGACTTTATCAAAATTTTCCACACATAGGAAAGATTTTAACAATAAAATGATTTTCTTTTTAGTTAAAAATTTAAAAATTGTATAGGTACATTTTTACGCAATTGAAATGCGTATAAAATCGCGCAAAATATTACTAAATCTACATATTGAATATCGCAGTTAAAGGAAGATACGAAAAAAAATAGGAACTAAAATAACAGTAAACGTATATAAGTAAAAGAAAAAAACTTCCTGTCAATGTCATAAAATCGAAGATGAAATCATTTTCTTATTATTTTTATGATTTTTCTTTTATCCTTTATTATAATCCTTCATATTTAAATTTTTTTTCCCCATATAACACTACTTACGACTTGTGATAGAAAAACTAAGATAAGTAAAACAAAATAAGAAGATTGAGTGAAGTTTGAGTACCGTAAAAATTTTAGAATTTTGCACAAAATCACAATTTACTTCGCATATCCGTTTCACATTGAATACCTATAAAATATTCACGCTTTTTCAGAGTGAGAAGCCCTTTAACTGTAAATTTGTAAGTTTTCGTTGTTTTATTCTTATGCAAATCAAGTAAAGAATAGAACTAAAGAAAAATAAAACTTTTTAGAACTTTATTTTATTGAAAAAAAAATTTTTAACTCACAATGGGATGTGATGTCAGGATCGTATTTGACATTTTAAAATATTATGTTGGTTTTTTGCAATGTTAATAATATAAAGATTTGATTTCAGTAACTAATTAAGTCTTGTTTAAAAAAAAAGGTTTAAATAACTAGAAATATAACAAATTTTTTGTCAGTCTCATCTCGTTTTAAAACATAACCCGTAATGCAATGATTTATTTTGCCTATAGGTATTCTTTTAATAGAAAATTTAAATAACCATTGAAGTAACCATTAACCTCTAAGAATGCTTAGCAGAAATTTTTAGTCAATACGGTGAAACTAATCGAATTCTTAAATGGTCTTTGTTTTATATTTATTATTTTTTATTTTATTTTACATTTTTTCGGTTTCTACTTTATCAAACTCTGGTTTTCAAACTAAGAGCTTTCCTCAAATTTAAGATTATCAAACTAAGAGATTTCCTTAATTTAAGCCATTATTTGAGGACTACTGACAGTTAGTTGATTATATGATAGGTTGCAAGATGGTTCAGATGGTTAATTAAGTGTTAAAATTAAACATTGGCAATATTTAAGCTTTAAAATACGCCTCCGTACAGAAATAGGCTTCCGTAATCCGTACCTGTTTACAAAAAAGGTGTAAAACGAACATTTTTGTATTTGAAGATATAAAAATATACGATTTTTGTGAAAATTGACACGCATAATTTTTTTATTATTATTTTTTTTTTACTGTTATATTATAAATTGTGTGTAAATATAACCCATTCATTTTATATTCAAATATTGTGTAAACATTACTGTTATATGCGTGCACGTTTGTAGTTATTTTTGTCTTTATATTTTTGTTTATATAGGATATGAAAAAAGAGATAAAAAGTTTCAGATATCAATGATTATAAAATATTATATGTTTTAGTTCTTGTAATTTTACTAGGAAAATATGTGAAGTGATTCTTGAAATGTGATCACTTTTATTTTTTTTTTTACGGAAATTCATTTTTCTATTCGTCGTAATCGATTCTGATGATGATACCATCTATATTTCCCCTTCCAATTTTAATTTCATATGGGAAAGTAAAAATAAAGGGATTTGTTTATCCTGTTAATTTGAATATTTTAAAATATACCTTGAAAATGAAAGAGTTAAATAAATAGTATAGTTATAATGATTAAAATTGGTAGTTGCATAGTATAGCGATACGTATGTACATGACCAAATATCTAAAGATATTATTAAAATACAAAGAACAAAGATGTGTTGTAGATATAATTTTTGTTGATTATATTAGGTTTTTTTTTCTGTTTAACTCTTTCTGTTTAACTTCAATTTTTGTGATAGAATCTTTAGTCTAAAAGTTACATATTTAAGTAAAATTCTTAAAAATATTAAAATGTTAAACCATATTTACTTTAGGAGAAGGAGTTAAAATAATAATAAAAGGTGTGATTAGACTACAAAAAATATAAATCGATTTAAAAAAAAAAAAATCAATATTGGTCCCAATTTTAAATATTTTTAAAGCATTTTGGATGAGTTTGAATTAAAATGCTGACATACTTTATTATAATTGTATTTTGGTGTAACGTTTATAACAAATAGGAAATAATATCGTGTTTTTATACTACTATTGCCGAGAGAATATATGTCTAGCCGGGTTATGAATGAATCATCAAATTAGTTAATAAAAAATGGAAATTAAAAAGCTGAAAATAAAAAGATTATCTAGAAGTTTAATATGTAGAATTAAGAATTAAAAGTTTTTTAAATTCAATAAGCGAAAAAACTAAAATGGATATTATATAGAGTTTTTGATAATAGTTTAGTTCAGACATAAAATCATAAAATTAAGGTAAATTTTTGACTACATTTAGAGTTTTATTCCTCAACCATAGCAGTGACACTAAAAATAGTGGTGCAAATCTTAGCTACTGTCCCTATTCTCATTGTTATTTATTTAAATTTAAGTTTTGAGTACCATAAAATCAAATATGATTAAAATATTACACAATTTATTAAATTAGTTTTAAATGTATTATATTATAACACAATCTTTTCAGAGTTTTAACAACACGTTCAGTGTTGACAAGCAGTACAACCTTTTATCTTAAAAATTATTTTTTATTCGTTTCTGTTTATAAGCTAAAATTTTGTTCATAGTATAAAAGAAATGTTGCTTTAAAACAGAATTACCTTCGAAAATATGAGCTGTTTGATATAATTTCTACATAATCTGCGAATTTGAAATATTATCAAATATAAGATTATACCAATTTTGTTTACTTAATTTAGTTCGAACCAGTAATATACTGTGAAGTGATTAAAAGATTACTTCTATTATACAAAATTTTAAGGTTTCCATCAGCGTGAGTCAAAATTTTTAGAAAAGGTACTATGTAGATACTATGTATGTATTTCCAAAATACATGACCTGTTGTTATTAAATACAGGTTAAGTATTTTTAAAATTTTAGATGACATATAATTTCCTGAAATCTCGAATAGAATTACGTAGAGAATAAAATATTAATAGGTCAACTCAAACAGCAACAGTTTCATTGTAAAGTGCATTATAACAATTAACTTTTTCATTTTTATATAAACAATAGCGTATAAATGAAACTAGTAATGTGTTCTGGCACAAAAGCGTTCAAACAGTTGATTACATCGTATGACATTTTAAAAAAGCATTATTGTATCGTTGACTTTTATATAAAATCCCTTGGCACCATAACAGGGCGACT
Source organism: Poecilobothrus nobilitatus (assembly GCA_947095535.1). NCBI lineage: Eukaryota > Metazoa > Arthropoda > Insecta > Diptera > Dolichopodidae > Poecilobothrus > Poecilobothrus nobilitatus. The sequence goes on along the minus strand of OX352773.1, from coordinate 16,974,937 downwards.
TGGAACGACCGGTTCTCAAACAAAAGTTGTAGAACTCGGCAAGATTTTTTAATGATGATATTTCACTGACTTTTAAGCTATCACTGTAATAGATTAAAAATTTTCTCAGTACTGAAGCAGGGCGATCTGAAACTATCATCCCCAAACAAAAGTTGTAGAGCATGCCAAAATCTTTTCACTTGTACTCGGCATGAAAAAAATATTAGAATCTCCATATAACTTATAGAGAGCTAAAAGGACTCTCTTGAAACCGAAAAGTTTCATTTTGCTGAATATTTACACATACTAACTCTAAATACCTTTCATTGCAAGTCTTTAACACATCTAGAAGTGCTTTATCTTTTTGCATACGAAGTGGTTTTACGCATTTCTTAGAAGCAGCTTTATATAAGTAGGTGTATAATAATATTAATTAAGAGATTTGTAATATTGAGCAATATAAAAATAATTAATGAAGTCATGAATGAATTAAAACTATAAAATTGTTTTGTATTCAATTAATTTAGACTTTAATTTAAATTTAATTTAATTTTATTTACTTCTAACTTCAATGAAATTCAATGAAATTAAAATTGAAATTTTTGTTTTTATTTAACTTCTAACAAAACTTCTTTAGATACATCATAATAAACCAATATTTATAGTGAACTATAGCTCAAACTTTTGTAATCCCAAAAAAAAAAAAAAAAATAAAATAAAAAGTCTATAGATTATTTTTGAAAATTTCAATCAATATTGAAGTTTACATTTCACTTTGTAATTAAAAAAAAACAAAAACTCACATCATAAAGTTGAGAACAACAAAATTAAAATCAATGATTATACTTTTTTTTTTAGGCTATATATAATCTAAGAATTTAATTTTTTTTAGAAATGGACCAATTTAAAACGTGCCTCTCACATGCCATGTATCTCAAATCTATAATTCTTTACATTTATTTGTTGTTTTTCGTACAATTTTATTCTTCTTTTTTTTTAGTTTTCATTTTAGGTCTGCAACCTGTCCTGAATTTTTCAAAAAAAAAAAACTTTTTCTTAATACAATACAATGTAATTATTTCAATTTTAGAGTAAATCCTTCTGGCAACGTTCTACCTATCAATGTTTTTTTTTTTTTTTTTAAATTCGTATAGTTGCTGTTTCTTTGTTTTTCTTTAATAAAATGCAAATTTAATTTTTTGCCTATAAAACGCGTACATTTTATTATTGTTGTTTTCGTATCCCACATAATTTTGTTTTTACATGGATCTCATCTATAATTTAAATAAAATCTAGTTTTAGATTTTGATTATAGAGGTCTCTACACAACAATCAAATAAACAATTATCTATCCTTTAATACAAAAACAAAACGAAAAAAAAGTAAAAACTAATGAATAACGTAAATAGAGGGCATAATTATTAAAACAAAGCATATAAATTTTATGTTTTAATTTTAAAATGAATATTGAATTTTGTTATTTATGAAATGTTTGTCTTACTGTTAAATGTTAAAAAGTTTCTTAAATATTAAATATTAAAAAAAAAAGGGGACTATAAGATAATAATTGTACAAAATTAAGGTATTGGTCAAAAACCATGTCATTGGAAAATTGAATCTTTTATTTAATTTAAAAGTTAGTTATAAACAGGTATAAAATCTCAAAACTTTGAACCTTGAAGATTAAAATGAATACTAAGGGACTAAATAATTCAATTTAAATATGGTGATTGACAATTTAAAAAATAAACTATGCAGGGTTTAAATGATGAATTAATAATGCCATATAAAAAAAGTGTGTAGAACTCATTATAAATTATATGCATTGTATAACTTCTTCAAAAATAAAGCAAAAGAGAGCAAAAGAAGTGACTCAGAAAGAAATTACCAACCACTTTTATACACATAATTCAAAATGATATAGTAAAGTTGTTCTTCAAAGTATTACTAATGACTAAACAGTCACTTAGTATTTTTATCTGTAAACTCTTTTTTTTTCGATATACGAAAACAAAGTAACCCACATTACACTTTATTTCACAGTTTTTTGACACTGACACTGATACTGTATTCTGTCCTTCTCAATACTGCTATGTTATGTAACTCATCAAAGTCGATAATATACCTATTTTATTTGCAGTCTTATGTTGTAATTAATGCTTCATACATCTTCATTAGAACCCTTTCTGCAATCACTGACTTATTTTGTTTAAAGAACTATTTTTTTTTTTGCTGATACAAAAATGAATTACTTGATCTTGAAAAAATGAAAATTATTATAATTTTATTAAATAACATACATCTGTCTCTTTCTATTGTTTGTACTTTAAATTAATATTTTTTTTTACAAAAGTACAATTCTATTCAATTTAAGTGAATTTTTTTTTTTTTAAAAAACTACGTAAAACAAACTGTGAAAACAATTTTTTATGATGCCAATAATAAAGAACAACAACAACAATAATAAAATTTTGCTGAATTACAGAGTGAAGTTGAAACAAAAACAAGAAAAAAAGTGAAAGAAATTAAAAAGAAAGAAAAACGAGCAATAATATAATGTATAACCATTATATAATGTATAAACATTGAAACCAGTTTTTCCAATAACAATTTTGCAACAAATTTTATTTTCTGTACGAAATTAACTCATGTAGGGGTATGATGATGCACTTACAATGCAGATTTTCATCACACGATTAACAACAACCAGTTTAACATAGTAATATTGTTTTGAATATTAGTTGAGGTTTGATGCTGATATTGGTTACTTTCTTGTTGCAATAATTTTGAAGAGTTGAACAAAAATAGGATGTAGAACAAAAGAAACTTAGTTATGAAAATAACGTTAAATGCTTAATTATGAACCTTAGTACGTTTATATTTTTTTTTTATAAATGAAATCGATTTTAGGAAATGTTAGTCCCAACAGTATAAACTATTTCATATTTGTTTTGTTTTTAACTTGTTCTAAGTTTTTATCTTACGTTAAGTAGTAGTAGCAGCTTAATGAACTTTAGAAACTAAAGTTCTTTAAATAATCATGTGCTAGATTTGAATTCTTTAACTAAAATTTAAAATTATCAATTCATATTTCCATTATTATTCACCTTATTTTCTTCTCATCTCAACTATGCAATTGGTCTACTACACAATTTAAAAAAGAAAAAAGAAAAATTGAGCGACTAATAGATGGTTAAGAAATTATTTGAAGATCAGAAAGCTAATAATATTAAATAGTGTAGCTTAGAGGCACGCGTTTATAAACAATCAATTTTCGTAGAAAAAAAAGTAAAACATTGAAAGCAATTTAAAATTTAAAATTTTCTTTAACATCAAATTCATCGGTTAATTGAAATAAGAAAAAAAAACCAAAATTTTTTAGAGGGGATTTCTTTGCTATTATAATAGATGCACATATACTTAGTCTAACCCGAGATATTTTTTTTATCTTTAATCTTAAAAATGTTTAAATAATGATCAGAATAACAAATAATTTATTAGATACAAATTTAGGATACACTTAAAATTTTCAATGACATATTTAGTCAATTATTGAACTCATGTTTTCATGCATTTGACTTAATTATAACTGCAATAAGGTTATCTTAAATGGATTATGGTAGATTTTAAAATTTGATAAAATTAATCACTAAAATAATTGTTATATTAAAAAATAAAACAATTTGTTGTTTTTATTGTCATATTAAAAAATAAAACTATTCCTAGGCAAAATTACATAAAATTATGTAAAGATAAGCAGTCAGGGGAGGTTGAAATAAGCAAACAACTCTTCGTGACAAAAGGAAGTTGATTTTGTCTTGAAAAGTTTTAAAAATAATTGGGTAGATAAAATGGTTGATATCCAAACACAAAAGTGTTAAGTTCCTTTCCATTTGATCGCAAGTTCTTATAAAAGTACAAAAATATAATTATGTTCAAGTAAAACTGTCTGTGGACATAAACTGAACTGTCAATTGAACTGTCAATTGAACATAAAGAAAGAGACAAAGTAATATTGTACAAAGAAATTGTGAAAAATAATTGTGGAGATTAACTGGTTTAATACAAGGAGTTCCAACAATAATATGTTTACTGTCTGGTTGAATCTCCGAACAGATTCAAACTTTCGTATACCATAAGCAGTACATAATTCGGGGTCGTTCTATTTTTAAAGTAATGTCTGGTAATGTTATAGATGGAAGTCTTCAACATATGGGACAACCAAGAAAATCTTTGCCACTCTTAGTAATGTTGCACTTTTATCTACTAACCTGTTGTCACAATACTGGGACAAGCATGCTAACTATTGGCTTAGGCATAGAGATAGGAAATTTTGTTTTTAAATTGTGACGTCGTAAATTAAATGAAATTGTTAGTAGATATAAGTTGATTCTTTTTTTGAACATCTCAACGTTATTTTTGTGTTGGTGCTCTACAGCTTACAGGTAAGAGGCAAAAAGATTTTCACTAATAAGCGATTTCGACTAACATATAAATTGTTTATGAAACATGACATAATTTTTCTGATTTTAATCACGATAACGGTTTAATTTTAAACTATAAAAGTAAAAAGTTTTATACTTTAAATTGAATTTACAGTCGTAAAATCTTGAATTTAAACGGTGTAGAAGTTAAAAGAACAACAGACGAACGGCCAGAGTTTTACTATAATAAGCATATTTTTACAAACATTTTTTTAAAAATGTGCTAAGAACGAAATTTCAAAAAACGTGATTTAAAAAAAACGAGGAAGAGTACAGTAGAGTAGACTGTGTCAACTCTGGGATACCCGTATGAACGTAATATATCCAGTTTCTATAAAACGATCATCTTTTAAAAACATTCAGATGTTTTAGTACCGAACTACAGAGATATATTTATGTAAATTGCGGAGTTGTATAACAGCTACCTGAATCTATTGCGCCTAGCTTCATTAAGTTCCAAGAGGTGCAAGAAGCCTGAACCGCCTGCTCTAGACCAAGCAAATTTTACAAAAGTTGTTGGCCTATAACTCGACACCTCTTTACTAAATTTCAGGTTCCTAGCTTCAATAGACACTGAGTTATTCTCATTTAAACGGATAAGTTGTATGGCAGCTACCCGAACCCGCCGCATCACCACAACCAAATTTTGCAAAAGTGGTTGCCATAAAATTTGATCATCATTTGCAAGATTTCAGACGCCTAGCTTTATTAAGTTCCAAGAGGTGGAAGAAGCCTGAACCGGCTGCTCTAGACCAACCAAATTTTACAAAAGTTGTTGGCCTGTAACTCGACACCTTGTTACTAAATATCAGGTTGCTAGCTTCAATAGACACTGAGTTATTCTCATTTAAACGGAGAAGTTGTATGGCAGCTACCCGAACTCGCCGCACCACCACAACTAAATTTTACAAAAGTTGTTGCCATAAAACTTGATCATCATTTGCAAAATTTCAGAAACCTAGCTTGAATAGATACTGAGTTATTTCTATATAAAGATAGAAGTTGTATGGCAGCTACTCGAATCCGCCGACCAAAAATGTTGGATTTAAATAACAAAACTAATAATTTTTCAAAAGTGCCGTAAAAAAAATTTCAGCCTCCTAGCTGCTTTATTTTTTGAGTTATCGTGCGGACGGACGGACGGACGTACATGGCTTAATCGACTCAGAATTCGATTTTGAGCCGATCCATACCTTTGACACTATATCTAGCTCGACTCCTTTAAGGTGTCACAAACGTAATGGTAAATTTATTATACCCGTGAACATAGTTCATACGGGTATAATGATATTGGGAGAAACGCATATACGTATCTTATTCGAATTATATCTTAAGTTATAAGAAAAATACAATATTAATTTTAATAAAATAAAATTAAAAAAAAATTAATAAAAATTAAATTAAATTAAAAAAATGTCAAAACTTATTTCTTCAATTGTAAAATGAATGTAAAATGAAAAATGAATACCAAATTTTTTTTCGTTTAAAACAAAACATTTCAATTTCGCAATTAATCCATTTGTCATTTATACCATTTAACAATGATTATTCAGCAAACATTTAATTTATTTTAATTGCTATTTAAATTCATAATTTTATTTTTCATGTAATCTTTTAAATAATTATTTAATAATGAGAGTAACAGAAAGTAAAAATTTTTTTTATTTTAAAATATTTTCTACCATTTTTTATTCTTATTTTGTTTTTTTTTTTTTTTTCCACTTTCAGATAATAAAAATTCCATTGCTGAAATGAATTTTTATATATATTTTTTTCCACGATTTAAATATGAAAAAGATTTTCTGTCCCATATTTATTAATTATTTCCTTCATTTTTCATTATATCCGATAATTTTCATTTTTAATATGATTTTCTCACTCACTCATTCTATTACCATTACAAATTACAATATTATTTGTTTTGATATTTCTTCTTTTTTTTTTTATATATTTTTCTCTTTCTATTTTTTTGTCTTCTTTTTATTATTTCGGAAGTGAATACTTAATAATTGAGTGAAAAACAAATAAACTTTACAAGAAAAAAATTACCACTGCAAAAAAATTATTAAATTTAATTTTTCATTTTCATAGAAAAAAATTTAATTTGGAAAAAAGAAATGATAATGAAAGAAAATTGTTACAGTTTTTCATTTTTCAAATCTATATTTTCTTTTTAGTTTTTGCCAGTCACTTTTCTTTTTAGTTTTTGCCAGTCACTTTTTTTTTTAAAGACAAAATGCGTTTAAAACAATTAAAATTACTCTATAAAAATTGTAACATTAAAGGACATAAAAATATTTACAGTTTAATTATTTTGAAGGTGGAACATAATTTTATAATGCATTGCTTAAATGAAAATCTATGCATAAAATTTCAAAAATTTTGAATTTTTCTTAATGGTAACACACGCTTCAGATAAAATAAGTCATTGGGTTCTTTTGTTACCTTAAAAGTATATAGAATGAACTTACAATGTCTTTGCTACTCTTATCAGACATTGATAAAGATATTAGCTGGAATTATCTACTTCTATATGGTAAGTTTAAAAGTAAACATCGTAGCTCTTGATTTCTGAAATCTCAGAAGTTCGGAATTTAAACAAAAGATATACTGAACCTTTAACAAGAACCTTAGGTGAATTTATAAATGAAATTCAGAGCTACATATGATGGTACCAAGAAAGAGTAACCCGCAGAAAGAAGTGACTAATATTTCAATGTTTATATAATAAAATATACATTCTAAATTTACCGGAAGATTAATTTTTTTTTTTTTTTAGAATTGCCCTTTCAAACTCAAGTATCTTTTTTTGGCACGTCTTCGAATAATAGAATCTTTAATATAAAAAAAATTACGGTATTGAAACTTTTTTAATTTTATTTCACGATTGCATAAAAAAGTATGGTTAAAAATATCAAAAAAAAAATATATATATAAGAATAACAATGATACCTAGAATCACAGTTTCTAACAACAAAATCACGTTTGAATCGAATAGCCTGAATCAAAAAATAAAAAAAAAATCATCAACTAAAACTTTAAGAGAGAAAAATCTGCAGATACAAATTACAAAAAACGGAAACAAACAACATATAATAATAAGAACAAAAATGTTTTAATTACTTTCGAAACTTTTATCTCCAAGTGATATCCACAGATTTTATTTTTTTTCCCATTTTCTATAAATTTTTTCGTCTAAATGTGGTTTACAATCGAGGTTTCTTTAATGCTTTCAATTTTTTTTTTTTTTGTTTTTCTTTATGTAAAATATTACAATTTAATTTTGATTTTATAGATGTCTGTCCATTCTTATATTATTTAAGTAAAATGTTAAAGGTTTGTTTGGAAAAAGGATTTTGAAGGAATGGAAATAAATTTTCTATGGATGCTATACATTCTTTGAATAACAGTTTAAGATCAGCTCTCATAGTGCTTTATTCTAAATTTTAAAAATTTGTTTCCATATTTTGGAATTTATAAGATTTTCATAAATTTTTGTTGTTGTTGTGTTCTTGAGAGGAAAAGTAAGAGACGCATGTGAAACGATCCTTATAGTTGCGTAATTTTTATACTACACTAATTTTTCCATTTGTTTTATCCAAGATCATGGTAATACAACTCCTTCCAAGTAACTCCTTCTTTTTCAATTAGTGAGGTGAGGTCTATTAGAACTAGAACAGCGAAATATTAGAAGTCATTCTTAGTTCGTATGTTTAAATGATCAAACACATTACGACAGGTTCTTCTATGTTTATATAATAGGCAGAAATTCAAAGAATCAGTCAACTTATATATCTGCTAAAATTGCTATTTAATCCAACTCTTACAACAATTTATGTTAAAAATTTTCCTCCTTATTGTCTTTCCTTTCTCATCTAATTCTCATCCATTATACTACAAAACAGTCAAGTTAAGGTCATTATTCCAATATATTGGGGTAATTGGTTTTATTGGATAAAAATCATACACTTCCAAGAGGCTTTGGTTTTTTTGATGTTCGTTGAAGATTCAGAATTTTAGCAGTAAAAAAAACTCATACTTCTAACCTTAAATGTGCTCCAATCATTGAGTTAAAGAAAACCTTTTTTTTTAGTTCATTGGTGAGAGCGGCCATGTCAAAACATAATAGCTCTTTTAAGAAATTGAAAACTTTCGAATTTTAACTATCCGTAACTTTACCTACTTTTTATTATTTATTATTAATTTCTTTTAATTTTCGTTTTTATTTAACTTTTTTAATCTTCTAACTACTTTCAGTACGTATATAGAAAAAATTCTAAAGTAAAGTAAAGAAGATAGAAAAAAATTAATATTTTTTTTTGATCAATAAACCAGCGTGCATTTCAATATTAGAAACATTCAATTTGACTCTCTTAAAATGTAAAAAAGAAAAAAAAAAGGAGTTGAAAATAACCAACAAATTGGTTATGTATATTTAATTCATCTGGGAGTTTTGAAATGAAACAAATCGATTCTGTAAAAGAAAAATCCTTAAAAAAGTTTCAAAAGTTGAGAATACTTTTAGGAAAAAATAAAAAAAATTGACTTTTGAAATATTAAAAGTGTAATTGGTATATTCAATTGTGAATATCGGGCAATTGAAAATGAAATATTGAAAAAATTTTTCATCATAAAATTTCGCTGCAATCGTATATTATACAAAAATTTTCAATATGACTGAAATGATTCCATAAAGAACATAAAGTGAACTTTTTTTCAAAGAACTTTTCAATGAAAATTGAAAAATAATTTTTTATATGATACAATATTTGATGTGATCTACTGTGTAAATTAAGAAATTTATTTTAAATTTTACTTTAAGTTTTTTTTTTTTATATGTCCAATTTATGATTTGATTTGTCAACATATTGTAAGGTTTAAGGACTTCTAAAACTTGTTGGTACGATATGTAAATACTTTTGTAAAGATACTCTTATTACAATTTTATCAAAAATGAAAAAGTTATATTGAAATTTGATTAAATTTTTAACATTTTTTCAACATTTATTCGTTAGTTTTCAAAATCAATTTAAATTGTTATTATTTTTCTCTACTAGCGAATCGCCTAGTATAAACTAAGATTTATTTCGTGGAATATTTTAACTGCAATTCATATCAATTTTTTGAAAAAGTGACAATGACAATATTTGCATATGATTTCCATTTTACAATGTCACTTTATTTACTGCTAAATGTTAAAAGGCGTAAAGTAAAGACGCTAAAGTATGACTTTTGGACATTTAGACAGAATCTGCAGAACATATATTCAAAAACTCCGAAGTTTTACTACGAGCAAGATATATGTACCTAGTAAAACTGCCAACATTAAAGCCTCCGCAGATCTTTAGTTTCTTAGAGGCAGTATTAAGTGGATGTAAAATTCATAACATGTGTAGTATTTGGGGGACCACAATAGATCTACATCAAAAGGTCGCAGGGTTACTTATATGTCACCTTAAATAATGTAATCTAATCTAAGGCTTTTGAAATATAAATAAAATCCACTATGGTTAAAAATAAATATTGAAAAATCACTTCATATACAATTTTTTTGCAAGATGAAAACTGATAAGGTAGATGATTTAGTTGATACGTGTCACAACAGTAAGATTACAGAACAACAACAATAAAATAGAAAACAAAAATTAAAAATGTGTCATAGGCTATTGTCAAAAATCATTATCATATTATGTTGTATAGGTATGACAAACTTCTAATTAGCCATTTACTAATGATAATAAAAACTTAAATGTACTTTTGTTACCTCAGTTATTTTTTTTTAAACCGAACCATTTAAAATATAACCCACAGTCTTTTATTGACGCCTTTGATTGTTTATGATACGAATTCCAAATTCTAAATTTATAAATTTTAAAAATTTTAAACTTTTAATTTCTTCATTTGATAAAAATTGGCTTTCTTCATTTGTTAGAAATAGCTCCAGCTCTTCTAGTTAAAATTGAAATTTAATATCTTGTAATGCAGGTGAAAATCTTCATCTATGTAGAAGGAAAAATTTTAAATATTTCGGAAAAAACAATTCAAAGAATCTTGAAAATGGAGCGTGTCTTTCTTTTCTTCATTTTCTTGAAGAAGGTTTGGCTACGAAATTCATAAAATCAAATCCAATAAAAAAAATTGAAAAAAAAACAAAATCCGGAAATTATAATAAAGGGCAGAAATTTTAAAATAGTCAAATTACAAAATTTTAAAATTTATAAAATTTTGTAAATAACTGTATTCATAGTGCCATCACTATCGCAGATGATTCCTGATATCTTGAAAGGTAAACTGCTAAGAGAATAAAAATTACAAAATTAAAAACTTGAACAAAATTTCTTTGTTTATAAAATTCTCAGCAATCATTTCATAGGAGTCTACTAGTCCCTCAAACAAAATTTTTTCTGATTCTGAAGTAAAATCTTATTAATTTTTGTTTATAAATTATACTAATAAAACCTTATTGTAATTGAATCTGATGTTTATATTCTCTATTAATGGTGCATCAAATGATTTCTAAAGAGTTGAACTTAGTTTTTTTAACCCAGTAAAAAATCCTTCCAATTTGATCAATTTTGTTTATAATATTTCCATCAATAGCTATTTTTGTTGTTTTTATTAATTAATATATTTATAAAATATATGCCAGAGCTATCGTCTAAATCGATCATCTGCACCGATTCTAAATAGTTGTCACAAAATCATTCGAACATGTTGATTTTATATGATTTTGTTTGTGTTTTTATTTTATATTTTTCCGAATTTCGTAATTTAATCTTTTCCGAGTTTTTGAATTTCTGTATTTTGTTTTTCGGGTTAATGATCCCAGTGGTCCCTTAAAACAAAACCAAAATAAAAATAAAATTATAAAATTAAAATCAAAACTAAGACTTTGTTTATTATTTAATTTTGATGAAAATTTTACCTTTATTTCAAAGGAAAATTTTTCCAAGAAATAATTTTCTACCTGGAACTTAAAATATTTTCTTTAATTTATTCTTTTTTATCCCTGAATACTAAAAATATCGTATATAAAAACAAAAAAAAAAAAAATATAACACAAAGAAAAATTAAAACGTAACCTACCTTTTGAACCTCGAAGAAAAAAAAGGATCTAACTAAGTAGATTTAAATTTTCTTTTTAACACAGTTTTTTTTCTCTCTCTTTCTAGATTTATCTTCTTCTCATTTTATATATAAGTATAACGGGTATAAGTAAATATTTATATATATATATATAATTTTTATTACTTAATATCCTTTTATATCAAAGTAATTTTCTATTCAATCGATATCCTTCAAAGAAAAGATATTTAAAGGATTTTCTAAAAAGTAATAGAAAGGGTAAAAGAAAAGGATAAAAATTTTGTTTTTTTTTTTTTTACATCTATTTCACGATCAATAAATAATCATAATAACATAAATATTTTGAAAAAGTATATTTCCGTTCAATTTTTGTTTTATTTTTTTTTGTTTGGGTAAAATAAAAGGAAAATGCTAAAATCCGGCAATCTTCATACTTGAACGTGCATCCTTTTTTCTTCAAATTAATAAAATGTTTCATGAAAAATATGAGAATATCATTTTATTTTTATAAAATAAAAAAATGTTTAAAGAGTTTACCTCTCTTTTTATATATAACCAATATAATTTTTAACCCTTATACCTTTTAGAATGTAATACGCACAATATTTTGGTATATCTTTCTTATTCTTAGTTTACTAATACATGTATGGTGTGTTCAAATTAATATAAAAAAGTTAGTTTTATATAAAAAATTTATAAACCATGTAAAGGTATGGCTTAGTTTCCTTAAAAACTTAATGAGTAAAGCCGATATATTATGAGAAGTAGAAAGATTACCAATATTTGGTATATGTAAGCATTATTTTTACTTTAAAAGATGAGGAGATCTAAATTTACACAATTACCAAAGTACCAATCAAAGATTTGAATATTTTAAAAATTGAAAACTAAAATAATAAAAGATAAAACAGTTAAAATAAAACAAAAGGATTTTGTAGTAAAAATCAATTAATATCTGTTAGTATTACCTAAGATTTACAGGGTTAATAATATTTTCGCATTTTTGTTTCATTTGAAATTTCTGTACTATGTTGAATGTCAATATATCCCAATATATCAAGGATCTTATTTTAAAAGAATTTTTATACATAAATAATGTATTGAAAATTCTAAATGTTAGTTAAAAGTTGCCTTTTTTTTTTTTGGTTACCCCATCTTTTCTATTTCGATAAAATTCTGATTTAAATTTCCTTTGTAAACCCACAGAAATTGCTTAAGTTTGTAGACGGAAATAGAAGAAATCTTAACTGAAAAATGTCATCATATAAATCAAAATTTTCATCTTTATCATTATTGTTGCCATAACATTTTAGTTATTATTTTTATTTTTACTATATGATGACCAATTTTTCTGATTGGAAAATTTAAAAAAAAAAAACTTAACATTTATTTTAGATTTTGTTTTTATCAAATATGCAAAACAAAAATTTTCCACCTTAAAAAATTTAAAAGAATTGAAAATCTATAATATTGGAAAATAATAGAAAACAAAAACAAAAAAAAGATAAAAAAGAAAAATTATTGGAAATTTTTTTTTTTTTGAAGTGTGAAGGGTAAATGGTCTTTGTCATTATTCAAAAAATAAAGAAAATTTTAGAAATGGAAAGAGAGTAATTGGAAAAAATTTTATTTAACTGTTTATTATTATTAGAAAATATTAAAAATTTTCCTATTATATTTTGCTTATATATACAAAAAAAAAAAAAAATTTATAATATATTATTTATTAATCTAATATTTTTAGTTTTGTACCCTTTTTCATAAAAATATTTTTACTTTACAGACTAAAATAAAGAAAATAAAATTAATAATAGATAGAAAAACAAATCACATTTCGCCGTTATTCTAATAGTAGTAATTCAGAGCCTTGTGGCTAGATTTGAATTAAAAAAGATCCAAATGTATACTACCTTTCTTTACATCTGAAATAAGACTGGTTGGTGTTATAAGGGGTCATTGTCTTATCGGTAGATATACTGGAAGATTAGGTATGCATTTGAATTTTAACAGCAGATTTTTCAGACGAATTGATGCTACAGAGAGCGTTTAGTAACTTCACAGTATCTATCCCAAGTTGTTAAGAAACAGGCGGAAATATCGATGTGGTTTCTTTTTCCCAAGATTTAGGTGAACTATGATATTGACTTCAAAGTGGTATTCTCGTAGCATAAATCTAAGAAAACTTAATATCAACTCTTGTTAACTAGGTTTTCCTACATTTTAAAGATATACATACGAATCTAGACAATAGTATTTATTAATGTGTTAGCTTAGCCTTTAGCAATAAAAAAATCATCTTTTGTCAGTCAGACATAATTTTGTATTTGCTAACTATAACCTGATATAAGGCTTTCCACAGGTTATTGTTTTGATTATATTATAATTTAGCTTGTTTATTTAAGTTCTTCTCTGTTTTTAAGCTAAACTTCTATTATCTTATTACTGTTTTCTTTTGGGTTTAAGCTGACTTGTAATTCTAAAGAAATTCTTTAAGTTTCACATAACTGGTTGTGTTTTTGGACTCTTCATGTCGAAAGTCATATTCTTTTTAATTTCTCTTATAGATATAACGACCAAATAAATGTCTTAAATTTATATTATGTATTTGTTTTTTTTTTTTTTTTTTGAATAACTCGATGATCTCAAGAATCAATAAGTTAGCATTTTTCCTTCCTTACCGTGGTAGGTGAAAAATATCAAAAAAACTTCGAAAACAAAAACAAAACAAAAATACTGAACGAGATTTTTTAAACAAATTCCGCACGGTTTCATTTATATAAAAAAGTTTTAAGAAATAATTTTAAATTTAAAATAAGGGACAAACTTTAAAAAGATATAAGAAATTATCCCAAATAGATCGAAAGTTTAAAAAAAGTTGTCTAGAAAATAATATTGAATGTTAATAAAATATTTTTGATAAAAAATGGCGTGCGTGGAAACATTTGGAATTCTTTCGTAAACGTAAAAAATTGCGGTCTATTTCAAACCATAACAATTTTTTACCTTTGATATTTAAAATATATATAGGGTTTTCCAATTTGAGTGATATGATTTCTTTAAAAAAAAAACACACTAATTGTTAAGGAAATTCAAATGTTTTTTATTTGATGTGAAGTACAATCGATACAATTAAGTTCTGAATAAAACGTTATTCAAATGGCCTCCACGTCTTCTTTTGCAGGAACGAATTTGATGAACCCAATTTTCGAGCACTTTTTCCACTAAATCAAGTCGTATGTCATGAATAGCACGTTCAATATTGACTTCTAAAGCTTGAGGAGAGTCTGGTTTATTGCTAAAGATCAATGACTTCAAATAACCCTACAAGAAATAGTCTAATGGTGTTAAATCACAAATTCTTGGAGGCAATTCAATGTCACAATTTATTGAAATAATCATCGAATTCGTTCCTGCAAAAGAAGTCGTGGAGGCCATTTGAATGACGTTTTATTGAGAACTTAATTGTATCGATACTATTGTACTTCACATTAAATAAAAAACATTTGAATTTCCTTAACAATTAGTGTGTTTTTTTTTTGAAAAATCATATCACTCAAATTGGAAAACCCTACATTAACATTTTTTTAAATTTATTTTTCCACTTTCATAAAACCTTGAAATTTTTTAAGATACATATTAAAATGTTAAAATAATAAATTTTGTAAACGCAATGGTAAAATGAACTTTTAAAGAAAAAAAAATTCTTAAAAAATATATTTTTAAAATTTAAAAAAAGCTTTAACTTTTTTATTGTTTTTTATTTCAATTTAACTACTATTTGTATTTAATAACATAATTAAATTATTTTGAATTAAAATTAAAACCAATCTTTACAAAATCCTGTTTATTAAAACCCCATTTTTTTTTGGTATAAAGTCTCTCTGAAAAAAAAGCTAATATTAAAAGCTCTCTGAAAATAAAGCTAGCAAAAATCACGTAAAGGTTAGCCACTGTTTTGTAACTAACTATAAAATAACTTATAATTATTTTAACAACGCTGGGTTGTATATAAATATAGTATATATCATATAAATATTCTGAAAAAAGGATAAATCTCGATTTCGTACCCCACTCTAAAATCACTTTTACACTCTGAATAAATTATTGTATAAAAACTCAGATTTTGTAACTAACTAATAATATCCCTGACAATTATTTTTACATAAAGCATTACTAGACTAAAGGCCGTGCTCCACTAGTCTCTTTTAAAAGTGTTAATAACTTTTTTCTAGAAGAAGTAATGAAAGATACAAAAACCCCATGCGAGCGGAAGACACGAAAGAACGACTTTTTTCCGAAAAAAAAATGGTTATATCGAATTAAAAAGTGGTTGTATCCAAATAAAAGTCGTTAAATCAAACAAAAGTGATTGTGTCCGAAAAAAAGTTGATCTACGACAACTTATTTTAGTAAAAGTTGACGTTTCTCTTTTTGATATTTTTTATTTGCTTATCTTAAAGAAATAAGCAAAAATCAAAATAAATGTTTTCTAAAAAAATATAAATAAGAAATTTGAATGTCAAAAAAATTCCGAAAATTAAAAATACTAGCTCTATTTGGACTGTATACATTTTTCATGTTGTCTTTTTACATTTTGGCGAGAAAAAGTCATTAACACTTTTAAAAAAGGCTAGTGGAACACGGCCTTAATTCTATTACAAAATTTAAGGAGAGTTCATTTTATGCTGTTGGTACATACCTGATGGAACAATATTTTTTGTTTTTTCTTGTTTGTTGGTTTATTTTTCAAGGTATGCCTGCAGTAAATGTCGTGTTGTGTCAAACACACACTCTTTCGGTGTTCACAGCGTATTTTATGGACTCTTATCAAGGCCCAGAACAATATTTTTTTTATGGATTAATGATTTCTTTGGAGTTTTGTAATATTTTGGAGTTTTATTTTGCTATTTATATTTTCAGGATTTTTTTAATTCGGGTACCATGTATTTCAAATTTTTTTTTTAATGTAGTCCTTAAGAATAAAGTGATTTTTTCCGAAACTTCTGCGGGATCAAATTAATTAATTGAAAATTAATTCAGATTTGTAATTAAAAGCATCATTTTAAATTTGATTTCAGTAGTTGTGTAATAAATGATCTCAACATTGCTGAAGAGAAATTTAAAATATCCGGAAATTTACTTTAAACTTAAATGTAATAATAATTATAATGTCTGGTTTTCTAATTAATTATCAAAAAAATTCAAAAATAATTCTGTTAATAAAATTAATGTTATATATTTTGGTTTGATATGAATTTTGAGACAGCAATTGTAACAAGTTCTATTGGCAATTGAATATACGTAAGTGTACATACATTTAATATTCAAATAAACTTAAATAAGGCCAAGGATATTTGGAATTTTTGTATTAACTTTTCTTTCCTTGTTTTTTTTTTTTGCTCCAAAACAAATAAGACTATTTTCAAATGCAAATATCCTTTAATTACTGTTAAAATAGGTGAAATAAATTTTTTTTACCTTCACATTTTTTAAAAACAAGAACTGAAAAACTGTTTTATTCTAGTAAAAAACACATCTGCAAGAGAATTTCCCAATTTAAAAAAAAAAAATCTTCTTTTAATAAAAAAGAAAAAAAAACTATAAGGTGTATATTGATAAAGTTGATCATATTGATTGATTATTTTTACTATGATGATAATGATTGGAAAATTTTGTAACTAAAAAGAAAAAAAAAAAAAATTTTCTTTTTTATTATATTTTACATGTTGTTAAAGAATTTTAACAAATTGTAAAAACAGAAAATGTTTAATATTATAAAGTTAAAATATTTAGAAGAGAATAAATATAATTTTCCTTTTTAAAAGGAAAATTCTACTAAACTTTATTATATTTAATTGAAAGTTATAAAAAAAAAAATGGAAAAAACACAGAAAAGAAAACGAAGTAAAAAGCACTACAGGTATTCTTCATAATGATTAAAAGTTTATTGAACAAAAAAAAAAAAAAATTAAAAAAAAATTAAAACAAGGTAGAATGTAAACCAACGGTTTTTAAAAGCGCACATTTCCAAAACTCAATACAAACTGTTTAGAAGTGTCACTTACACAAAAATTTGAAAATTTCATGTAAGAAAAAAAAATGTGAAAATAGGACATTTTTGAAATTTTGAGGGGCCGTAATTCCGGAATCCTATATAACTAAAAAAGGCGTTAACACACGTAAAAATATATTATTGAACCTTTAATTTTATGTCTTGCCGAAGAAAAATTTGTACAGGTGCCTAAGTTACAGGTGTCTAAAAATAGCAAATTTTCAATTTTTGAGGCGTAATAACTTTTAAACAGGGAGTGCGACCAAAAAATTTTCTGAGCAAACTTATACTAATTCTAAAAGTTCTTTCTTGCCTCAAAACTTCAAGCCTCTATCTAAAAGCGTGTCGGAGTTATGAAAGTAGAAAAATCATGCAAAATTTGGTTTTCACATAACGGTAAATTTAAATACCAAATTTAAAAATATTGTATAATTTTCATATAAATTTACAAAGATAAAAAAAATACCTGTCGAATGACGTTTTCAGATTGAAAAAATTTTAAGCAGAACATAAGATATATGCATTTAAAAATAGGGCTTGAGGGGCTGTAGATCCCAAATGGGAGGGGCTACATGAAAAAGTTGTTCCACAAAATTATTTTTTTTATGAGACCTACCCATGGTTAAAATTTTTTTTCTCTATCTTTAACGGTGTAGAAGTTTTGAAACAGACGGACGGAGGGACGGACGGACATAGTGAAACTAAGAAGCACATTTTTTCAAAATTTTTTTGGAAATGTGCTGAAAACATAACTTAGTAATTGTTAGTAAATTATATATTTTTTATATAATAAAATTTTTCTTCTAAGTTTTGAATAGTGATTTCTAAATTAAATTTTATTTTTTTTTTCATATTTAGGCACTTGGAAAGAAAATTTCAAATAAATTATTTCAAAATACTTGAAAGCCTAAAGTTTGGTTTTTTTTTTTGCCCTCCCTGCACCCTCATATAAATTGATATTAAGAACTTTTTTATTTAATTATGATTTTTTAAAGGTAAAATAATTTTAAAAGTTTTTACTTTAAATAAGTTTTAAATATATAAAGCATTGTTAGACTATTCCAATTAAGTTGCGTCTTCTATTTTCAATTTACTTTTAATGCAATAAAATATTATGTTTTAGTAATTTATGATTATTTTATGTTAAAATAAAAAAAAAAATCTTATTCTGTAACAAATTGCAAGTAAATTGAAAACGTTTTTGATGTATTTTGAATTCCATTCTAATAGATGACCTAACCACGTCCCAATATATGCCCCATACTAAGAGTTTTGCAACTTTATTGTGTAAAATTCGGTACATTATAGTAAATTTTTAGACACCAATTGAATTTTAATGAATCACATAAAAGACTAACACAAAAGTTTAAGTTTAGGTTCGAAGCTTAGACCCTACTAAAATAAAAATTAAACAATAAAATGGCGCTATCAAAATCATGTGTTAAAGTAAATGCAGTAAAAAGTAGTTTTTTATTTGAAAAGAAAAAATTAATTATTTTTTCATATTTTTTCAAAAAATTTTTTTTTTGGTTATAGATTATACTTTTCCAAAACAAAAACTATCTACTTTATAAAAAGTGCTTATACGACAAAAATTTTCGATTGGTCTTATACTTCGCAGATGATTTTGATAAAATTTCATATAAGTGTAAGACTAATCGAAAATTTTAAAGCAGGAGACTGTCTAAGCAATACAACATTACAAAGCCCACTGAAGAGTCCAAGTAATGTTGTAGGACGAAACTGTCCGAAAATTTATGAAGTGGAATGTGTTAAAGCAAGTGGGAGGTTGATATTACAAACTTTGTAGAGTAATGAAATAATTTTGCGTTGAAGTAATGAATTAAGTATAGTTTTGTTCTTTAAATTAATTATTGGGGAGTTCATTTGATTTAATCATCATTAGTCCGGATTTTAATTTTGCTGTAAAATTTTAGTTGATCTCAACATTAAAATATTGAAGAATTAAGAAATAATTTTGCATCTTAATTGACCGATACAACTTAAGAAAAGTATTTGCATTAATTAATATTTTCAAAATAAAATTGATTTTTATAAATTTTTTAAATTTCGTAACTGACTTAAAGAATTTTTTAAAAATGTTTTTCTTTTTTTTTTGAATTACAGGGATATTTTGTTTTTCATAATTTTTGCAATAAAACCAATAGTTACTTTTTTTTTATTTTTCTTCAAAATTTGATGTAAAGTATCTAAAAAAAAAAAAAAAATTAATATTATTATTATTTTTTCTAAAAAAAAAAAAATGAACGAAAAAAAAAACTTATAAATGAAAATTTATCAATAGAATGCCTGAAGGAATTTCAAATGAAAAGTAATTTTCCAATATAGTATTTTGTTTCTTTCATTTTCTTTTTTTTTTTTTTGGAAATTTTCTACAAAATTGAATTTTTTTTTTTTCTTTTATAATATTTTAAATTTTTATTTCAATTGTAAATCAATACTTTCAATATTAATTTCAATATTTCAATACCATATACACATTCGAAAATTCCAAAATATATAAAAATTGCTTAATTCATCATCATGGGTATGGATTCTTCCTTCAATTCCCGTCGTAAGATGTTAAAATTGATTTTCTTCCAAGTACATTATAATATATAAGAACCATCTTTTGTCAGTTTATGAATTCTCAATTTCTCCATTAAAAATGAAAATAATATCCTATAATACTATATTTTAAGTGTGGGGGGCTTTTTGGTAGCAGATCTAAAGAGAATTAAGAAAAATAAGAAATAATAAAAAATATTGTACCCCTTAAGGTAAATTCAATAATATTTTCAATTCCCCCACAATTTTCCATTTAAAACCATCAATATACAAAAAATAAAATTTGACAGAAAAATGAAACCGCAAAACCCAGTCATCAGTTCCCCATTTTCTTCATAATTTTTTTCATAGTATTATTCTTTTTTTTATATGCACATGAAATTTGACGAGGACCTGGTTGAATTGAAATTGAATGATTGTTTTGTTTTCTTCAGTATTACTTTTATGAAGATGTTGAAATCCTTAAAATTTGTTCCCGCTTAATCAAAAATCCTGTCATAACCAATTTGAATTTTGTTTTTTTATTATTATAAAAAAATAAAACAAAACTTGCAAGAATAACTGAAGAAAAACCAAAAATCATGTTTTATAACATATAATTTATATTATAAGCGATTATAAAATAGTAAAAAAAACCTTGAAATTTTACAGTGAATGAATGCATCCAAAACAGCAGCTAATCAATTATTACTTAACTCGTTAGTTCAAGTGTTTTACTTCAATTTCGAAATTTTTGTAATTCAAGATTTCATTATAATTTTAGAATGTCTTAAAATTGAGCAAAAAGAAGAAATTTAAAATACAGAGTAGGTGACACCTTTGTCAGAAAGATTCAGTAATGTTTCAAATGTTCAAAATATGATAGTAAAATAGGATAAGCAAAAATCAAAATGTTAATCTAAGTAAAATAATCCGGAAACAATGCAGAATCCTACAATGTTATCTAGTTTTTGTTATCTTTTTATGAAGGTTGAGCTAACACATCAGTAATTACTAGACTCTAGGTTTGTAACACCTCTTCAAGAACGTAGAAGAACCCATTCGACTAGAGTTGAAATTACAATTCCCTAATTTTATGCTGCGATAATGTTACTATGACGGAAGAAGTTTTGAATGCTTCTTCGGAAAATCCATTCGAGAGTTCACCTATAAATCTAGGAATAATTAGAGTTAGACAACAATCTAATATTTAATATAAACAATGGTTTAAGTTTTGTTTTTTTATCTCAATCCCATATTTTCAAGTGAAACTAAGTTTTTACTTTCTAAAAAGGAAAATTAAATTTCCCCCAATGCATGCTTATAGATGGTTACATTTGTAATATTAAAAATAAGTTTGGTACATATTTTTTTACATTTAAAGCATAACATTATGATATTTGCAAAATTTGCTTTAAATAATTTGAAATCGAGAATTTTAAGTATTTTATAGAAGGGAAAAAAATTGAATGTTTTAAATGTAAGAAAAATAATTTTCCTTGTGTTATTTTTGGTAGCGAGGATGTATTCAATTTATCCAAGAATCAGTACAATTTAGGGCACTATTTAGGAATTATTTTGGTACTAATATACTAAATATTCTTAATATTTCTTTTAACTTAATTAATGCTAGTTAAAATTTAACTTCAACTCTTCAATAGGAGCGCAATAGTCAATGAGAGTTAAAACAAAATGTAGACTATTACTCAAGCAAGTAAGTTTTTGGCAAATTGTTCCTAAAATAAAATATAATTTTTTAAGAATTCCTGTTATAGTTTGCAAAATTTTTGCTAAATTAAAATAGCAAAGTAGACAATGAATTATGATCTAATACATTATTAAAATCTAAGAAATAAGCTAGGTACCTAAAGTAACAGTAATTTTTTGAATTATCCACTAGGCTAGTGTTAGATTACAGACCAAATGCGCCTCCACCTTCAATTTAATAATATAATATAAGTTGATGAAACCCCATAATTGACCTCGCAGTGTATTCGGTAATCGGTAGTAACTACTAATAGGAAAAAATAGAAGAAAAGAGGGAACTTTGAACTAGAGATTGAGGCTACAAGAATAAACAGACTAGAATAAACATTTTATAGTTACTATTTTGCTAACAGCCATAGTTAGAAGTTTGCCTATAACAGATTTAAAAATGCAGCGTTATATAACACTTTCCTGTATGAGATATTATTTGATGACAGTACCACTGTAGCAGTTATTAGTGTTAGAATTAATTATTATTATTGTTTTACAATACAGTGACAAAACTATCAGTTAGTTACGGTAGTCAGTAATATATAGCATCTTCTTGCAAGAGGAAATAGTCAAAAACAGCTCCATTGTAGCAGCTGTTATTTTTAGTGTCGAAATTATTATAAGTACATTAAGTACCTATCATTTTTATTATTTTACGATATACATTATAACCATATGAATGAAATACTTATTTTTATATGATCTGATACGTGTTTGAACGCAAGATCGATTGAAAAACTCTTCAAATTAATCACTACACCTTTAGTTAGATACGATTAGGTTGAAGCTGTTATTATTAAAGAGAATGAAAGAGAAGCTGAAGTCTACTCAAACATTTATTGACTTTTTTTTTGTACCCCTCGTCTTAGTAGTTTGGATTTGAATATGCTAGATGTGTGTCCTTTAGAGTATGGTAAGTTAATAGATAAAAATAGTTAGATATATAGTTTAATGCTAAGTAGCTTGGTATCACTTTAGTTAATTCTTAATCAATACTCTTACTATGCAATTATTCAGTTTTATTTGATTATAATCATATGAAAGAAGAATTAAGATTTTTTTTAAATTTTTATAGTATACTTTGTAGGTTAGGTAACATAATAAAATTATTGTAAAAAATGTATATTTTTTATTTCGGTTACATATATGAGTTTAATTTTAATAACAATATTAAAGCAATAACAGCAGTTATTATAAAATAACTTATTTAAAATGCATTAAACCCATATGTTTTCCTAAAACATTAAAACAAGCAACCTCAATAATAATTTGTTTTTAACATGGTGTTACTGAAAAAAAAAATCTTTAAAATGCGTTCACAAAAATATCACGTTTGTTAAAACGCAATAAAAATCTGTTTTTTGTTTTTTTATCCTTTATTCACCTGTTTTTTTTTTTGTTCCTGCATTTCAAAAGTTCCATAATAATAATATCTGTACAAAAAAATAAAAAAAAAACGTTTTCCCCTAAACCATAAATGAAAATTAAACTCCTGAATTTTTATTACTTTAAAAAGTTTTCCTTTTTCTTTGCACTTTTCTAACTTTAAAAACGAAAAAAAAAAACGAATTAATAAAACAATAAAATAAAAAATAAGGAACAATCCAATAAAAAATAAAAAATTAAAAACATATTTTTAAAACAAAATATTATTCAAAAAGTATTAAAATGAAACATAATAGTTGAAACAGCTATCTTTAGGATACTTTATTCCTTACAATGAACTTTCATATAACATTTTTATTTCCAAATGCTTTCAAATAATCAAGGATTTGCTTTGTATATAAATCCTTTTAATAATTTGTCTTAAATATTAAGCCTATTTTACACATTTTCTTTGTTTGTAACTGTTTCCTTCAACCAGCGCAGTAATAGCTGAAGCGCTACAACAGTTGTAGTAACAAAAAAAAAAAAATTTAATTTAATGATTATAACATTAGCATATTATATTAAGCTTCAATTTCTTGGAAAATTATTTTCACATTATTTTCGCTGAGCCGTTACTTGGCTATACTGTTAAGCTATTGTACAAGATTAAGAGACACAAACATATTATATTTGAGAGACATCTATTATTTTATGCAACAATTACTTTTATTAATTATTTTGCATTACGATATATACTATTGTATAATATAAACTATTACGATATAAATTACTACAGTATAGCCATATAGTATAATACGACTCAATGGATAATAAGTGACTTAATGGATGCCCTATATTAAAACATCCGCTAGTCACAGTAAATATAATAGTAATATGTAAAAGGATAATGTCTTTAATGTAATTTAATTTTAGTCCGCATTGAAAAACTTAAAGTAATAGAAATCCTTATAAATCCTTAATAATTCCTTATCATTTTGCAGAAATATGAATTAAGTCATAAACGGACATTTATGTACACTATACTTTTAAAAAAATTTGATAAAAATTGAACGATTCAACAGAAGAAAATCAATGGTATGCAAAAGCAGTTTGTAACTTTTTCTTCTACTCTTCAAACGAAATGAAGATCTAATTTTATTCATAATATGATTTTATAGATAAACTGTTTCCATATTTTTTTCAAAGTTTTTCTATTGAACATTAATTGAATTTTATTTGCTTTTGCTTCATTGTTAGGCTTATAAGTTTTTGTGTGTCATAATTAGAAAGGTATAGTTTGATTTACTCGCCCATATCTTATTACTAGTTAAAAGCGCAAAAACATTTCGTCCGGCTTATTTTTTTTAAGGAAAAGCTAAAAGATAAAAGCAGACTTGTAAAATTCAATTATGAGCAAAGAAATAATTCCTTTCAAAAATTAAAATGTTGTATATTATATATTTTCTCTAGGTCTAAAGAAGTATCTAGTAGATATTATCTACGTATTTCTTTCGTTGCTTCATACTTCATAAAGACATAATGCACTACTGTAAAATGTGTTTAAGACAATAAAAGAGCTGTAGAATTCAGCAAACTTACTTTTAGTTCTATTTAAATAAAAACAAAAATAAAAGAAACAAATTTTCCTGTCGATAATGCTAATTTAATCCATTTACTCCTTGCTCCTTGTATTGATTATTTTTAACAATCTATATATAAATAAATATATTATATTATTCTCCCCAATTCAACTTTTAGATTTTCTTTCGTTATATTTTTTAATAGCATCACAAAAATAAAATTAAATAAACAATGCAACAAAATACTCCACTACAATTCTTTTTATTGCGACCACCCAAATACAGGTGCACAAGTTTAAGTATAATATTTTTTATTTTTTTTTATTTTATAACCTGGTAATAAGTATTAAAGGTAAACAATAAAATGTTTGAACGTGAGCCTAAACTTTTATGATTTTGTATATGATTTTTTATGATTTTCATGTCAAATTATGGTCGATTTTCCATTTATATTTATTTTTATTTTTTATAAACTTTTTGTCACGTTATATTCTAATAACATTTACCTCTAGGATAACGAAAAAAAAAAAAAAACAGTCTTCAGTGTTATAAAATATGTATATTTATTCCGTGATGTCCTGTATTTCTTAAAAAAACAAAACAAAAAAAAAATCTTATTACTATTATTTTCGTCTTTATAATAGGACGATTTTAAATAAGGAATTATTTTCAAATTAGCTCCTTTACAACAAAGAAAAATTTTCTGCAAAAAAAAAAGAAAATATGCATAAATGAAAAAACGAATGTGACATAAAAAAAAAAAATTTTGTTGCATGTAGTAAAAAAAAATATAAAATATGAATGTATGTGGAATGCATGAAAATTTTAAGGTGGTTAAGCAAAAAAAAAAAAAAAACGCAAGCAACAAATTTATGTTTTGAATGCAATAGAAAGGAACTTAAATTATTATTTTTAACACTATCCGTTTTGGATTTTATGGTGGTTATATGATTTAATGGTTTTATAGTAGTTATGAGTAATTTAAAACTTTTACAGATTTAAAAAATAAAATATTAAAAAAGGATTCAAGGAAATTTAAAGGTTTGTAATTTTTTTTGAAAATGAGTTATTATTTACATTTTATTTTTAGCACATTTTTTTTTTTAAATTTTATTTATTAATTTCTTCTTGTCCATCTCTCCATCTTTTTGGTTCTTCTTTCTGTCTTTAAAAAACTTTTATATCGTTTTAGGTAGATCAATGAATTTTAACCATAGACAGAGGTCATTAAAAAATTGGTTTATGTAGGCCCTTCCAATACGGATCTCGTTAAAGTTGGAAAATGCCTATTTTTAAATGTTTATGTTTCAAGATCTGTTGCATATTTTATTGGCCCATAAACGACAAAAGACCAGGAATTTTTTTACGCTTTATAAATTTGATTTAAAGGTTATATAATTTTATGGAATTTACTTTTTAAATTTATTGCTATTTCGAAAAAAGCTGAAGGGTATTAAAATAAAAGCTGGAAGCATTAAAAGCATAACTATAAACTTAAATTTTGAAAATATTACCTCCAGCTTTTATATTAATTTCACAAGCTTTATGGCACATACATATATAAATGCTATATTCAGATAAATTTTTTTAAAGAAACTTCCATCGTGACAATATAATTTAAAAAATTACAGAAAAATTTGCAATTAAAAATTTATTTTCTACTTTTTAGTTCAAAAAAAGCTGTTTTTTAAAAAAATTTTTTTATTGTTATATTTTATGTTTGATTCTTAGACAAAGAAATATAAAATAAATTAATTGACTAAACTTGAACCAAAACCCCCTATTGTAATTCTAAAAATATATAAGTTAGTTTCATGTTCAGTCCTTGTTACCTATACAATCTTTGTTGCTATTAGCTAATGTCAATAATTTTTTATCTCAGAAGACAATATATTTCTTAAAGATGATATCTGCAAATAAAAAATATTATTTTTCATCGATTAAAAATTCCAACAGTGAACTAAAATATATTTTTAATCATAGGCTATAGATTTGTAATATTTACTAAAATTTTTTTTCACATAACTATACTCTATACACTTTACAGTCTCAGAAATTGTAAGTTCTTTACAGTGTAGTGTCCCTCACAGTGTTCATCAGTGACAGATTGGATGGAAAAATGCTGGTAGCCGATTTTTTGATTTTTTTTTTATAAATTTAACAAAATTGTTTAATTTTATCTCCTGTATAGATTTCCTGTAATCATTCTGTAATAATCCTGTAAGTATTATGTCTATACAATTTTAAATTTAATATTATAAATCTTTTTATTTATAACATTAAAGCAGATTATTTTGAATTTTTATAAAATAATTTTTAATTAGTTTTATTAATTGAATGTATTTAATTGGTCCTTAATGATTTAGATAACAGGCTTGGACATCATTAACTTATAAATATTCAAAAAAAAAAACTATCCCAAACACTTCAGCGATTATCAAAAACATTTAAACATATAGGATATTTCGACAGTAACTTTAAAAAAACTAAAAAAACAAACTCAAAATATAAACACTATATTTAATAATATTTACTTGATATCCTTTTTAACAACCTATAAGAAAATAATAAAAGTTTACTTTGTTTTTGTAAAGAATAAATGTGTTGTTATTTTTATTATAACAATATAACAAAAAACGTAACATCACACTACACCTATCAGATATTTACCCCCGTTTAATTTTCACCTAACATCATCACTATTGTTATTATCATCATCATCATCATCATCATAGTCATCATAATTGTATGCGATTGTATCTACAGTATGTGCTGTATGTTTGCGTCCTATAAGGGTATATTAAAAGTCTTTCTCTGTTTGTAATGCACAGAACTATGATAAATAAAAAAAGTTCAAATGTATGGATCGGAAAAGTATAAAAAACTGAGACAATTTAGCAATGTGTATTTTTGTCCATTCGTTCGTTCGCCTGTCTGTCATCTCTTAACTGGAAAAACTGACTGAATAGTAATTGTTAAAATGATTTGCGACATGTAGTAATAGAATTAATCCAAAGCTTTTCAAATAATGGTTAAAGAATTTTTGTTTGAGATGGGATAAATATTTTCTTGATAATATTATAATATTTAACCCGTATAACAGCTTCGCACAGGTATTTTACAATTAATAAGCGAAAACAAAGGATTAAACTGGTCAACCTCTGGAATTTATTGATTGAGTCCCTCGAATGACAAAGAAACATTTAAAAAAATGATAATTTATCAATTAGAATAACGAAATTAAATCGTTGAATTGAATGCTGTAAGGTAATGCAAATAAGTTTTAAAGATAGTAAATCTGAAGTTATAACTGGGAAAGGAAATATATAAAATTTAAAAGTAACCTTGAAACATTTTATCTATCACTGAAAACTTTTTTTTTTGTTGTTATGCTCAGGATTTTTAAAATTTATCTTTTTATTTTCTTTCCTAATTTTTCAATATTATATTCGACACATAGTAGAATCTCAACTTTTTATTCACACTAATTATCAATTTTTTTATCTTTAGGTACAGAATAGACCTTTAAAAGACATTGAGAAATCATTTCCCAATCAAATGAAGAATTCTATGATACTTGCTTGAAGTTTTATTTATTAAACCAACTTATTTTCCAGCTCGTATATCGTATGGAACATCCTGATGGCTTTAATAGTAAAATTAATAGTAAAATAATGTTGGGAAATTTAGAATTGGAGTCGGAATTAATTAAGAATTTGAAAAGAAAAATATTAAAAATTTCTTCGGTAATAAAATATGTCAATAATGTATTTAAATCATCTATCTGTTGAATTTTGTGCTCTCCTATAAGTGTAGGGGTTAAAAATTTTTTATTATAAAAAAAAAAAACTAGGTTTGTAGATAAAACTGAGTAGATAAGGATGACAAAAATTGTTTTTATTACACATATGTGTATATATACTTTATAAAAAGGGCAAAAAAAAAAAAAGTCCAAAAAGACCACAAGAAAAACATAAAAAAAAAGAAAATTTTATTAATATGTCCTTATGGCTTTTAATAAGCAAACATGTTTATGGTTTATCTCTGAGCAAAGCAAAAAAAAAAAAAAAAAATATAAACCGAGAGAAAAAATATAAAAAATAAACAAAACATAGTTATTTCAATTGGAAATCCTTTTGTTAGTTTCCTTTTTTTTTTCGTTCTCTCCAGGTTTTCTTTATTTTAGTTTGTTTTTCTTGATTTTTGTTATGTTGTTGTTTCTATTTTGTTTTAAGTTGAATGTTTCCATATTCAATACTTAACCTTATTTCAACGTTCTAATGTAAATATTTGTATTGCATAACATATACGTATTTACAACATTGTATAAAAATAATAATAAGTGCGTTTTTTATGTTTTTAGATTAATATTATATAAATGTAGTTTATTGAACAGATAATTTCTATTTAAGTGACCAAACTGTTAAAATAAAAAATGTGGATATTGATCACTAAATTACTAAGAAAAATCAAAATTTTGGTTTTGTAGTCCTTTTTAAATCATTTTCTGAAAATTAGTTACGTCCACAGACAACTCTGTTATTACTAAGGGAAACTGTAAAACCTAATAACAAGTTTTCGATAAAAATGGATCATAATAATTGAACCTAAGATGTTTTTATTTATACGGATAATGTGTGTTATGTATAAGAAATATACTTTTTAAAATATATTTACCTTTATACATCGGTTTAACAATATAAAGGTTACATGGGCAAACTTAATAAGAAGCAAGATCATATTTTGATTAACAACTAAAAGTTTAAACTATCTTACAAAACTATTTAATAATTGAATAAGTACATACTTACAAATGCTAGGAACATGTATTTTTTTTACAATTTAAAATGTTACTAGGCGGGACAACTTAAAAATTATGAATCTAGAGTTTTAAAAATCCAAAAAAAAATTTTTTATCTAGTTAAAAAAAAAAAACAAAATGAAAAGGTTGTACTGAAGTTTAAAATATTTTAAAGATACTTCAACTTTTTTTAAAAGTAAATTTTTCATATTAAATTTTTTGGTTTGTTGTCATAAAATAAATTATTCTTCTAAATTAGTTAAAAGTAAAGCTAAATGGTCACTATATCGTGTAATGTAACATTATTCATAAAAAAAAAAATATATATATATGAAAAACAACATGTAATTTTTTATCAATATTTAACAACGGTAAACAGTAGCACCTGAGACGATATAAAAGGAGATTTTAACACAAATAAATAAATACCAACACAACACATTCATAAAATTTATGTCTATAAACATACAAACTTTTATTCTGAACTTAATATAAAGGTATAAATAGTGAAATAATAGAAAAACCATACGTTCCATGAAAATTATAAAAAAAAGGATAATCAATGAAAGGATTTTAGAATATTTGTGATAGTTTTCAATTATCCTGAAAAATAAAAAGAAAGGATAACCATGCGAAAAATAGAGGATTCTAGGTTGTTTTTTTTTTTATTATAATAATGAGTTATTGAATATTAAAAAAAAAAAAAAAAAAAAAACAGAAGGATATAAAGGATATAATATATGCTTTATATTCTATAATATGTGCTATGCTGTTTTGTTTTAACTGTAATAGAACTTTTTTTAAGCAGTAGTTATTATTAAAAGGACACAAAAAAACTATATAAAACATGTAAGGAGTTATTATAACAGTATTAAAGGATTTAAAATTGGATTTTCGTAATAAAAAGATTTTAAAGAGTATTTGAAAATATTTAGAATTTTTTGTTACTATAATGGTAATGGTTGAAAAATATTATTTTTATTTATTTTTAAGGATTAAACGATTATGACTTTAATTGTGTGATAGTTTGTGTTATATGAAAACTAATTTTTTAATAAGAAACTTCCAAAGTGAAGCTTTGCATTAAAAAGTTAGTCAAAGTATCCATTTATAAAAAATTTTTAGCTAATAAAATAATTTGTACAACTAAACTTGTCAGTCAAGAGGAAAAAACAGTTTATAGCTTAAAGAGTATGATCATTGAGGCGTTGTTGTTAGCGAGAAAAGAAAACTTACATTACAACTTTGGAGTAATGGATTATAATCCTACACAGTTGGACTTGCAATGGCAATATTGTGTAAAAGTAATTAAACACTTTAAATACTTTTTTCTATAAACCACATTTTTAAAGTTGGAGACTCTTCAGAGAAAAGGAGATTATCTTTAAATATAAAAATATATTCGTCAATTCTTGATATTATTTTTAAATTTTTAATATTTTCGACAACAAATGAGGAATGTTAAAATTTTCTGACCAGATTTAACTACATGAGTACATAAAATGATACAAAAATTACTGTCCAAAAAATATGAGCGACATATTGTATTTTATATTTTATATTTTAACTTTCGAATTTTCATAAAAGTTGCGTATGACACCTGCTCTCAGAAATCTGAACCGAAATTTTCATAGTGATTTTCTGAACTCTGAAATGTTATATCGATGTATTTCTAATGGGAAAAGAATGTTCGTAAAAGGTTTCATATAAGCCTTTATAAAAAGTCACATGACATAAAGTTTTGTTTTTAATTTTAATTCTCCTTCCATCTTTTTCTTGTATTTAATAATTCTGTTCATCACAATTTCTGATAGTTTAAAAATGATGATCCATTCCACAAATTTATAAGGGTCATATTTACAAAGCTTGCATATAAAATTTAACATTTATGTCTTTAATTGTACTAATACTTTAATTGTAAATAAAATGGGGAGAATTCCTTTTATCATATAAAACTTTAAATTAAATGGCTGTTAATCCAAACTATTCTACATCAACAAAACTTCATTTTCTTGTATTAAATTTTAAGAAACATAAATACGGGTTGTAATAATGGTCAGATAAATAAAATGAGGAGGTTTTTACAATTTTTGGCCTGTAAAACTTAATTACAGAAATAGAAGCAAAAATTTAAACAATAATTTTATGTTTTGTTGGTTTCAACTTTAAATCAAATTAAAAACAAAAAAAACAAAAGAAAAATGTCAGATGTTTGTATTGTTGACATTAGTTCAACCAAACTATCAAGAAAAAAAATTTAAGTTGACCATAAAACTTTAAGAAGACCTCAAAATTTTAATTTTAATTTTATTGTTTTTTTTTTGTATAAATAATTTTTGACATTTAAGAAAAGTATTGTATTCGTAAAGATATTTTCGTTGAAATATTTAGTATGAAATATTTATGAAAAAGCAATAAAGCATTTCCATATACTAATGACATGGGGTATGGAAATTTTTTATAGGATTAGCTTTAGATTAGTGAAGCTTTTGTCTTTATACCAGTATAAACGCACGTTCAAAAGTATAATAAATATGCCACTACGTTTATGACACTTTAAATTAGTCAAGCTAGGTATAACCTCAAGCATACAGATGTGTTCAAAATCGAATTCCGAGTCGAGCAAACCGCATGTAATCGATTAAACCGTCCGTCACCATTATAACTCAAAAAATAAAGGAGCCAGGATTCTGAAATTTTCACTACGTTCAGCTGGACTTTGGTATACTAGGCCTATTTTCTTCTAAATAATATAGAAGGTAAGCTTTGGTTAGGTGTACTTATTGCGTTCATTTGTTTAAAGGATATAAGAAAATGTAATATATGGCACAATGTTGCCATCGATACCAACGAAGAAATCAATATAATATGGAGATAATTATTCAAGAAAGCGAGCCTAAGCTAACGGATTGTAGTGTTAAGTAAAAAAAAATAGAAGAAAAGTTAAAAGAAGTTGATTCTGCAGACCATATACATTTAAGTTTGAGCGTAGTAAATTAGAAGAAGAACCTGAGACACAGAAGGAGAAATCGTTTACTGTAAAAACAATGTAAACGAGAAAGTTAAAGGTTAAATACTTCCTATTCTATATTTACATTTTTTTAATAATTTTCAAAAAGAAAAGTAATATTGTTCTTTTCTTGTAATGTTTACCAGATCCCAAACAATCTTTGTTTTCTCTTATTTACAGATTTTTTTTTGTTTTTATTTAATTCTTTATGAAAGTTTTAATATTTATTTTAATGTTTAATATTGGATTTTATTTAAAAAGAATTCTTTATTAGTTAAAAGATATGATTTTTTTAAAAATAAGATAAATAATTCAATATTTAAGATAAATTTATAAAAAGAGTATACATTTCTTAATAAAATTGTATTTTTTACTTGCAGCCATCTAGAAATTAAAATTTTTATTTGAAATTTCAAGTCAATAATAATTTTTACAATTTTGATTTCATTTAAAAAAGTGAGGTTGTGATTTTGAAGGATTGGCTGTTAACTTTTTGGCAATATTAACCTTATAGTAACTTTAAACATCATTGAACTCCATTGAAATTTTCTATCTTTCCCAAACCAAAAGTACAATTAAAATCTTGCTATTTTAAATATAAATTCTTTTGCATTACGTACATTAGTATGTATTAGAGACACACGTGAAATTCTTTAACTTATAACTATGTAATGCTGGTGTAGCAAAACACACGATTTGTACCAAAATTAAAATTTTTTATGTTAAGTTTTAGGCCGATCCAATAATTGAAATTGAGGACTACATAATCAGATTAGATGACTATGGTCTTTTGTGAGATGGTCGTAATAAAGCTTATCACATTTATAAAAAAATTTGAATCCTAAAGGTGTTTAAGATAAAAAAAATGGATTTATTTTTAGATGTTGATAGATTTCATAAAAAAACAGTAACAGTTGGAGAAAAAATATTTTAAGATTAAATACCCTTAACAATTGGAAAACGTCTTTTACTTTTATTGTTCAAAATCAAGCTCTGCGGGATATTATTTCAATTTGTTATTATGGATATTATTTCAATTTTCAATTCAATTCTTTTTAACCCTTTTTCATCTCTTTTAAATGTTTTTTCTTCGTAAGGCTCCTCACCATAGTTTTCACGATTGGCTGAATTTGAAGAGATTTTTTTTTTTAATTTGTATTTTTATACTTTATTTCTTTCAATTTTTAACTCTCGCTTGCCTATTCAAAGTTTTTGCATCTCCGTCCCATTCTTTCCTATCCATATTACTTAGTCAATAGTTTATCCCTATTACTTAGTTAGCGTCAGCTATTGAGGGTTTCATTCCATTATATTATTATGATAAAAGGAGCAGGTGGATTTAATCAATAAAATTCTGACACTATTAGGGAAATATTCTTGGTGTATTTTAAAAATTTTCATCTTCATTAGGAGAAAAAAACAGATTCGCTCTCTTACCTCAAAAACAAAAAAGGTGAAAACCTTAAATCAAAAATTATATGACAGATCTAGTAAAATGGCTAATTTTTTAGGTTTTTTTTTTAATGAGAAGGCTATAAATAATTTCATGTTGGCTTAAAATCTGAGCGGTTTTTTTTTATTATAAAAAAGACTTTTTTTTAGGATATATTTATAGATCCATAAATCTTTAAGTCAATAATTTATTACTTGAATAAAAACTTTATATCCTTAATTTTTTCCTAAACAAGTTCTAAACTTAATCAAAAAACAAAAAAAAAAAAAACTAATAAATAACTTTAAAATCTGTACTAAAATCTTAAAAAAATTCTTGGTCTCTCTAGTAACAAATCATCAGCAGCTTATTAACCAAGTGTAGATTAACTTTGTTTTTTTTTTTTATACTTTATTATAAACTTTTTAACAAAAATTTTCCAAACTTTATTTTGATGTGAAAAGTGAAGAAGGGTTCATTTACATTTAAAAGTTTTAAATGCCAATGAAAAAGAAATATGCAAAATAAAACTTGACCCTTATCTAAAGTACATTTTAACTTATTTTGTTCACAATAAATCTAACGTTTTATTTCATTCTCCTATAAAAGTTTGATTTTTTTTTAATTTTTCCACTATTTTTTATACCATTTTTTTTTTCTTTTTGGACAAATGAACACATATATCATGTTTTCACATATCGTCTCGACAGAATTTAAATATTTACATGGATTGGTGCATATATATAGAAAATTTCATTTTCTATTTTCTTGTATGTCAGATTAGGACTTAAATTTATTATTTTCTTTTTTTTTTTAATTTTCCAATAGATTTTTAACACTTTAAAAAATTTTTTTTTTTTTTTGGATCATGTCTAGGTTTTTTGTTAAAATTTTTTTAAATGAATTTATTTTACCTGATTTTGTCCATCTGTCGTATACAAATTGATATTTTTGTATGGTTTTTTCGTCAATTTTTTTGTATGATTTGGATGATGTCTCGCTTTTTTATCAATAAAATTTAAAATTTATCCTTTATTGGATTTCACAATTTCATAAGACATTGCATTTCTTGATATAATATTAAGGTTTACAGACATTGAACAAATGTAATGTTAAGGTTTACAGAAAATTTTACAAAACAATAAAACTGTTACTCAAATACTTTTCACGGATCTTTTACGATCGCACCAAAATTTCAATTATTTATTCTCTCTTTCATTTTCTCAGAACCTAATGCGTGTTCTTTATTACTTATCCATCGCTTGATTTTAGTTTTCCATAATTACGCTTGAATAGCTATAGCTATAATTTTTTATGATTATATTCTGATAAATTATTTCTGTCGTTGATTTAACGAAGATTAAGATTTTGCGCATTAATTTATTTTGAAAACCGCTCGCGAATGTAGCATTCTTTCCGTGTTTTTTTAGATCTCCCCGCAACGACTTGCTTATCATTATTTAATTCTATCTTGGTATACCTATTTAGTGTAAAATAATTATCTGTATGAAGCATTCAATTCACGAGAAGATGTAAGAAATTTTAATTCATAAAAAGATTCATTTAAAATCAATGTTAGTTTAATTAAATCAACATTTAAAAGTTGACCTAGAACTGCAGCAGTTTTATTTGTATTATTAGAATGTGTACACAGAAAATGTTGAATCTTATTTCTAGAATTTAGAAAAAGGTAATTTGATCAAATTACTTTACAAAAGTAGTGTGATATAAAAATTATCGCATTAGGGATAAAATAATACAATAATGTCAAAGGCTAATACCGAGATCATATTGCAAATTGTAATAACCTCTAAAATTTGCTTATTAGTATATGCAGTTTATTTCTTTAGGCTTTGCAGATATTCCGTATTACCGCAGTTACGTAAACCTAGCCGTAGCATTTCCTAAACGTAACAATAACACGCATCTTTAGATTTCAGAATAAATGTAACAGAATTCAAAATAAATTTTGAGTTAAAACTAAGCAGAGTTGAAGAGTTTGAAAGCAAATAGGAAATTCCATTTAACTCACTTAGAAAATTAATGAAAATTTCAAAATACGTTAGTCACTTTTAGTTCTTAAAAAAAGTGTCCTTGTTTCAAATCATTAGCTTATTAATTATAACTTCTCTTTTAATTTTTTTTTTCACGAATGAACTAAGACGTAAGCAAAACTTTTAATATATCAAATAACAAAATAAAACTCTAGGTACAATTTTGTTTTCAAAGTTTTATATTATATATTTTTTTGTCCCTGTTGCCCATTAGTTCCCTTTTTTTTCTTAACAAACAAACAAACAAAATAACTGCCTTAAAAAAAAACTTTTAGTGTCCTTACTACTTGTTTTATTACGTATGTACTCATATTAAATTGGCACAAAAAAAAAAAAAAAACGCAAACAAAATGTTCTGTTTTCAAGTTTAGTTAACTTTTAACTTTTTTATTGCATTTTAACAAAAAATAAAAAAAAAAAAACAAAAATAAAAATAAAAATTATAAAAAATTTGTGTTGGAAAATGTTCCAACAAACAGAAACAAACATTGGCAAATAAATCAAATGTAAAGTTTTACTTTTTTAATACGAAATATTGGAAAATTTATAAAGAAAATTAAAGAAAATGTTCACTTAGACCAATTGGAAAAACGAAATAACAAAAAAAAAAAAAAAAATTATTGGATCTTTTTTCTACTTGAAAAGGAAATTATCAGCACGAAATACTTTTTTCTCTCTTGAGAAGGTAACAAATATGATTATTATATTTAAAATGTTTACTTGTTTTTTTTTTTGCTTGGTAAATATTTTCAATATTCTTGATTAAAGATAACCTATAAAAAACTAACCTTTATATGTCTTTACTTTATAACTGATATATAATACTAATAATATATATAACTGGAGAAAATTCCACATCCTGTTTCGCTATAGGATATGATAGTAATCTTTATATTCCTTTTAGAGTGCAAACTACTCTTTCTACTCCCAACTACATCAGCTTTTGAGAAATAGTATAGATAAGATAAGAATACGGTTATATTAAATTAGCGTTCCATTTATCCAACTACTTTTAACTACACTTTTAGTAAAAAAGGAACGCAAATAATGCTATTTATTAATTTCATATAATTTGTATTAATTATTAGGATATGACCAAAATTTCTCAACTGTATTCATCATATCTCCATTTTTATTGCATAACCACTTTTTTGTTCTAACTTTGTTCTGTGGTGCAAAGAGATTAGTTGTTATAATAAGACTAAATGTTAAACAATAATAATAAACAAAAAAAAAAACGGATTATTATTGACAACTGAATGGATTATTATTGACAGATTGGATGATTATTGACAGATTATTATGATAGAATGGATTATTATTGACAATTGAATTAAGAATGGGACTGTAAGGGAACAATGAATCCGTCTATTATTATTACTATTTTGTCATCAGTGACTATGTAACCATCAACAGTTACCACATGCGGTTGTATATAACACATGAAGGCAATCCTTCTGTCACTGTAGCAGATATTATTATTGGTAATAGTATTAATTATTAATATTATTATTATTTTCTATAGACTCAGGACCATTAGTGGATTAAAACTTGCGGTAGAATGTAACACATTCTTACATGATGTAACTAAAGGTGGCTCCACTCTAGCAGTTCTTAATATTATTATTGTTATTATGAATTATACGATATACGTTATTACGATATAAAATTACTGCTTATGTTTTTTTTTATTTTACCTTACCTAGGGCCGTTTTTCTTTGTTGAAATAGTTAAAAAAAAAAAGCTAGAACGAAGGGCTTTTCTGAACTGTAGCCTAATACCCTTATCAACCCGTCAAATGGGAATTGTCATAATTTATATTTGTAAAATTTAATTATTTAGAAACAAAATTTTCAATTTTTTATTTTGCAATAAAATAAACATCTTTATTATCTACTACAAAAACAAAATAATAATATAATAGCAACACTGTGTCCTTCAAATGAAAATTGTTTCGGGCATTTTCACTAACGACGCACGACAAAAAAAAAATAAAACTAATTTAAAGAAAAAACTTTTTCTCACTTTTAATCTTCTTTAGTCTGTTCTTCACTTTTTTCTTTTTCTTAGTTTTTCATATTTTCTTTCAAAATTTGTTGTTTTTTTTTTTTGCTTTTTTAAAGAATTTCATATAATTTTGGCAGTAAAAATTGAAAATGTACGACTTTAAAAAAAAAACTAAATCTTAACTGCAACAACAACATCAGTAACAAATTTTATTTCTATATGATAAAATATTACTTGTATTTGAGAGTTAAAAAAAAAGAATCATCACTTCGAAGAAAAGCAACACGGCGGCGATAATAATATAATAAATACATTTTTAGAAAAAGAAAATAATATAAGAATATATTATACATTATGTGGAGGGAGAAGGAGAGAGGCACGAAAGGAAAAGTTATGAAAACGCTTTAGATAAAGTTTTTTGATTTATCTTAAAAAAATTTATTTTTTTATTTACATTTTGAATCAAAGTTACCGCCTACCCCACCACCATATCAACTAATACTGAGATTTTTAAGTAAAATACTCGTACATGTGCCGAAATACCAATACCAAAAATATATTAAATATCTTATTAAAATAAAGGTATGGGTTGAGGGCAAGTTGTGTGTTGCCAAATAATTTTTTTTTGTAAGGATAATCGTATGTGTAGCAAGTTATAATTTTTGTGGTGGTGAAAAAGTTGAGATTTTCTGTTTTTTTTTTTCGGTTTTGTGACCAAAAAAAACCAAAAGGAAATGAGAAAAAATAAGAAAACAGCAATAATAACCAAAAATAAAAAAAAAATAAAAAAAAAGGTAAAAGTCATTTTTTGTTGGAATATAAATCTACTAAAATTGGATTTATATGACTGAATAAGTTTTTAATACTGTTTTCATCCACTTGAAAAATTACTTTCACTTTGGATTTTTTTTTCTTCAACTTTTTTTTCAACTTTTATTTTATTTTATTTTCTTTCTGTTTTTGTTTTTGTTTTGTATAAAGAATATGAATCCTCTTTAACTTTGTTTCATGCCCGTAGGAGAAAAAAAAAATTATAATATAAAATAGATTCTTTCGAAATCGACTGATCATACTATCTATTGTAAAGGAAGCATGATGCGGACACATGAGAAAACATACATGTATATTGTATAATATATGAATAGAATGTTGGAATAGGCATATAGGCATGTTATGTTGTCATAAATTCGTAGTTTAAAAGTTCTTAGTGGTCGATAGTGGTAAAGATGATTATAATTATTTTATATTATAGTTTTCATAATAATGATGAATATTGTCTTATATAGAAGTACATTTGAGGACAAAAAAAAAAATATGATGGGTGTTTTGAAATTTCAAATATAAGAGCTTAAACATTTTTATAAAGAGGTGATCATATTTCGATTTTGTAATATATATTGTTATATTATTTTAATTTTTTGGCTCCAACCTTGTTAGTATAGCAGTAAAAGAATGAGGGCTGTAAATTTAATCTAGCTGTTTTATTATATACATATCTTAACTAATCTTTCATAGTTAAGATTCGACTATTTCGTGAGAACTGTGATGCTCCCAGAAATAATAAAAAGGATGTGGCAATTAATTGTAGCCGAAAATCAGTGGCAGATTAATCAAGAAGTTACTTAGTAATGAAAATTGACTGCAATAGAACCGGCAAGTGTTTCTTAATATCTGTGATAAAATAGAATAAAATAATAAGACACCTAATATGTTGGAACAGCACGTTTATTTTATATTCTTCCGCCTAGGATTATGTCTAAAAAGCCTGGATAATATTTCAAATATGATCTCTGCCAAATGATCAAAAATATTCTGTATAAAGGATTGGTTGATTGTGAGAAAAACCTTCTATATACTACTTTGATGAATCCGACTTCTTCTATTTTCGGGGAGATTTTTGATTTTGCAACGTTATCTTTCAAATTCTTTATAATACATGTGAGCAAAATCTGTTAGTTTTAATGCTTGGGATCAAAAATGATTTCAGTGCTATCAGAAAAAGTCGAATGTCGCTGATTCTTTTGTTGCATCCTATCTATATTCGCACAATAGAATGTTGGTTAAAAATGTGTTTTCCAGTTTTTGCTTAACAAGGGGTAAGAACAGATTAGAAACATGTTATATTTTTGGCGCTCCGTGTTAGATACGTGTGTTGATGTATATATTTATTTATTTGTTGAACAAAAAGAAAAGTTCATAAAATAAACATTATTTTATAAAACCAAAAGAGAAAAAAAGGAAAAAAATAACAGTTTGTTTTTTTTTCCGGAAAATTTTTGTCACATGATTATTATATTCATAATGAGAATATTAAAGTTAAGTTTTTTGTTTGCAATCTTTTGTGGTTTTAAGGATCCTCTTTCCTTTGTACTCTGGAGTAGGAGTTCTTACTGGGAAAAAAAAAAATTATGTAAAAAAAAGTTTAAAGGACTTCTTAACAGCTTGAATACCCTTGCAATTCTGGTTTTATATTTATATGTATACATATGAAATTATTTACGATTGTGTATATTGCGTATGTGTATTTGTTTGAGGTAAAATTATGAATAATGACGGCGGAAAATTTTTCATTTTTAATTTTAACAAAAACAAAAAAGTGTTGATTATATGAAGAAAAAGTTTAAGGAAAAACAGGATATGCTCTAAAACTCAGCAAACTTAGAAATATTATTGTTGATTTTAATGTTGCTATCCTTTCTATATAATTTTCTATGGGATATCCTTTTGTACAATGAAAATATAGTGGAGGGAACTGAAATTTTTTTTATCAAATATTTAAACATTTTCTTTATTTTATAGGTTTTTAATCAAGAAAGTCACATAATTTATGGCTTTCAATTAAAAAAAGATTTAAAGAGTGCAAAAAAAGTACAAAAAAACTAAGAAAAACGGGATGAAGGATGAAGGATGAAGAGAGGAATGAAAGAATAAAAAATAAATAAAATAAAAGAACAGTGTACTTTTTTTTAATAGAGAATTTTTATTCATTTAACACTTTGAGTTGATTCAAGATTGGATATAAAGTGTGGTGGGGTTAATGGAATGGTGGTTTAAAAAAAAAAAATAAGAAATATAACTTTAATTAGAAAAATATCATGGTGAATAACTGTTTATATTGGAAAAGTTTTACCATGAAAAACATTTTTTTTTTCTTTAACAATTTCAAATAGGTTCTATTAAAGTTAGAAGGATCATTTGTGCGTTAAAATTCTATTTAGAATAATTGGTTTTTTTTTTTTGTTTCTTTATAAGTTTTTTGTTTTAATATTAGATAATTAGAAAGTAATATAATAAAATTTAAAAAAAAAAACTAAATTAATTAAGTTTTAAATTGTTTTTTATTTTTTTTTTTTTAATTTGTTAAGGTTTTCAATAGTTATTCAATTATTATTAAAAGACAAGAAGTTAGAGCAGTAGTACGCTACTAATTTTGAATTTGCCGAAGTTTCTTGAAAGCTTGACATATTTGAATGGAATTAAATATTGTTATTAATTTTAAACTGAAGAATGAAAAAAAAAAATTAATTAAACATTTAAATAAAGTGTATAAAATTTATAACTATAAGTAATAAAATATAAAATATAAAATCCTACTAATTCCCGTAAAAAATCAATCTAATCTTAATGGTTCCAATACGGAATCCCAACGTGTCAAATAGAAATCAAGATATTGTTTTTAGGAAAAGTCAGTAAGTAATAGTTTAGTATTATGGGAAGCTCATGGTATTGTTACAGTACATGATGTTATTACACGGTAATTCTTTTAGTTTACGTACCATGCTTTGGTATTGCAATAATATTTAACTTTTTAACATTTTATTCATAGGATATTACAATAATTATTTGTAAGAAACACTTTTAAATTTCGTTGAGCTTCTATTAGTTAGAATTGGTAACTGGTTACAAGTAACATATTTGAAAATCCACTCCTATCGCCCCTTTAGTGAACAGCAGTTTAATAGTTTTATTGCTGTCTCTGAAGCAAAACATAGAGAGAAAGCGGTCTGGATTACGAAAGTTGCCTCAAGCAGTAATTTGTTGTATATACTCTACGTAACTTTGAAATAAAGTCTCTAACGTTTTCATTCTGTCTACTACTTTAGGTTATTATAAATTAGTCCACCGCAGATCTAAACGAGGTTGTTAGATTCAGTTTTTCTCATGATATGTACATTTTAGAAACCTCTTGTTCTTCGTTACTTTAAATAGACTCAAAAAGTTTGTAAAACTAACTGAGATATAAAATTAAAAGAATAATTAAATATTAAACAACTGATTCCTATACATTTTTTTCTATTAAATTATTTTAAAACTAAGTTTTTTCGCTTTTATATTGAATAATAATATTTATTTAAATTTTTTTTTTTTATAAAATTAAAATTAAAATTAGTTAATATTAGTTAATAGAACAACCTAAATAAAAATATTGAAAAAATTTGTTTTGTTAATGATATAATTTGTATAAACTATTTTTTTTATCATTACCTATGTATATTATTATTATATTCTTTTTATTTAAAATTAAAAATAAAAATATTTTATTTATATTTACTGAAAACTTTATTCAAATGGCTACCATATTATAGGACATAATATAAAGAAATTTATTATATAAATATTTAACCATATAATAGATAACGAACAATTTAAAGGATATAATTGAATTTCAGATACGACTTATTTCAATCCTTAGTAATTTCATCTACTGAACGTTTAAATCAGATAAATATTTGATTAACAATGACATATTTTCAGTTTTGAATTTTAAATTCCTCACCATGTTCTCAGAGATTCGTCATTAAACTGAGAGTTTGTTGAAGATGATGAACCGGAGATTCATCAATGCAGGATCAATGATGTGTGACATTGCATACAAAAAAAAAGTGTAAACTTGCTTTGTTAATCTTTTAAGTGAAAACATTTGAAGGATTTGCTAAATTGGTTTTATATGTAGGTAAGTAGGTAGGTAGGATGATGACCTTTACGATGCTTTGCTTTTTGAAGGCCTCAATTAGCACTAGTTTGCTTCATTTTGTCCCACTGTCCGCACTCACATGACCTGTATTTTGTAGTTGTTATCGATTTTATACCCAACACGACGAATTCAAATACGAAATAAATTCTTTGATTTTATGTTTGGAAAGTTCGCTAAGGTTATGGTAGAATAATTTACAAATTAATTAAAGAAGCAATTCTTTGATTGGTGGGTAGTAAACGTTTCGCAGTAGAAGACCTTCCTATTATGTACGTTTACAAACATTTTATAATGAAATATTTATTTTTATTATATAACGGTAATTGATATTAAATAATTATTCACCCCCAAATTGATTAACAAACTTTTTTATTCCTAACAAATTAATAAAATAAATCATTTTATAGTAATCCAACATTCTAAAACACTCTTTTATAATAAAATCAAAATTTTCGCAAATTTTGTTCAATATCATTATCTTAAATATGTAATAAAAGCTTTCATTTGATGCATTTGGACAAAATTATCTCAAAATAAACTTTTTTCTTCTTTTTATTTTTCTAAAAATCCAAATAACTATAAACATTTTTTGGTAATGAATGTGTTAATAACACAACATTGTGATTATACTGCCCCTAGCATTGAATATACTGCGGTATTATATAAAAAATACATACATACAATACATACAAATACCATTTATAAAAATATTTTTTGAATTAACAAAAAGAAAAACGATAAACAACAAAAAAATATGAAAAGGCTCAAAGCGTTTTTCATTTTTTCAAAAAAAAAAAAAAAACTACAGTTGGAAAAACATTGCAAAGAAAACTATTCCAACATTTGAAATAATTTTTTTTTTTATCTCTATTTTTTTTTTTTTGCTCTCTTTCCTTTTATTTCACTTTTTTTTTTTTTGTTTTTCTTCCACCTCAAACAGGATATTTATATTTTTTCTCTGTGTTTTACCTTCAAGTTTTTTTTTATTTTAGTTTTTATTTGTTTGTTTGTTTGTAAATAATTTTAAAACCACCGGTATTTTTTTCCTTCAGGTTTTTTCTTTTTTGATTAATTTTCCTTTTTTAGTTTTTGTAAACAGGCCTCTTCTTTTTCCCGCCTTTTACTTCCCTTTTTTTATTTTTCGTTTCTTCCATTTATTTTTGTGTGCGTTTAATCAATGTGAGAAGAGAAAAACTAAACTAACAAAACTCTACTTTTCCGGTGGTTTACCATTTATTTATACATAAGCAGAAATAAAAATAAATATATAACAGTTAGGAAAGGAAAGCAAAAGTATTTTGATGTTGTTTGTATTTTTGTTTTCTTTTTTCCGTTAAAAAATAAAAGAGAAAAAGCTAAAAAAAAAAAAAACAAGAATTAAGAAGAAAAAAAGTTTTTCCACTCATCATTCGTCTTTTTGACGAGATTTCTTTTGAAATAAAAATAAAAATTTTCATTACGTTTTATATGTTTGTTTTCTTGTTATTTTGGTTTTCTACCAAGTACATTTTATGGGTTTTTTTTTTTTTTGTGGACTTCTCGCCGGGAATTATAATGAAAGATAATTTCAACTGCTTTAGAAAATTCAGGGCAAGAAATCAGGATAAATTTATTTTGCATTCATTGAATTGAAAGTGAAATTTGAGTTAAGAAAAGGTTATGACAAGAAGTATACACATCACAGGCAGCAGTATTTGAAGCATCTAAAAGCTTCT
Source organism: Poecilobothrus nobilitatus (assembly GCA_947095535.1). Classification (NCBI taxonomy): domain Eukaryota; kingdom Metazoa; phylum Arthropoda; class Insecta; order Diptera; family Dolichopodidae; genus Poecilobothrus; species Poecilobothrus nobilitatus. The sequence goes on along the minus strand of OX352773.1, from coordinate 16,930,089 downwards.
AAATATTTCGCCTTTTCTAAAAATTAGATCTTATACGTTTCTAAAATTAATGAAAAGCAGAATTCATTTTTTAAAAGAGTGCCAACTAAATTTTATACTAAGTCGATTATTTTCTGTGTAATTATTAAACAATTTTTTTAATACTAAATAACAACTAAGCAATATATATAAACTTCTACTGTACTTTATACAACATTGAGTATAAATTTCTTATTACAAATCAAGTTCTTGTCAATGCAATGCATTAATACTATGGGTTCCGGGACATTACTGTATATCCGGAACTTAAATTTGTCGGGGACGTTTTGAGTAAGAATGAAAACTTCAAATGGCATTTAAAACATTTAAAATTATTGATATGCTTTTTTATTATTTAGAAAAATAATTTAATCCATCTTAAATTTGTTATAGCTTTATCTTTTCATATTCAAGGATTTCTCATTATTATCTCTATAATTTTCCAGATTACACAGCTCTCAATTTATTTACAATTTTTAAAGAAAAATAAAATCCATCTGCCTATAACCATTTATAAAAGTATTTGAATTCCCCTCATATACAGATTGCAATATATAGAAAATAGTCAACCTTATGCCCTACTTAATACGAGAAAACAAATAAATAAAAAAAACCTCAATTCAATGTGATATGATATTGAATTCAGTTGTTACTTTTACAAAGTGCATCTTTTTTTTCTTTTTTATTTCAGCTGTTGCTAATATTTGTAGTATCAGAAACAAAAGTATGTATTAATTAAAAAGCAACATCAGTTATATAAAATAAATATTTCAACTTTAACATATTCTATGGAATTTTTAGAAAAGAAAATTTATATTATTTAAAATAGGATTAGAAAAGCAACAAAAGTATCTGCAGATACATCCCGCTATACATTTCGTAATGGAAAAGGTTAGATTTTTCTTTAGAAATTAATAAAGTTTAGATTTAAAGACTAGAAGTTTTTGTTTTATGCTTTTCTTTCTTTCTACTTTTTGAAAATTTTATCATATTAAAAGGATTTATATTTGACAAATAGTTTTGAATATTTTTCAAAAATCAGCATCTCTTCAATAATATAATATTTTGTATATAACAAATGTAAGACTTAACTTTCACAGTTTGGCGAAGTTAGTTAATTAGTAGATATTTTACAAACTAAAAACATAAATACTTTTAGCATATAAAATAAAAGATTAAAATACTATTTTTTTTTTGTCGTCATTGTCAGTATTTCACGAGGATAAGACGGTTTTAAATTCAAATTGCTATGAGTCTTATTTTCATGTAAGATTTGGTTTTTATTTTTATTTATAAAACGAAAAATAATACCTATTCTATATTCTTTTTCCTATTTTTCTTATTATATAATATGTGTTTAAAAGGCTAAGAGTCATTATGGGTCAAAAATTGAAATGTTGCTATTTTTAGACACCTGTCCAAAATTAAAACTTCAACATTAGAATATTACATGACGTATTACTGGTTAATGGTTTTATAATATAATCTACGCCTATCAAATGTCTACATTTTAGCGAAAACATATGGTGTAAGATCGTTTCACATTTTCATATTTTTTTTTTTCAGAATTTTATTTAGCATTCTCGAGACCTCACTATTCTAATGAACAAAAGCGTATGAAATACACTGCAACCACCAAGGAAGTGTGTGTTCGATTCCCGCACAAGTTGTAAAAATAATTCGCCCCTACGATATTTGCAGTGTCACTTGGAAAAGAAAGATTGTGTAATATCTTCGCCACATTTATGTGCCAGAGGAATAAACTAAAAAAAAAAAAATTAAGAATGTTCATAATGTTAATTATAATGCTATCTAGGAATTTGAATTACGTCGGAGTGGGCAGTTGAGGCTCTACTTATTTCTCTTCGAAAAGTTTTCAGTTGAGGTATCAAATTTTATTATTTCTCCGAAACAAAAATCTCTCTCTACCTTAATAAAAGAGTAAAGCAACCTACTAGAGATCGTAGGCGAAATGAAGACAGCATTGATGTGATATTGGGATCAGCATTGGGCTAATATTGAGATCGCTTATTATTAAACAAATTTCTCTACTTTGATCTTTATCGAATAATTACAAAATCAATTAATTTGTTTTTAAATGGAAGGGAGATAAGAAAAATAAAAATTAAACAATTCTGTGCATTGCATTAATTTAAAGGAATCCACGTTTAATTAATTAAAAACTGAAATTGGAATTAATTTGAAAACGGTAAACAATTTATAAATTTAAAAGAAAATCAATTCATAATCACGAATTTCTATAACATAAATTTATGTAAAAATATTTTCACTATAAATCACAGTGTTATAAAATTGCTTCTAAATAATTTACAAGATATTATCTACTCATTACATATAAGAAAGAAAAATCACATAAATCTTAAATAAATATTTCATTTATATTCAATTTTCTTAAATAGCATTAAGATTATTTACACCATTATTTAAAATCATATTTTTATATACACCTATAAATGTAATACGTTATGTAGTATATGTGTAGGTGTAGTTACATGGGCCTTTAATCTTTATTAAATCTTTTTACATATTATATAAATAAACTTCAAAACATTACAATCAAAATTTCTCTGTATCCTTACAAAAAAAAAAAACAAAATAAATAAATATAAGTTGAGTTTATTATTACCACCATTATAACGGTAATTTATAATAAAATGAAGAAGCAACAAAAATTAATTCTAATTTTCATCACAACATTAATACATACAAAAAAAAAAAAACAAAAACAAAAAATAATAAGAGTAAACATTGATAGAAGAGTAGAAAACTATGAATTCAAATCCTGATGATGTTTAATAATTAGAATGTATGTTAAATCGCTTCATTACACATTTTCACTAATACAATATTATAGAATAACTAAGTGTGAACATATAATTAACGTACACATATACATAATACTAGTATCAGTTGATGGTTTGCAAAATTTATATGAGAACCATTTAAGGTAATTAGATTTTTTGAATTTTTGACTTTCTTTTCTGAAAAACCTTCTAAGAAAGTTTAAAATATTATTCAAAATTGTTATATGATGCGTTTAGAATCTTCAAGTTTTATTTGATTTAGATTATAAGACCTATTAGTAGTACCTAATCAGATTTATTTTCTCTGATCTTGGAATCATTAAATTAATCCGTTTTGAGGCTTAAATCCGTTTTGAGGCAATGTTAGTCAATGTTAGTCTAGGCAACTGTTTACATAATGAATTTTTAACTCGTGTAGTCATCATCATTTTTCGATTTCATTGGCTAGGCCACTTAGAAAGTATGGAGAATTCCACCGCTTTATGCCGGAAGTCATCGAGGGCGGTCGAATTTTCGTTGGAGTAATGAAACATGTCGATGAACAACACAAAACTTCATATAACTAATTGAAGAAAAACTATCCTGTATCGTAAAAAATGAAAGGATGTGTTAAGTCTTTTGAGAACCTTCAAGGTCAACAGCTCTAATTAATTAAGTAAGTGAGTTCATTGTTTAAAGTCAATATTACCTTTATATTTGATATGTTAAGATTTTAATTTCATAGCATTTATCACATAGAAAAGGTAACTAAAGTTCTGAAGTTAAAACAGAAAATTAGAAAAGCAATAGACTAGAAAATAGATTTCAGGAAATAATCGCCTAGAACTGTATCTTAATATTTTAATATAAAAATTACAAAGTAAAAAATCTATTTTAATGTCGAGTCATGTATGAAATAAATAACTTAAAAGAAGTATCTTCCCAACCTCGTATAAAATAATAATTAATACGATATATATAAATACTTTATCATTATTAATACTTCTTAATTTGATAGTACATTCTACGGTATATAGTATATACTTAATATATAAATATAAAATATATTACATAGTATATGTATATTATAATCATGGAACTAAATTAATTGCTGTCCATTAACTTGAAGATTGTTATCCTTAGATTTCACATTTTTTTTTCCTTGGCTTTTTAATGGGTTGTTTTTTTTTTTTGGAAGTTGTTAGGACTGAATTCCTTTTAAATTCCTTTTTTTCTTTTATACGATATACTATCATTTAAATAATAATTAGGAACTAAACCACATGACTAAAGTAAGAAGCAAAAGAAAAATTGAAGGTTAAGATAAATGTAAAAAGGAACTTAACATAGAACAGATGCCATTGGATCCAAAACAGAAAAAAAAAAACAAAAATAAAAGTCGAAATAATCAAAAATATGTTGACCCAAATATCTGAAACAAACAAAATTAGTATATAATATTATGTAGGAGAATTTTTTCAATATAAAAAGTTAAGTTTTTACAAGTAATAATGGAAATATGAGAATTTCATGGATTTGGAAATTTTGTTTTCTTTCTCAATTAAATTGTTGGCTAAATAATCAACACGATAAACTTTATAATGATAGTGTAGTATAGTTACATATAATATAAACAATTTGTTAATATCCTTTTCTTTTTTAATTTTAGAAAGGTTGGAATTTTTAAATGTTTTCGTCCTTGGATATATGAATTTGATTTTTAGTACCATTTTGCTATATAACTCCTATAACAACGAAATTAATTTTCTATAGAAAACAAAATAGAAAACAGAATCTTTCTATTGTATATATATATATATGTAAAACACATTTAAAAGAATCATTTAGTTTAAAAAAAATTTTAATAAAGAATTAAATTTATCAAGTTTTAAACAAGAAGGGGAAGGTGATAATTATGATTGTGATATCTTTGAAAATCCCACCTCTCACAAGGAAATAAAATGTTGATGCCTTTCGCCATTCTCACCTAACGCAGGAAAGAAAAATTTTCTACTTTTAAGGGTTCATTTATTTTAAGGAGAACTTTTTTAATTTAAAATTTCTCTAATAACTTAAATTTTCTTTTTTTGGTGTGCCGTCAGTCATCTTCTGCACTATGACTCTCGAGTTACTCTCTCTATTACAAACTTATGAAAATCGAATTTTTATTATCTTTACCACAAAATTAAGTCATTGGGGTGTCTTGTCTTCCACTTAATTTATATTTAATATGAAAGCTCAATATACCTATCATGTTATATTTTTTTTTTAGCATTTTGCAGAGATTACAGCTTATAAATCAGCATGGTTCAAAATTTGATTTTCATCGAATAAAAATACATTTTGAATCATATTAAAATTTTTATACTATTTTCTATTACTTATGAAATAATATTAAATTTAAAAGTACATATAGATATTAACTTTAAAAATTGAATGGGGTTAAAGCTTCTTTATGTTGCGGCTATACCTTTAAAAATTTCCTCCCATCCCATTTTTTATTCCACGGAAATTAATTGCTTCTTAAGAATATTTAATGTGATTTTAAAATCTTTGTTACATCTCAAACGTTATAATAACATATAAATACAAATGAATAATCAAACAAATTGATGACTTTTTAATATATGAATGGACAAAGTAAGTAAAAATAATAAGGACATTTAATATAAGGATATAATAACAACAACTGTGCATATAATAATAATTATAATGATAAAAGGATTGTTTGAAAATATGATAATCCTCCAGGCGTAATTTTAACTGTATCAAAAAATATTCCTTAATTTTCTTTTCAATAATAAAGTTATCATAAACAAATTTCATCCTAAATATTGTAAACTTTATAAAATTTAACTTAAATACAATAAATTAATCATAAATTCATCAAATTAATATACAATTGACTCAAATCATTAAATGTTAAGTGTTTGGACTTTTTCTGTTAGTATATTTCTATTATAATACATTTGGTATTGGTATTGTGTTACATTTTCTTTTTAAAAAATAATAATAAAAGTTGAAATTTTAATGATATTTTAAATCTAAAGTTAAGGAAAATATAAAAGTATGTTATTTTATAATTATTATCATTATAATTCTTGTTGTTCGTTTCTATGTAGTCATATAAAACCAAACAAAACAAACCATTTTCTTTTTGTTGTTGTTATGAAAATAAATTTTTGTTTGCGTAAAGATAACTTATTAATATAACAAATTATCCTTTAATTCAATGTTAACTAAAATAATGAAACTAATTTTCTCTTTTATTTCAACTCAAATAAATTCTATTCTGTTCGAGTTGTTCGCTTCAAGGATATTTTATAGACATAAGTACGCATTATTAGTGATGTTACAATTATTATTGCATCAATGCATTCCAGTATCAATACAACTAGAATCTAAATTACAAATAGTATAAAAAACAGGAGATGATACTATCATTTGTAATTATGCATAATACAGCTTATGATGCGAATTTCTTTTTTATTTTGTTCTGAATTTACTGACCTACTGAATTAAAAATTCACACTGAAAAAATAAACTTTGATTTTGAATTAAAATTCAATTTTCAAATTGTTTTAAATTTATTTTTTCTCAAATAAAAATTCAAAACTTTAGTTTATATTAGTAATAATTTCCAAAATGTTATTTATTTCATTTGGTACTATATAATAAATTATAGGCGATATGAGAAGTTACCCTCATCTACTAGAGACATTTTCGGCTTAGATTTTAATAATTAATTTATAAATGTTTTTTGTGCATATTTTTAGGGGATTTTTTTTTCAGATCTGTTTTAAAAAATTTTATTTTTACTTCAGACTGTTTTAGTTTGAAATATGCCTTAAAGTATCCTATTCTCAGGTAAAATAATATCCTTAATTCTATCCACAGGTATATAGGTTTTCTTGGTGCCTTTTAAAGATTTTAAGGAAAAAAAAATCAATAAAATTAATTTTTATATACTAAAGCCGTTGGCCAATCGATAACTTTTTACTAGCGACAAAATAACTTAAAAAAAAATTTACTGAGATGGCAAAAAAAAAAAATGCTGTGCTAAATAAAAAGTAATTATTAAAAATAGAAACAACAGTACAAATAAAAACAGAATTATTCAAGTTCCCAATAATTTAGATTAAAATGTTTTAAACTTAACAGTATATTAAGAAAGTTTTTAGCACATTTCCAAAAAAAATTTTGAAAAAATGTGCTTATTAGTTTCACTCTGTCCGTCCGTCCGTCCGTCCGTCCGTCCGTCCGTCCGTCTGTTTACAAAACTTCTACACCGTTAAAGATAGAGAAAAAAAATTTTAACCATAGGTAGGTCTCATAAAAAAAATAATTTTGTGGAACAACTTTTTCATGTAGCCCCCCCCATTACGGAGCTACACCCCCTCAAACTTTGAAAAAGCCCTATTTTTAAATGCATATATCTTATGTTCTGCCTAAGATTTTTTCAATCTGAAAACGTCATTCGACAGGTATTTCTTTTATCTTTGTAAATTAATATCAAAATTATACAATTTTTTTAAATTTAGTATTTAAATTTACCGTTATGTGAAAACCAAATTTTGCATAATTTTTCTTCTGTCATAACTCCGGCACGCTTCTAGATACAAGCTTGAAATTTTGAGGCAAGAAAGAACTTTTAGAATTAGTATAAGTTTCCTCAGAAAATTTTTTCGGACCACCCCCTGTTTATGAGCTATTAGGGCTTAAAAATTGAAAATTTGCTATTTTTAAACACCTGTAACTTAGGAACCTGCACACATTTTACTTCTGCAAGATGTAAAAATTAAAGCTACAATAATATATTTTTACGTGTGTGAAAGGTTTATTTTAATTGTAAAGGGTTCCAAAGTTGCAGCTCTTCAAAACTGTAAAAAAGCCCCATTTTCAGATGTATATATATCGGGCTCTGCGTAATAGTTTTGCAATCTAAAACCAGCAGAAGATCGAAAATTTTATTATCTATATGAAACAAAATCAAAATTATGTAATATTATGTAATTTACGATTTAAATTTACCGTTATGTGAAAACCACATTTTGCATGAAATTTCTTTTTTCATAACTCCGGCACCCCTTTAGATAGGAACCTGAAATTTTGAGACAAGAAAGAACTTTTAGAATTAGTATAAGTTTCCTCAGAAAATTTTTTGGTAACGCCCCCTCTTTAAGAGTTATTACGCCTCAAAAATTGAAAATTTGCTATTTTTAGACACCTGTAACTTAGGCACCTGTGAAAATTTTTCTTCGGAAAGACATGAAAATGAAAGCTACAATAATATATTTTTACGTGTGTGAAAGGTTTATTTTAGTTGTAAAGGGTTCTAAAGCTGCAGCTCTTCAAAATTGTAAAAAAGCTCCATTTTCAGATGTATATATCTCGGGCTTTGCGTAATAGTTTTGCAATCTAAAACCGGTAGAAGATCGAAAATTTTATTATCTATATAAAACAATATCAAAATTATGTAATATTTTGTAATTTACGATTTAAATTTACCGTTATGTGAAAACCACATTTTGCATGAAATTTCTTTTTTCATAACTCCGGCACCCCTTTAGATAGGAACCTGAAATTTTGAGACAAGAAATAACTTTTAGAATTAGTATAAGTTTCCTCAGAAAATTTTTTGGTAACGCCCCCTCTTTAAGAGTTATTACGCCTCAAAAATTGAAAATTTGCTATTTTTAGACACCTGTAACTTAGGCACCTGTAAAAACTTTTTTTCGGCAAGACATAAAAATTAAAGCTTCAATAATATATTTTTACGTGTGTTAACAGCTTTTCTTAGTTATATAGGATTCCGGACTTACGGCCCCTCAAAATCTCAAAAATGTCCTATTTTCAAGTTTTTTCTTATTACATGAAATTTTCAAATTTTTGTGTAAGTCACACTTCTAAACAATTTGTATTGAGTTTTGGAAATGTGCGCTTTTAAAAACCGTTGGTTTACATTCTACCTTGTTTCTATTTGTGAATGACAATTTAAGCAACACGTTCGCTTAGAGATTTTTTATTAGTTTAATATAAAACTGAAACAAAAAGCCGTAAGATAGTATTTACTCTGAGTTTGTATTTTAATCACTTCACTAGAAAGTTCTTTACCTTGATTATATAGAGTTACATTTTTATTTCGCAACTTAAATATTAATTATATTCATCCTTTACTCAGCCGATACTCAATAGAAAATTATATTAATAATCATAATTCATTGTTTCTTATGTCATTATTGTACCTACTAGCCTTGGTGGTATAAGTACTATGCCATGTGATTCTCATAAGTTTCACTACACTTTACGTCAAAAATTTTCTTCGGTAAGTCAAAATTTATTTTTACAGAGTAAATAATTATCGATTGGGTACATGGTCTAATAGTATATTTTCAGGACATATTTTTTACATTAATAGCATACTTATTTAGCACATTAAAAGTACTTTAAGCAAAATAAGACCTTTATAAATTTCTGAGGGATTACTTAATTGCAACTATTGAAAGTTAAGAAATTTTAATTAAATGACCCACCTAAAAATCACAAATTCGAGTTTCGGAAATTATTACTAAAGAAAATTGACCTGAAGCAATAATTGAATTTGTTTGAAGACATTCAGAAACAAAAAGTACGATATTGCAAATTTTAAATTTGTAACAAAAAAAAAAAAAAGAACAAAACAGATAATAACAAAATTTTAATAAAAGTAATTTTCTCCTTATTTGGTCATGTTATGTTTAATTTTTATATTTCGTAGAGATTTCATTAATAAAACGAGGAAGAATACAGTTGACTTTGTCAACTCTTAGATACCCGTACGAACCGTTAGTATGTTCACAGCTTGTCACTCTGCTTACAATATTATTTTTTTAATATTTTAGTATTTTAAAATAATTTGGGTGAATTTTATAATTTCTAGTACTATGGGTTGTACATATATTCAAACTATATGTTTATATGTACATTCTTCAAAAGCAGATTCTAACCTTCCACATAACGATTATCAATCCAAAACTTTTTCAAATATTCTATAGTACCATTTAATACTAAGCGGTAAATGTATATTAAATTTACTAAGTACAAAACAGTAAATATAATTTTAAATATTATATTATATTATATTTAAATATTCCATTGACAGAATAATTTCTTATAAGTACAATAAAATACATATATGTATGTAAATACGGCACTATATAATATACATCTATACTCTTATCATTCATTCACTAGTGACATATACAATATGTAAATAAACATGATATTATATAAGTATGTATATATTATATCAATATCATATAAATAAAAATTCTTCAAGCAACCGTTATGTTGTTTATTTATTTACATTTTTATGTACTACGCATTATATCCTCAACAATTTCAAATTATCGAGTAAAACAAATGCAAAAAATTTGTTAAAGAAATTTGTTAGAAAATTTGAAAAATCAAGTAACACTTTCGTCAATTATAAAGTAACCCTATATTATTAAAAAAAGTTGTTAACAGAAATAAGAGTATTGAAGCTTTAATTTTTGTGTATTACTTCAAAAAAATTTTAACAGGTGTTCAAGTTACAGGTGTTTAAAAATAGGAAATTTTCAGTTTTTGACCCCTTACAGCTCCTAAACGGGGGGTGATACAAAAAAAATTTCTGAAATGACTCATACTTATTTTCAAAGATCTAACTTCTGTCACTTAAACCGTTTAGAAGATAGAAGGGTTAAAGGATTTTGCAAAATTTGAGTTTCGCATAACGGTAAATTAAGACACCGTATGCCACAAATATATATTTATTGTATATATACTTTTAAAGCTAATAGCTAATAAAAGTAGTAATCGTTTGGCGTTTTCAAAATGAAGATATATCTTATACAACTTGTGCTATAACAATTTAAATATATAGCTTTTTTGAACCTTTGGGGAGCTGTAGCTCCGTAACGGGTGGGGCTACAAAAAAAAAGTTATTAAAAATAAAATTAATATTTTTGTGAGATCTATCAGCAGTTAAAATTTCATAGCTCTATTTCAAAAAAAATAGGGAACCTACAAATTACTCCCAAAATATTTTGTGCAAATTTCAAGATTCTAGCTTTCTTAGTTTTTGAGTTAGCGTGCTGACGGACGGACGGATGGACATGGCTCAAAAGTCTTAGAATTTTTTTTTGATCCGATCCATACCTTTGAAGGTATATCTAGCTCGCTTATTTCGAGGTGTTACAAACGGAGGAGTAATTTATTTATACCCGATCCTATCGTACGGGTATAATTATATAAAACGTAAATTTCAGTACTTAATTCTAAATAAGTATATATTGTTTTGTATGTAAGTATGTATAATTTTTCAAAATAAGTATGTATTATTTTTGTCTAGGTTGTTTAAATAAAATTTTCAAATTATTATTCTTTAGTAAAACAGACAATCCCCTTCGAGTGTTCAGGGTTAGGTTCAAAAACATGCTTACATTTTATTTTTTTTTTTAAATATAAATTCCCTCTCAGGTATTAAGAAATTCAATGTAATTAAGTTTTTTTTATGATGAAATTATCACGTATATAATATGTACTCAAACAAACATACAACATAACATTTTTTTATCATATTTCTACCAGCATGAATGTATATACATACATAACAATGTAGATATTATAATTAACATTTTATTTCCATATGTTAATTGTCTGTCACTAGACACATTTTTAAAAATTAAATAAAATTCAGTTTTATTTTAAAATGAAAAATTTTTAAACCATTTTCCAAAAACCAAAAACCATTGTGAAACATATGAGAAAAACAAAAGGAATTCAAATTATTTGTTTTCCTTTTCTAAAACCTAATTTTCGGTTCAATCTCTTTCTAACAAAAACAAAATATAAAAGAATAAAAAAAGAAAGGTTAAAAAATGCAAAATTATTTTTTTTTTTTTTTTTTTAACCCCATTAATTGAAAAGAATTGAAGAAAAACCGAAATACATGAGTGTATGTATACACATATACATATATATCTATTATTGTTTTTTCGTTTATGTTTTGGATGAATATTAAGGATTGTGTGTGAAAAGGATAATAATATCAGTTGAAGTTAAAAAAGAGAAAGCCAAAAAGCGTGAAAAAACTAATTTTCCAAAATGAAAATAAGACTCATTAATTATCGTACATCATAGGAATATAAAAACAAAAAAAAAAAAAAAAAACATTTCGAACTTAAGTTATTTTGTTGTTTTTCATTTCTGTCTTTCTCATTCTCTCATTTCATTTCTGTTAATTCAGTCTTCAGTTACTTGAGCCCCTTTTTTTTTTTTTTAATTAGTACAGAGATAAATACGTTCAATTTAAAATTTTTACATTAAAAGCATTTATACTTGTCGTGTCCCGCCTTTTCGGTAAAAAAAAACAAAAAAAAAAACAAATTAAAAAAAAACTAAACAAAAAATTGGATAAGTAAATTACGAAATAAATAAAAATCAAATGTTAGATATTTGTTAAAAATATTATCGTAGTTTAAATTGACCAAATTTCGATTTTGAAATGCATAATAAAAAGTGAAATTCTTATATTAATGTTAAAATTTCAATCGAAAATGTAACTGAAATGTAGAATTCATGTTAATTCAAAGATATTTATTATATTTTGAAACATTTTTTATTTAGAATTTATTGGTGTCGGTATTTGCAAAATGAAGTCAAGTTGTCAAGTTGTCAAGAAATTGTTGACTACAATAAGACAATTAATGACAGAATACATTTTTGATAGCACAAATGGTGTTGTATAATTGGCCTCTTGGCTCTTACGAAGAATCAATTTAAAATTTAAAGATATTGAACCTCTTTTCGAATTTATTATACTAAGGTGAAAAAAATGAAGCTTTTAAATAAAATGGAATCTATGTGAATCAAAAGAATGAAATAATTATGGTGTTATCTCAAAATGAATCCGTCATAACACATAATTAAAGATTAAATTTTAACAAAACAAAGATTCAATGTAAGATTCAAAAACCGTAAGTTAATTTTTTTTTTTTATTTTCCCTAAGGGATATGGGAATCTTTCGAAGACACCAAGAATTTCCCCCTTGGTAGTGTCAGATTCTTACTGACTAAACCCACCTCGCCCTTTAGCCAATATAATGGGATGAAACGCTTACTTGCGAACGCAGTATATTGGGTAGGGAGTAGGGATAGGAAAGGATAGGAAATGGATGCGGAAACATTGAATTGCGAGTGAGACTGTAAGGAAACAATGAATCCGCCTATTATTATTACTATTTTGCTGCCAGTGACTATATCCGTTACAACTGTTACAACATGTAGTAGTATATAACACCTTACTACATGAGGTAATTATTGAAGGCCCCAGTTAAGCAAAGATATTAAACACAAGAACTTATGGGTTTCGGATTTTTATTTATCGAGAGTTTGATAGTTAGAATAGTTTCACACCTTCAAAAGGGTAGTCGTCATATTTTCATCTTGGTTATAAACTTGGATTAAATTAGCTTCCAAGAAAATTTTTAAATTTTGATGTTTTCCACCGGAAAAACACAAAATTTATGAAAAGTACAATGAAATCAAATGAAAAATCAATGAAAAATCAAAATCTATTTATTTAATATTAGTTTATTTTTTTTTAATTAAAACATTTGACAAAATTCAAAATTTCATTAAAGAATTCACTTAAACTAACAAACTAAATTTTTTCAGAATTCTTTTTATTCTTCTTCTTGTTGTCTAATCAAAAAATTAAATTTGAAATCCTGTTTTTTAAAGGATTCCCTACAAATATTTTCAAATTTCTAACTACTATAAAGGTGTAAGACTATCATTTAAAAGTTGTTAAGACTATCCTTGGGATGAGTAAAATTAAGATTTATACTCTTATTCTTTTTTTATTTAGTTTTTTTCAAAGAAGTTAAAAATAAAATACAAAAAAAATTAAATGTAAAGAAAAAATTGGTAATAAAAAAATATATATACATATAATATATATGTATATAATTCTAAAAAAGAGTAAATCCTGATGCTTATATTTTTGAAGAATTTATACACACGAAATTGATGTTAGGTAATTTTTTTTTTCACTCCTCATTTATTGTAAAAGCTTTAATCCTAAAATAATTTTTTTTTTTCCTCATTAATTTCAAAGTTCTTCCTATATATATTGAATTGCTATTGTTGTTGTTGTTGGGTTTTAGGGTCTGCTGATCGGAAGGAAAATAATGGTGTTGTTTTGGATAAACATGCAATTGGAAAATAAAAGGAATAACAATAATTGAAGTGTTTAGAAGTAGGTGGGGAAAGGTTACGATTATATAAAGCTGTTAACCTAATAAGATAAAATAATTAAAAAACAGAATTAAATGAGTTTTTGTTTTTTTTTTTTTCAAAGAATTTCCAAATGTTACCTTTGGGTTAAATGTTATTTATTTATTTATTAATTTATTTTGTTATTTTTTTTTTTACTTCTAGTAGTATTAATATATTGAAGTGTTTAATTTATTTAATTATCTTCAGTATTCAAAGTGTTAAATGATTAATTATGATAACTTTTTTAATACCTGTAATAATTAAATTAACATTTCAAAAGAGTTCAGATGACTGCCTCTTGACCTGTAAAATATATTTTAAAAATATTTATGTGAAAAATAATTCAATTTTTTTTTTTGTTTTTAAAATTATTTGAGAAGTTGAATTAAACAACAAAAAAAAAGAAGGAAAGAAAATAATGAGTTTATAATTTAATCATTCGCTTAAAAAGGTTTTAATGGGTTTCATTTGAATATTTTTGGACATTAACAAGTGTTTAAAATCATTAATAGCGAATCCGTTAGGCCACTAAATGTTTTTGTTTGATTGAAAAAAATGAGTTCAGGTTGAACACCTCACCTTTAATTAATTTTTAAACTTGTTTTAACCATATACGAACAAGAATGCTAAACCATAGTTTTAGAAAGAATAGTATCTAAGTACAATTTAAAGAAAAGTAACCGGAAGCTTTTTTGTATTTGCAAAACTTTTCTATGTCTGAAAGTTTTGTAGAATTTTCTATAAATAATGAAAGCTTAAAAAGGAAAATTTTCCTCCAAATATTACTCTAAATTTTGATTTATGTCTTTAAAAATTATTAAAGATGTCTTAAAGTGAATTTGGAGAAACCATATAAAGTTGGCGTAGTTGAAGATTCATTCATATATTCGAATGAAGTGTATGAAAACTATCTTGCAATTTTTTTGCAAAAAAAAAAAAATTAAATTAATATAAGTAGTAGTGTAGTTTTACATTTTAATGCGTGTTTAATCTGCAAAGATTTAATCTGAAAACTTATGTATCCTCTTGTGCACGTACAATTTATTTTCTATATGTAATAATAATATGTTAATAAAAAGGGTGAAGATTTTATTAAAAGATGTGAGACTATCTGTCAGGGTGTAGAATAAACTATGCCGGGAAAGCTTTATATTATATAGGTTTTAAGTAAATGGTCATAACATATGATAAAATTTTAAATAAATTGAGGATATATTTCAAGACGATCGCTTGAATCTTTAATATATATGAATATTTTTTGAAAATAATTATGCTTTATTTTTAGTGGCTCTCCATTTTTGTAAGTGTTTGTAAAAACAAAAAATAATCTTTTCATCTTATTACAATTTTTTACCTTATTTAAACCTTTCTTGTAATTCCCAATATGGGCTAATTATTTTTTTAGTTTTTAAAATCGTTTCAATGTTCTAAGTTTTAATTTTTTCGATTCACTTTAAACTCTTTTAACTGATTGGCCTTATAATTTTTTTTTTATCAAAATTTGAAAATTTTATTTGCTATCTACGTGGTTCTTTTTAAAAAAAAACTTTCAGGGTTTCCTTTTCGAACATTATCAAATTAATGTTGTACTTCAGTTTAATTTTTTATCAAAGTTTTTAAATGTTTTTCTCTTTATAAACAATGCTAGAAAAATTTCTTCAAAATATATATTTCATTTTCCAAAATTTTCTTCTTTTTAGTTTTATTATAGGCTCGTTGTTTTTTTTTTTGGAAAATTTTAATAGATTGCAATTTGTTTTTTCAGAATAGAATAATAAAAGGAATTTGTTAAAAAAAACTATTGATTATTTAATTTTAAATATAGAAAAAAATTTTATTAATTTTTTTTCGAAAGGAAACTGAAAAAAAAAAAACATTTCAGGAAAAACAATATTTTTTTTTTTTGTTCAATTTATATTTTTTTTAAACTAGAAAATATTCATATTGGTAAAAGGTAAAAATTCATATTTCAGAATACGATTTATTGAATCTGTTAAAAAAAAGCATATGGAATTTTTTTTTTTTAAATATTTTTTATATTTTTGAATAAAAACTGACAAAAGAAAAAAAATGTTTGAAGAAAAATTAAAAAGACAATAAAGGAAAAAATTTCAATGGTATAAATTCAATTTTTCCTATCGATTATTTAAAAAGTTTTCTTATGAATGAATTTGAATGACCATTCGAAAACTTTTAATATAGAATTAAAAAAGAAAATCTATCAATGAAACGAAATGTAATGAATAAAAAAGTTTTTGATTTGGATTAAAAAAGAAAATTATTGAAAAACTTTTTTCTTTAGCTTCGATATTTATATGGCTTAAATGCAAAAGACAACAGAATTACGGTGTTATCCTGATGCCAAAAAAAAATGTTTAACCTTCAATACAGTAGAATTAAATGAAGAGAAGTAAAACTGTAGAATTTTTTCCAATCTGATTGATTATAATTGATTTAATGTTTAATTTAAATTATTTTTAAAACCATAAATTCTCATACAGATTGAATTTTTTCGACATAGTAGAAAACGCCGAAAATAATTTAAAATAAGCTGGAACAGCATTTCAATGATTCCAAAAAATTAAACGGAAAAATAGTAGTCAAAATAGCAGAAATAATATATAATTGGAATGATTGAGGACGGATCCGCTTGAAAAATATATAATAACATCTCTTGAACTTATAGCGTCTTAAAAATAGCATCAGAGTAACATTAAACAGAGCAATAGGAAAATATTTGGTGAAGGGTTTGTTCTTTTCAATATGTTTAAATAATTTTAGAAATCTAAAAAAAAAAACAAGGTGCTATTTCTTAATCAGACAGCCTTTATAAACCCTTTTTATGCTCTGAAAGAATAAAATACTTATAAAAATACTAGAAAATATGATTATTTTTTTTATACTGATTTTATTTTTTTGATTTGTAATATATTTGAAAATTTATTTTGCCTTATCAACACTATAATTTTAGTAACAGATGGTAGGTATACATATACATTGAAAATTTTACTTTTTTTTATTAAATTTAATAACTTATTTTAAACTTTGTCCCATTTTTTTTTGAAAAATTACAACTAATAAATCTTATTCTATCTATGACATTATTGAAATTTTATTTCAAATTAGCTTTTATCCTAAAATAATCTTACAAAATATTGAATAAATTTTTAAAATTAATAAAAATTTGGAAATTTAATAAAAATTATTAATATAAAAATAAAAAGGTTTAAAGATAGAAGAGATTCAACACCAAATAACATATACATAGCTTTGATAAGTGTTTTTCTACTTCAATTTCCGACTAGCTGCCATACAAAAATTTATTATATATTGCATGTGTATGATTGCATATTGTAATTGTTTATTGCTTCGTAATTGATATCAAAATAGCAAGAAAATTTGAGGATTCATTGATCGCTTACTGATCCACATCTTAATTTTTAAAGTTTTCATATTCCTGTACTATTTTCTCCTTTTCCTCTCTCTATTTCCTAGCAAATATACGAGATTAACAGTTAATGGTTTTCAATATATAGGCTAAAGCGGGAGGTGGGTTTAGTCAATAAGAATCTGTCACAACCAAGAAGTAGTCTTGGTGACTTTGGAAGCATTTTACATTTCTTAGGAGAAAACAAAAACCTCGAAACAAATACAGCTGTAATGTAATGCTACCTTCAAAATAAAATTTCAGTTTGTGGGTTTTCTTATACAGAATTTTAAAATTGCAGCTCTACAACTGGTTAAAAGTGGACATAAAACAATGTTTTAAAAATCAGTTTGACTATTTAACATTTTAATTATGAAAAACTGAACGTAAACGTGTAAGGGTTACATTAGTGACCAGAGGGAGGAATTTTTCAACAGAAAAAAAAGTAAATGTTCTCTGAATTTTCTTTAATTAAATAATTTTAGGAAATCGTTTTCAATAAAAACTTTTTTTATTAAAAAAATAAATAATATTTTCGAAAGCTTTTGATAAAATTCAATTTAATGGTACCAAGTACTTTCAAATATAAATAAAGGTTGTAACAAGATGTACCTTTTTTTTTCTCAAAAATTTAATTTTTTTTTTTAATTTTTTTTAAAATTGATTCGTTTACTCTAAAACTTAAATTTAATAACAAATTTTTGAAAATCTAAAAAGGATACTTGTAAACTCAACTATAAAATTTATGAAATTTAAAAACAAAATTTATTTTCTGATACATTCAAGCTTTTATTTTACAGATCAAAATTTGAAAAAAAAAAAAAAATTAAAATTTAAAGCAATAAATTTATTGAAAAACCATTAAAATAATTGAAATTTAAAATTCTACAGAGTAAATATAAATGTAATAAAAAAGAAAAATTAAGCAAGAAGAAATATACGTAGTTTTTATTTTAAAGCGAAAATTATACTCATAAATTTCATTCACATATATCCCACATCCTTAACAAACAAATAATAATTTTTAAGTTAAGTCATGGGGAAAGAATTTTTACTTTTAAATTCTTCACAAATACAGTCCACAAAACACTTCAATCGTATTACTAGATGAATTCGTTCAATCTTTTCTATATTAAACAAAGCTAATGCAAAAAAGACCACAAAAAAAAAAAAAATTTAACAACTAAAGACAATTTTATTTCTATTTTGTAAAATATTTTGAAAAATTTCGTATAAGAATGATTCCTTTAGTAAAAGAAAATAGTTACTTTATGTGACCACTAAAGAAGGATTCTTAAGATTCTTTTTTACGTTTATGAATTTCAAAAAAAAAAAAAATATTCCAAATTTTAACAATATAAAATTAATATGGTATTTTCCTTTTTTTTGTCCCTCTATAAGGGTTTCTGGAATTTGTTTTTTTGATTATTGCTATAACTCCAATACAAGCCAAATATTTTTGTAATCTGTAGTTTCATTCATATTTTTTGTCTTGTACGTTGAAGTTTATTATGCATATTATATGTATGGTTTGTAGTCAAAAATAAATATAATGATTTATTTGATATTCGGTCAAAGGTATTGCTTTATATTAGTCTTAAAATAAAGCAATATCACGTTAAAGTAAAGAATTTCCCAGCCTAAAATATACTATAGTGTAAAGTTAAACAACATCATGTTTATATTTTTCATCGAAGCACAATGGCAATTAATGTTAGTAGAATAACTGTATAAACTTTTAGAATCTTATTAGCAGTCAACACTGCTATTAATCATGGTTGAAGTTTTTTAAATTACCAAGAATTACAAAACCTATATAATTTCTTTGAAGAAAGAAAAACAATACCAATGCTACATTAGAATGAAGTTTTTTCCACGTGACTGACTGATTAAAACATTTTGAATGTAATTATGAAAAAGGATATAAAAATATATAGAAATAAATAAAACATTGTACATTAATTGAATTATCTGAGAACTATTCTATAAATTAATATACGTGTGGTTTTTTGTTTTTCTCCTCAGGGAGATGGGAATCCAAGAATACCCTCTTGGCAGTGTTAGATTGAAATTCCCACTAATTAATCAAACCTTCCCCTCTTAGCTAATATAATGGGTTGAAACCACTTAATTGCCTATGCAGTATATTGGCTAGTCAAGGATGTGGAAACTTTGACTTTAGGACTTTTGACTGTACGAAAATATTTAATCCGAAATATTTAATAAAAAAAAATATTTAATTATTTTCCTGTTAGCGACGATACCGTCGACATTTCTAACATGCAGTAGTATATAACACCTACTTCCTGTATGATGTAACCAAAGGCAGTTTTACAACAGCAGTTTTTATTATTAATATTAGCATTATTATTAGTATTGTGATTTAGCCTCTTTAATCGATCTTTAGTTAAAGAATTAATTACTTTTTACGGTCAGCGTAAATTTGCCAGTATCAAATAAAACTGTAGTCAATTCAATTATTTCGTAATATTGGCCTTATAAAACTGCAAATACAGAAAGTGAAAAGAATTTTTATAAAAAAAAAAACATTTAAAAAATCGTATGCAGGAGAATATGCCAATGAAAATATTATACAATATTAAACAAGTTCGAAAATTTAAATTTGAAGTTTCGATGTAAATTTAGAAAAGTATTAGATATAAATTTTTTAAAAATTTCCCTTTCATAACGAATTTTTAGTTTTACTTTTACCTTGAAACTTTCCTAAAGATGTTATACTTAGTTATTCTTTCATAATAATATTCTTTCTTACCTTCTTTTTAAAATTATTTCAAATAATGAAGTTGGTCTTCTAATATTATAACAACCCCACTAGCTTAAGTTATTATTCGCTTCAATTAGTCACACACACATAAGTGACTATGAAATAACAATGAATGTTTTGACTTAAATAACAATTGGCTGAGTGCTTGCTTCTTTTTATTAATTATTAATTTTTATGCACCTATTCACCTATCCACCTATAGCTAACTTTTAAAATAATTAGAAATTATTTGAGGGTATGATGAAATACAAAATAAACTTTTTAATAAAAACAAAAAAAAAAAATAAAATAAAATATTAAGTAAATTATGAAATTTTTAATACTATATATTATATGCGGTTTCAATCTACACCACTCTAAATTTCATGAAACAATTTTAAAGTAAACATAAATTTTTTTTCTTAGATTAGTTTATCCTTTTTATAACTAAATAATTCACAGGATACCAATATAAATGTTGTAAGTAGTTATGTATAATAGCTGGTGTATATGTTTTTTTTTTTTTTAATTCAAAAAAACTTTACGATCAACTTTAACAATCATATACCATTCAAAGTTACTTTTCATAGAAAACTTAAAATTTGGGTTTTAGGTTAAAACTC
Organism: Poecilobothrus nobilitatus; assembly: GCA_947095535.1. NCBI lineage: Eukaryota > Metazoa > Arthropoda > Insecta > Diptera > Dolichopodidae > Poecilobothrus > Poecilobothrus nobilitatus. The sequence continues at coordinate 16,909,152 of OX352773.1, read as the reverse complement.
ATTTAAACTGGTATTCCTTTTGTTTAGGAACTCAAAAAGTAATAAAAAGAATCAAGAATTTAGACTTTACAAAAGGAAAAATTAAATTTAAAAATTTATTTTATAAAATTGGTTTATGTATAGAAGAAAAAAACGCGAAATCTCATCAACATTGATGATGTTGAAAAACCCGGTAGTGGTGGGATGTAAAAAAAAAAAAATTATTATCGTAGGATCATAAGAGACAAAAGTCATGTTAGGCGGAAACAAATATTTTTTTTTTTATACCTCCGGTATAACTTGAAATGAATCCTAAATGAAAGTAAATATTTAACTTACAAAAAAAAAAAAAAAATGATATTGATATTGTTTGATAATAATCATGATGATATGAATACAGGATGATGATAGCGAGGCGACGTTTTTGGCGACATTAATGGAATTTTTTATATGATGATAAAATGTACAAGTTTAGAATGGATTTTGAATGAATTACGAATAAAATATTAGTAAGTTCTAGAGATTTGAATTAAATTTTTTTTTTTGTGTTTTTTTATTTTATTTTATTTTTTTTTAACTTATAGTTATTTTTATTCTTAAGTACATAAAACGAATTATAAATGAGATGAAATCGGTATTGGGATAAAAGTTAAAAGATATTTGAAAGATTCTTTCTATAGAATAATAATAAAATATTGAAAATGTATAGAATGTTGATTGAAAATTTCATTTTAAAGTTGTTTAAATAGCAGTAAAGTTTATTAAGACAAAAGCAAAAAACAAAAAAAAAAAAAGTAATAAAAAAATAAGAAAATTGGTTATTTCATCTTTTCTGTGGGATTATATGCTGTTTGTTTTATTTTCCCGATCGATTTTATTCGATTAAAAGTTTTTCAAATTAGTTTTTCTTTAGTTTTTTTGTTTTTTGCTATGTTTTTCTTTTCTTTTTTTTAAATGTAATGAAAATTGCATTCTTTTTACACAGTTTTTCTAAAGAAAGTTAAGAATAGATGATGATGCAATCAGATATTAATAATATTTAATGTGATGCAATAAAGAAAAAAAGAAAAGACACCAGAAGATAGAGTAAAATAATTTTCATATTTTTTTTCAAAGTTATTTTTTTTGTTTTTTGTTTTTTTTTTTTTTAATCATAATATTGTATGAAGATGAGATCATATTTGCATATTTCATCCGGAATGTTCATCCTTTTAATTTTTACTTTTGTTTTTTTTTTCTGCTTTTAAAATAAATATAATATTTAATGAATTTAAATGAGATAATACTCTTTATATTGTTATTAGAATAATAATTTTATATATATATATATATAAATATATATCTTTGGGCAAATAATATAGAATTTATTGTCTAGATTAATAATAGAAAATTTTAAGATAAAAATCCATAAAAAATTTATTTAAGTATTGAAAACATTTTTCAATATGAGATAGATAATATAGTTAAAAAAAAAAAAACACAAGAATTTTGAACTCTAACTTCTTCAGAACTCTAAATAAACTTGTAAGAATCAAAATCAACTAAAACGTTTTCAATGGCGGAAAATTTAATTTATGGTAGTAATAAATTAATGAATGAACATTTAACAAGTACGTTTGTTCGAAAAATATTACAGTAAATAGTACAACAACTTTTAGGACCCCGTCATTTAATGTTATCTTTTCTTTATCTTTATTTATTAACCAATATGTAAAGCAAAAAATCTGTCTGTTTCTTATAGTTTGTCCTTTATGTATTCTGTTGGAATATTTCTTTTGAATCCAGGAAATCTCTGAATTTTCTTTTAATTTGTTAACATAATGTTCATTCGAGAGTTGGTCAAAAGCTTCCCATTTTTTTGATGTTATTTCCTATTAAAGGCTTAAAAATATAATGTTTCAGGATTTTTAAAAATTGAACGTATTCACTTCTTGGCAAATGTAAAAATTATAAAGGTGAGATGTCAAAATTAAAACGTTTGTGTGCATGTTTAAAACGTTTTCTAAATTAATTAGAGTTTTGTTAAAATTTTAGAATGTAGCAGCTATATAAGTCTACTGATGGTTTTGCAGAATTTTCTTTATATACAATTTTAAAAAATAAATATGTGCATTTTTTTTTGTACATTCCTCTACTACATAAATGTGGACAGGAAATTACACAGCCTTTCCTGTTCAGGCGTGCCTCTAAATGTCGTAAGGTGGAATAACTTTTACGACGTTTGTGGGATTCGAACCTACACTCCCTTGGTGTTTACAGCGTATTTTATACGCTCTTACCCACTAGGCCACCGAGACCCCTATATGTACATGTTATTTCTTTAAAAACAAAAAAATAATTTGAAGATTTTTTTTTGGTATTTAATAGCAACATTTAAAATTTTTAAAGCATTTTGTAAAGAAATTTAGAAAAGAATTTTTTTATATACAGTCAAATATGATTAGGAGCAATAGTCAAAATGGCATACCAATTTTTGTTCTTTAGAAATTGCAAAATAAAAATAAATTTATAAAAAATAGAAATAAAGATTTTTGAATACATTAAATAAAAGTAATTATTCTTCAAAATACATACATTACATACATATTTTAAAAAGAATGAAATTTTATCTCCTCAAAAGTAAAATTTCTTTACAAAATACATAAATATGGCGGTAAACATTCCTGTTATAATAATTTTTAATATTATCGCCATCTATTGATAAACATTTTTACTATTTTTACTATTATTTTTGTAGCCAATTGCTTTCAGAAATGAAATAGAAAGAAATCCCCTAAGCAATTCTTGAATTTTCCTTCAAGAAATTTTTCATTGTTTTTAAACGGAAAAAAAATTTCTTTAGAGCTGCATCCGTTATAAAAACTTAAGTTTGCATCCTATACAGAACTTTAAAATTTCACCATTAAATATTTAAAAACTTACTACATTTGAGTTTAAATTATTATTATGCTTCCAATTAATTATTTATATGTATGTATATGTTAATATATTTTTTAATATATTTGAATAAATCGTTGAAATTCCAACACAGTTTAAATTCGTTTTGTTTTCGTTCAGTTTTGTGTTAATTCTGTGAACAAAATCTATACATACAGTTTCCATAAATGATAAAGAAAGAGTATATTTTCAGCTCATTACACACGATTTATTCTGTCAAAACATGCACTAAAGTCATTAACTAACAAAAACTCATTATGTGTACCGTTAAGTTCTACTATATACTAATATTATATTATATACATACATATCTTTATATTATTAGTGTATTAACGATTTTATAATCTGTTAAAGTAGTTAGCCGTTTCAATTTTAAACAAGGGTCATATTATTTGTAATATAGGGAATAAAAGGGATATTTTACACCACAAGAGAGCAATTACTTGTATTATTGTTGTACACCCTTCTAATTTAAATGTACACTCACGTATTATTGTTTTTGAAAATGGTCTTATTTTACTGCTATTTTCGTTTTTTTTTTTTTTTTGTATATCAGAAGGGGATAAGTTAACGGAAGTTAATAAGATTATAACTATGTATTTCAACAAATAATCTAATGTGAAATTGCAACTAACTGTAAATCTTTTTATTTAAAAAAAAAAATATATACACTGTTATGTGGTGATGTAAAATACCTTCAGAGAGAAATATTGAAATTTATTTAATTATAAGTTAGACTAATAGGTATAAAAAATATAAATAAATATGTTCTATCTTTTTCTTTTTTTTTTCAGATTTTTTCTTATATTTTTTTGTCTTTTTTAAAATTTTCTAATAACTAAATGTGGTGTATTTAGTAACCATTCACTCCCAATTTAACAAAATTAGTGAATGAAGTGGAAAAGTAATGGTAGTTAAAAAGTATGCACAGAAGCAACTATTGCAATATGTGTGTGGAAAATGCGTGACATAACCTCATTTTATATTTTTAGAATGTCAGACACGTAAACAAGAACTTATAACTATGTAGTTATCATATGTATATCTATACATATTATATAAAAAGAAGAAAGAAATAGAAAAATTTATTTATTTCTTTCTTTTTCTAATAATATCTAAAAACAAAACACTAATATTAACATGTATTCACATTTACTTAAATTACAGCTACTAACAAAATATTAATACATATTATATTAATGTATAAATTTATGACTTATGTTTATATTTTAATTGAAACTCTACACTTTAATAGCAGATATGACGGATATGTATTGAAAAAATTAAATTGATTGTCATTTTCTCAAAATTAAGTTAAAAATTAACATTTAGCCTTCTATCGTCATTATCGTCATTGTTATCAAAGTAAGAAAGATTCAGGTAATTAGTAACAAATGGAATTGCTAAAATATACAGAGATAAAATTTAGTTTAAAATCCATTCAGAAAGTATTAATGTTCAAAAATGAACTTAAATAAAAAAACCAAAATCTCAATAAAAAAAATTAGTTCATTGCATTTGAGATTAAATCACAAAAAATCAACTCTTTTTATCTGGTGTAATATTTTTGTAAAATACTGTATATTTAATAATGTACGTATCAAAATGAGTTCTTTTAAACTTTAACCCCTTTAGGCGCGTCGGTTATTCATAATAAAAAAAAAAAAAGAAAACAAATTAGCCCAGGGAACAAAATTTCTACATTTGTTTTGTCCTTCGTTAATTTTGTGTTGTTACATATTTGTTACTTTTTAACCCTTTTACTAAATATAATTTGTTAATAATATTTTCCCATTCTCTTCCCCTATATACTGTAATATGCCTTCCGAAGAATTTTAAGTATTAATTCACAAATACTTAAAACAAAGAAATTTACGAATTTAGTCAACTTCAATATAAACGGGAATATTGTAAAATATAAAGAAATGAATTTTAACAAAAATAACAAAAAAATAATTGTAAATGGAGAAAGAAAGATTAAATTGAAAGTGAAAGAGAAAAAAAAAAATTAAAAATATATTGTATAGATATTCGTGTGAATACAAAAAGCATAAGCATAGAAAACAAACCCAATACGAGGGCAAAAATTAAAATAAATTTATTTCGTTTTTTATTCATATCATGTCAAATATGGCAAAAACAACAACGGTATATAAGTGAAGTAAGAAAAATAAAATATTTAAAAATAAAATTGATTCTGTCTAATAAAGAGATATACTTCTATAATTATAGAGTCACCATAGTAATATTTTTTAACACTTATTAATTATTAAATATTATTTTTATTAAAAGTGAATCGACTGAAAATTAGAGTTAGTTTAGTTTAAATTCCTATAGGTACTGTCATAAGTATGTGCTATTGAATCGTACCCATTAACGAATACATTTTTTTTCCTTCTGCTTCTATTCCTTAGTCTCAAGACATTATATCGCGCAAGCATAGTTAAAACATTGATAGCACTTTATAAGTGCGCAATTTTGGGTTTATCAAGTTAAAATCCCACACTACCAAGAAAGCTGAAGATTTATTGTTAAATTTAGATATTAATGAGTATCATTTGTTTTTCTACTATAGATAAAATGTTATAGCCAATCATTTTCAATAGTTAAAAAGAATTAAATGTCAAATGGAATTAAAAGTCCGTGGAAATGTCAAAAGAATTAAAATAAATAATTTTTTTATTACAACTATGGCAACTCTAAAATTTATTTAAATACGCAGAAAAAAGGATTACATTATGATGATTGTGCGTATGTTATCATCATATAAGGTTAGTGTATTATATTCACTATAGTTGATCTGTTATTCTTTGAATTAGTACAGTTATAGTACTTTAATTTTTCATTTTAACAATTATATTTTTTTCTCTTTCCTTCATTGTTTTTTTTTTCTTTTGTCCTTTGCTTTTTTCTTTGTTTTTACCTTCAAAAGTTTTTGGGTACAACATGTATTTTATAATGCGACAACTAACATACGACAATTTAAAATAAAAAAATAAATTTATATGAAAAAGGGACAAATGACATAAAAAGAAAAAAAAAAATGAAAAGAGAAATAAAACATAAACAAGGGGAGTTCATTAAAAATTAAAAATTGAAAAATAATGAACCCGACAGTTAAAATATGTTTGTAACACTTTTGTTATGTTTCTTTTTTTTCCTTTGTATTTTAATATTATTATTTGACATTGGAAAAATAAAGAATTTTTTTTAAATGTGAAATTATTTTTAGGCGGGGGCGGCAGAGAGAAATATTATAATTGGGTAATGCTACTACCATAGTACAAAATTATTTTAAATGAAAATATTTTTTGATTAATTCTGAAAATTTAAATATAGGTAATGAAAATACTTATTATCTGCATTTTTATTTGGCTGGGCACTGAAATTTATCGAATAGTCGAATGTAATTTTTATTTCCAACATAGTTTTGCGAGAATGAAACGATAACTTACCTAGTTGAAAGATAGAGTGCAAGAATTATCTTTTTTTTTTTCTTAGAATTTGACAGCAATAGTATAAGTCTTGTAAAAGAAATATTAAATTACTTTCCACTAGTGTGATTGAATTGGTAAATAAAAAGATTAGTCAATATATTGTCGGAGATATAGGATTTAGAGTATACAATTTGTTTGATTCTTATTGTCTCGTATCATAAGAGATTTAGAGAATAAATATTGGTCAAAAAAAATAAACTATCAATCAATAACAAATGGCGTTGTGGTTAAGTCGTTAGCCTATTAATCAAAAGGCCTTGAGTTTAAATCTCGATCATTTATTAGCTATTAATACATAATTTTTACATTATTTTTGTATAAAACAATAGATAGCGCACAAATATTGCAGCTCTTTTTATTTCGTAATCGGGAACAATAGGAACAGCCGAGTAATCAACGATTTAGTGAAAATATTTATGCAAGAACCTCAAGCTTATAATCAAAATTTTGTTACATTGTCGATGTCCTATGCTGCTGTGGGAGTAGAATGGAAAAAAATTAACATAGATGTGGTGATTAGATTTCTCTTTGATGTCATTATACATATCATTGGTACAGGTAAATTATGCCTCACGATGTTAAAAAAAAAACATTTTTATTTTAGAAATATTTGAAATTGAAAGTAACGTAGCTTTAGATATGATTTTATGTTATTATTGTCGATTCTTACTAATATATGGTATGTAATCTTTCTGATAATTAATGAATTTCAATATTAACCATTAAATTATTTAAGGGTCTTTACAATAATCACAGAGTTGATCACTTGAACTTCCCGACATAATACATCGGCATACCTTTAAAAAATATTAAGACATTAACTGTAACATTAAATTTACATGATAATGTAAATTGATTTTTATTTTCATCTCATCTACATATTACGATGGAATTAGAGATGAAACGAAACAAGTAAGAGAAGAGAAAAGAAATGGTATAGGTAAATGTACAGTATATGTTATGATGAATAAGGATGAATTGATGGTGGGTGTGAAGTTAAAATTATTTCCATTATTGTTTCGTTTTGTTTTTATCTTTGCCTATATTTTTTGTATTCCACACATGTACAAAAATCACATATGTAGAAAAAAATTCAAGTGGTTTTTAAAAAATTCCTTTTGATTTGTATTTTTATTAAATAATATCAAAAGAACTTAATTCGAAAAATGTATTGGTATAACCCTCTTTTAAAATATTTTGAAAACATTGAAAAAAAAGGGGCTGATTGTATTGCAAGGTGGGTGGATAATATAGTAAAAGATTTGTAAATCTTTCTGGGGTTTTTTTTTTCCAATTCAAATTCGAAAATGAATCCTTTAAAAAGATTCTTATGAGTCAAATGTTATTTTTTGTTGTTGTATCTGAGAATGCGTAAATATATAGAATTTATGCAGATTGAAAAAATAAAAAAAAAGTACATAAAATCAATTTAAAAAAAAAAACAAAAAAATACAATAAAAAACAATCAAAGGCATAAAAAAAGAAAAGAAAAACAAAATAAAAAGAAAAAATAAACATGTGGAAATCTTTTTACAAAAGTAAATTATTATGTACTTAAGTGTTATGCAATTATCAAAAAAAAAAAAAAAAAGAGATAAAAGACCAGAGATTTTCCTATTGTTATCTCTTTCTTTTTTAACTTTTTGTTTTTTAATTAAAAATTTTTATTTTTTGTTTTTTTCATTCAAGTTGAAATTATTATCATAAAGGATTTCAACTTAATTTTTTTTTCAAAGGATTTCAATAAGGATATAATAATTTTTGTTAATTTTTCAAGAATATTATAATGAAATACTTATATAAATATATTCATATACTTAAAGGTATATCTCAGGAACTTAAATGTTTCCCGATAGTGTAAGAATTAAAGGGTTATATAATTGGAACTATAATTACAGATTTTTTTTTAACATAAATTGTACAAAGGGGAGAACTACAATAATTTGACTAAAAGTAATTTAGCCTATGTTATATGAGATGTTAAAAGTTATAAAATATTTAAAATGAAAGTTCAAGTGTATATTATAATTTTTCCCCAAAATTAACTTTCTACTATAGAAGTAGAAGTATATAAATTTGAGTATGGGCTTTAAAAATCCTATATTTTCAGTTGGTTTTATTTTTTTGTACTTGATTTTATGTACAGCTTTTAAAGAGTTTTATATCTGTAATTTCTTTATTTTAAAATATTATATTTACTTGTAAAATAAATTCAATTGCAATCATGATGTCTAAAATTGATCACACATTTTCAGTTAAGTTTTACTTGGAAATTACATATTAGACGTCTACAATCGTATTATTTGATTAATTTTTTCCGATTTATTTTGAAAAGCCTTTCTAATTTTCTTCTAATACATTGTTATATATTTAAGTTTAAAATATTTTAGAATTTTAGATTTTTTTATTTATAAAATAAAAGTTAAACTAATGTTTCTATAAAGAAAAATGATCCTTAAAGAATTTAGGTAAAGTCGTAAAGAGATAATCCAGAAAGATAATTTAATGGACCTACCTATAATCAATAAAATAAAAATAAAATATCAATGAACCATGTAGAATATATGTACATTTTAGGTGGTCATCTATTACAAAGTAGAGTTATTTTTTTTTACCTCATCACTGCTAAAACGTGAATCCGATTGTCACCAAAATTCGTTTTGTTAATAAAGTCTTTGGATAGATTTCAATAAATTTTTAAATCCTAGGTGCATATTTTTAAAACTAATAGTAATTAGAAGTTGTATAAATTAAAATAGGCGGGTACGGTATTAGGACAAAACCTTTTTGCAAAATTTCAAGTTTATAGAACCAAGTATTCAGGAAGGTGCCATACAAATTAATATTACTAATTGCTTTCTTGAAACCTATTCTGGTATAACTAAGTCTACAACAAAACTATAAATAATGTAATTATCACGAACCAATGAATGGTTGTGAGTTAACACTCAGTGCGGATATGTTTCGATAATTTTTGAATTGAGTTAATATATTTTTATTATTAAGTTTAATTTATTCAACTATTTGCTTAAAAATTTGCTTTAAATTTGACCGAAAAAGAAAATTTAATGAATTTCATACCTACTTTTTATAAAACACGCTGTTCATATTTTTATTCTTTTTTTTGCATTCCTATTAGTTTTCAAAATTGCCTGAAATACTCTACTATTGTTTAAATCTAGTAAATTCTACTAAATCCTAATCTTGTTTAAAAAGATGTTTAATATAACTAAACAAAATATTAATCTATAGTCGACAATCGACATCTAGTGCAATAATCCAATTTCAAATATTCAAAATTTTATACCTAAAATTTAACAAAGAAAACTTATTACAGCCACCTATTATAGCCCATCTACAGTAAAATCTTTTAGGGAACTGTTTTACATTAAATAAAAACAAAATATTCTTACCAACATCACCATATCCATATTGCATTCAATTACATATTACAATTTTTTACCATTATTTAATTAAATTTACAATTTTAATTTTTCATTGGCCGGTCATTGAAATTAAAGTTAATGAACTTCAAGATTTTAACCATATCAATAGAAAATTTAAAAGTTTTTTAATCTTTAAACAGAAATTTTCTTTTTCCTCTGGAAAATTTATTATGTATTATTATTTTTAATTCTTTTTTTTTTTTTTTATATTATTTATATTTGGTTTGTAAGGTTTTCTTGGTGTATTCCAGTTTAATTTCCTCCTAAAGAAAAAAAATTATTGTTTTACGCTACATTTAATTCATGTTGTGGAAAAAAAGATGAGATTTAAAAAATAACGAAAAAAAAAAACAAAACCATAGTAAAATCAGAACAAAACAAAAAAATAAACGTAACCATCAGATTTTGATATTTTTTTTTTTTTTTTTGGCAAAGACTAATTTTTCATTAGTCGGCAAATTTTCTGCAATATTTGTCTAGAAAATAAAACATTAGAGAGCACAGCCTGATAAAAATTACGCACTAGTATACAAGTAAATTGCAAAAAATTAAAAATTATACAACTGGAACTGAAGAATTGTATAATCGGTGTTAAAGAATTTCTTTTAAAATCTAAACATTGGTGAACATTCCATAATTTAAAAATAGTACTAATTCCAGCCTGATGTTCAGATGGAATAGAACACCGCATTATCTTCAGTGTTTATTTGTTAACAAAAAAAAAAAAAATCTAATACATATAAGCAAAAATTTTAAATGAAGTTGAGTTGTGCAAACTTAAATTTTTTAAAAATGCAAATATACATTGTGTGGTAAACGTAAGAGATAGATATTTTTTATTTTTCTTCTTTGCCACTCCTATAAGGAGCATAGGGCATCCACTAAGTCATTTATTTTTCACATTTGACTAAGTTTTAGTTTCTAGAATCATTAATTTCACTAAACCATAGAGTACTTGGCTGCTAGTGTACAAGACTATGAGACGTTTCTTTTATTTCTACGCCATCTATTATCTTATACAAGAATTATGGTTTTACTATTATTTTTATTATATAGCTATTACAATATGATATTAATTACAATTTATAGGACATATAAATTTATTTTTAATTTAATTATATTCTAATAATTATATATTATAAATGAATGTCTATTATTTTTTATTAATCTATATGACACAGCCGGGGTTTGAACCCGAGACCTTCCGTATGAAAGGCCGGTGTCTTAAGAACTACATCATTGGCTGGAATTACACCATATGCAAAAATAAATATATTTGAGATGTGATGGATTGAATTTAAAGTCGATTTAGCTGAGTGCTTCTATCCGTTCTTATATAATAATGAACTTGAATATGATTTTGTGCTGGAGGTAAGTGAAATGAAGTTTTTGCTCAACAATGTCATCATCCATTCGTTTATAATTTGTATTTAGTGGATTGTCTTTGACTAAAGTGATCTATAAGAAGCATTATTAAATAATTCGGCTATATTATTATTGTAGGTTACTAAAAAGTATATTATAGTGGAATTTTCGAAAGTATTTTAACATAATAAATATTACTAGTTATTATTATATAAAAATGATAGTACTTTAAAACCGATTAATATTCTCGGCAATTTCCTTTTCCAACAGAAGAATCATTGACTTGTTCTATAAATTTTTTGTTTTCTTTTTTCTTCTCTTTTTTTGTATAGTATATGTTAAAAAAAAAAAAAAATGCATTCAATTGGCTTAATGTTGCCTTTGTTGCGATTATATTATGTTGCAAAATGCGAAATATTTCAGATAGTCATGTTGGCGCCAACCTAATTTTCTTTTTTTTTTTGCTTTCTTTTTTTTTTATGCATTTTATTCTAACTTTTCAATATTTCTTCATGGTCAGAGGAAATTCTTTTGTATAGTTTTTTTCTTCCCTATGATCTGTGCATTTATACACACACACACAAACAAATATAGAAACATTTTATTTAACATGCAGTGATGCAATAAAATAAGAAGAAGAAAATCCTTTTTTTTTTTTTTTGTATATTTTCAATTCTTTTAGAAAATGTATCTTTCCTGACATGAAATAATGTTGTATTCAGTGTACAGTAATGGAAAATCAAAAAAAAAAAAAAACAAATAAAAAAATTGAAAAATGTTAAAAAGGAATTTGGCATAATAAAATACACAAAAGAAAAAAAAAATTTTTCATCCGCATTGCTATTATTTGAAAACGTTATTAGAGTCAGTAGTATTAAAGCTAATGCCCTTTCTATATAAAATGATGCTTGCTTTTTATTTCATTTCTTCAGAAATGTTTAAATGCATGCATTGGTTTTACTTGAAGTCTAGGTCAGTATTTCTTATATAATATATGCATTGGAATTCGATTTGAATTGAATTTGAATTGGGGATTTGTTTTTTATTTTCTTTTTAGACTAACAAAAAAACTAAAAATGTAAAATAATTGTTTGTTTTAAAAAGAAAATAGATATTAGTGTAAAGAAATAAAATGAATATTTGGTTTCTTCTTTATTTATATTGTATAAAAGTGTTGAGATTTCTAAAGTAATATAAAAATTTCTACAAAAAGAAAAAATAAAAATCAACAAAGAAAAATGATGAGAATAAAAAAAAAAAAAAAATACTTAAAATATATTTTAAAAATATTTAAAAATCTTTGCGTAATCCTCAAAGTAAATTACAATAGTTAACATAATGTCCTTATTTTAAATAAATTTTGAAAGAAATGTTTTAAAAGGAAATTGTAGTATTATCTACTTAAATTTTGTAGTATTTGTATTTCAAAAGGTTCAGAATTTTAAAATATCATATTTTGTTTAAATTTTGCGCTATTCTTTAAACAAAATTCCACTATATTCTGCTAATAAAATAGGTAGTATAAAATATGTGAGTCCCTGATGCTAATAAAATAGGTCGAGTAATATTCTTGTTATTTTTTCTATTACTGTTTGCTATATTAGAGTTCTCAAAGCGTGGCGACATTAAAAGTTTAGATTTTTGTATTACAAATAATATAATATTATTGCCATCCTTTTTTCTTCATTGTCCAGTAAATTGATTCTATTAAATGTTACTTATTGAATTTATAAATATTATGTTAATCACCTATATTGTCATAGCCTGATTTCCATTTAATTCTTCGTTGCTTCTAAGAAATTGGATGTCATGGAATATAGGTAATTAAATATGCAAATAGCCTCATTTATTGTTTAGCTGATAGTTAGTCTAGGTTGTATAGTTTGAATCTATTAAACAGGAAGTGGTTTTAGTGTAATGAACATGTTCTTACAGTATCATTTAATTAGTGCAACCAAATCAATTATTCGGTACCTTTTAATATTTTTTACCTAAGGTAACCCCGAATCCCCAAAAAACAAACAAAACAGAAAAAAAAATCTTCTTAGGATTTCATTTGTAATAATTAAAAGAGAAAAAAAAAAAACTCAATGTAAGGTTATTTTTATCCTTGAAATTTTTTTAATCAACCGCAAATTTTTATGCGTAAAATAAAATCCTTCAGACTTTATAATTTATTATAAAAAAAAGAATAAGGTCAATAATCTCATACATTTCTTGTACCTTGTTCCTATTTTAATCCTCATTATGCCCGACTTTTTAATTTAAAAAATTGAAAAAAAAAAACGTATATGTATATTTAATATTATAGGTATGATGTATTCATGATTATTCAGTCTTTAATTAAAATTAATTTTGTTTTTTAATTCACTTCCTTTTTACATAATATATATATGAGTTTTATTTTATTTCTAAATATATAAAATAAAAACATTGAAGGAAATTTAATAAAAACCTTCTAACAACGTATCCCTATAATACTAATGAATAAAAGTGACATAAAAGAATAATTTCATAAAGTTTTCAACCACTAACAATTTACCAAGTTGTTGTAATGTGTATATTAACATTAAAAAGGAGTATGGCAATTTAATATAAGATGACTTTACACTTGAAAGAATTCAATATAATATTTCATCACTATTTAATACATAGTGACTGGTATTTTTTGCTATTTTTAATAAAAGCTTTGAAGTAACTCAACCTTTTTAACTAACTAAATTCTATAAAAAGAAAAATTTAATTTATTCATTTCAAAATTTTAATTAATCGTACAAATTGTATAATGTCGGTCTATAACCCTAACTCTATGTTTAGTTGGTTCTTTTGACTTGGTCATGTATAAAATGATTTTTTTTTTTTTTAAAACCATAAATTTAACAGACTATAATAAGTCAGAGTCAAGTCATTAAAATGTACATATAAATTTTATGTTAAAGTGTACACATTTAATACATACAAGAAATAATAAATAATGTGAAAGAAGAAGATTAAAACAAAAAATTACACTTAATTGAAAATCATCCTAAAGGTGTAATAAATAAAATTTTCTTTAAATTTTTATAGATTTTTACTTTTGTCATTGTGGTAGTCCTATTACTTATAATCTGTTTATTTTATTTGAAAGAAGGGAAAAAAAATCACTTGTAACAAACGTTACGATACTTAAGTAAAAAGAAAATTTTTGTTAAATCACTGAATAGTACCGACAAATTTATTGATAAATTTTTTTTTTTTTAGTTTATTCCATAAATGTAACATAAATGTGATAAGGAAATCACACAGACTTTCCTTTTTAGGCGTGACTGTAACTATCGTAAAAGAGAATTATTCTTACAGCGTGTGTGACATTCGAACCAACACACTCCCTCGGTGTTTACAGAGTATTTCAAACGTTCTTACCCACTAAGAAACCGAGACCCCAATAATTATTTTTTTCATTTTTAGATGGGTGCAGGCTTCAACTTGAATATTTATTGGATGTAATATACAGCTTTTCTTAAGAAAGGAAAATTTTAGCCAGAAATGAACCGAGTAATATTAAATTTCAAGTTAGGGTCTTCTATGGTATTTTAAAGGAGGGATTTTAGATTAATATTTAATATTTCTTAAAATGTCGTAATAATAAAATTTAAAATGAAGAGGCTGGCATAAAATAAGCCTTAATTCATATATTCCTAACTTATAAAAATGCAAAGTTTTTCGTTTTAGAATTTGTAATAACCTTTCGTTTTTCACTTCTTAGCCCGGTACCAAAATGCATACTTTGTAATTATTTAGTTTTTATTCCCACTTCGGAGTATGTCATGATAAATTTCATAAATCTGTAAGATTTTGGATTCATAATTTTGAATTTACCACTTTTAGCAAAAAAATGCCTATAACATGTAGAAAATAGAAATGATGAGATTAATAACTTTAGAACGGTTTGCTTTACAGAGAAGCAACAAAATGTATTTTGTATGTAGCTATAGGCTTAAATTTATTGATTTTTTTTAACCTAATATTAGATAATACTTGTATTGCACTTAATGAAGGTTTGAAGATTTTAATTTCAAATGCAATTTAATCTTGTAATAAAAATATTCATAAATATTAGATAATGAATGAAAATTCAAAAAAAAAAAAAAACAAGCATTCCCTAGTAGTTGGAATACTTTTCCAAATTCCATAAAATTAATTCAAATTTATCGCAATTTTTAAAAACTAAATAAAAAAAAAATTATATTTAAATTTTACACAGACAATCAAAATTTATAAATTGTCATCTATCTAATTTACCATAAAAAGGAATTTATTTTTATACATGAATATATCCTGCAGCTAGACAAGTTTCATTGAAATCAATTCCTTTTCAATTATTTTTTCAATTTGTTTTTTTTTTTTTAGATGTCCTACAGTTGCTGATATTCTCATCATCTTAATTTCTTATTATTTTTGTTTTTTTTTTTTTTGTTTTTTGCATCTAAAACATTATTTTTTATGTATACAAATAAGTGTTAAAATATATTTTTTATATGTATATTATAATATGTATAAAAAATTATCAGTATTTTATTGTTCTCTGCATGTTGCTACTGATAACTTGAGATTTAAATAAATTTCTTAAATAAACTATCATTGTCATAAATAAGTTTTATGTACATGTGCCTGCGTGTATGTTTGTGAATACGTAAAAATAAGCGATGAAATATAGAATAAATTGATTTTAAAATGCAGAAAATTTATATCATTATCATTTACTTTCAGATATTAATCTATTAGTTTTGATTTTAATCTTAACTATCTTAACTATATAATGGTAAATGTTTAACATATTAAAAATACATAAATAAATTATATTAGCCTTGAGGGATGCTTTTATCGAATGGTATACAAATTCTCAAGGATAAAAAGATTTTTCTTTATAAGATAAAAAATAATGTTATAAGACAAGATAAAATTAATCAACAGGAAGTAAAATTAAATTCCCTATATTTTATTATACTTTTTGACTGCATTTTCAATTAAACGGCCATACAAATCAATACAATGATCCTTAGATCAGTTTAACTCTGTCAATTTTTTTTGTAATCCAGAGTCACCTTAAGATAAAAAAAAAAGTGTAAGAAAAAATTATTATTGAAATGAAGTTTTTCATAAAAATTTATACTATAAAATATCTAATTTATAAAGTTCTTGATCACAAGAAATATGTATATAGAGCTTAATTAGCCCGATTAACAATAACCATCGATCTTTATGTTTTTGAAATAAACTTATAATAGTAAAATTTACACAGAAAACAATGATCAATTAATCATTTAAGTTTAAGAAAATCTTATTTTTACTTATAGTTGTTGAAATAAAATGAGAGAAAAACCAGTAGGTATACATACCTAATTTAATTCATTGTTCTTTTCTTGTTTTTATGCTATCTACTCTTCTTCTAAAGTTAACCGACTTATGTGATCTCATGATCGTGATCTGTCTGCTAATTGATTATGTTTCACTGTGTTAGTTGTATCATTTCAAAATAAAGATAATAACACAAATCTTTCTAGAAAACAAAATCTGAACAGTCGTCATTTTAGTATAGCCAGCTATTTCGCTTCGCAAGCTTCCTAATATTACCATAACATTTCCTTCTTTCCTACCGGTATTTTGCACCAAAGAAAAATTTCATATTATAATTTTAGCCGGATATTCAGAATTTATAATTTTTAAAGCAATTGGGTTAATTGAACAAATAAGGTAAGGTATGTTAAGGTACTCAGGTTCTCAATTTATAATGCTGAGTTCGAAAACTCTTATTTTTCATGTGCTAATCACTTGGTGATAGGTAAAACGATAACATTTTTAATAAAGTTTTTTTACTGAAATCCCAAAGTGGTTTGTTAATTGGTTTGTTTATATATGTTAAGTTATAAAAGTACATAAAATATATTTTATTTTATTTTAATATTAAAAAAATCAGCTGATTTTTATCTAAAATAAAAAAGTATATTCTCTGGAGCCGGCTCTGCTTAGTTTTAATAAAAAAAACAAAATAGCAAATTATAATTATATTTAACTGGAAACTCTAATAAAACTATATTTAAACATTTCTTTATTAATTAAAAACAATCAATGAACAATGTATAAAAATATTTTCTTATGAAATTTATCATTATTACCATCGCCATATTATCATCATTTCACAACCAGTATATATAATCCATAATTAATTTTATATTTTCTTATTATTGTAACAACCTACTATTACTGCTGTGTTGGCTACCTACATTTTGAGTTAAATATTGTACAACAATAAAATAGGTATAAAATAATATATGGATTTTATTCCTCAACATTTCCACTTGAAATAAAAGATTAGCGCTTCATTTACATTTTACGTTCGAGCATTAATTTTCTATAGATGTAATCATTGTAATATATATAACATATATACTTATATATATACGAATGACTTTTAAATTAAGGACAGGAAAGAGAAGAAATAAAATAAAAAAACGTCACCGGAGGATACGATATATTTCAAAATAATTTCAATCAAAATCGATTTACAAAATTTATAAACAAGGATGATATTAACTTAGAATGAATCCTTTATAATTTTGTTGCTGTTTTTATATAAAATATTTCAGGTATTTCAAGTAAGAAAGTTTTATACTTTTGTTTTATTGATTGTGACATTTTTGTTTTTTATTTTTTTTTTTACTCTTCAAGCAAATTTTTTTTTTTATTATTTTAGATGCAACAAATTTATCTGCTGTACTTGTTAATGTTATTGTCAGTAATGGAATGCGTATATTTTATTACCCAATCAATTATTTTTGCGTATTACAGAAGTTTATTTTTATTTTAAAAATTCCTTAGGTGCAGTTTTGTATATTTTGTATAAAAATAATTTAGCACTAAAGTATTTATGACGACGACTTGATTGTCATTCATTTGCATTGGAATATTACGCATTTTTGTATGATGAAGGGATAATATTATGTTTTAAATGCTATTGGAATGTAATGATTAAAAAAAGGAATTTTATAAATAAAATTGGATAAAAAATGATTTGGAGAATAATCGGAATGATAAAATTTATATGATGGATAATATTTGGACTTTAATAGTCTCGTCGTAACTAGTCATAAACTGACGGGGAAGTAAAATAAATTCAATTTTTTTTTCATTAGATTTCTTTTTCTTAATTAAAAAAAAAAAAAATCTAGAATGAGTTAAAATTAAGTCGAAGCGGCTTTATTACCAAAAACAATGGAAATAAAGTCGAATTATCAATTCTATCTTATTTCAAAAAAAAATTTTCAAAAAATAAAGTCGAATACAAAAAAAATAAAGTCGAATACAAAAAAAGAAATAAAGCCGAATCGACTTTATTACTAAAAACAATGAAAATAAAGACTTTATTTCACCCTCCCTGCATTTATACCATTCGGTCAAACTTTTATAAACACGTCGTTGCAAACTCTTAAGGTAACCATCAAATTATTAGTTAAAACATCTCCTGCTCTTTGGAGCAATAATACAAACACTTAATAAACACGAAAAAAATGTAAAAATTGTCATAAAAACGTAAAAAAATCTCGGCAAAATCTCAGTAAAACATAAAAAAAACCTTTAAAAAAGGGAATTTTGCAAATCTCGAAAAAAACATAAAAAAACCTTTAAAAAGGGGTAAAAGGAAAAGTCATATAGTTTTTTTTATTGAAAATTGTATTATTATGTACATTGCAACTTAACTTGTGTAATCTAAATTTGGAGAAAAATAAATTCGGAAAAATATTTTATTTACGATAACAAGTTAAGTAACACTTCTTTATAAATAACATGAGGTGTAAAAACACAGTTTTTTTTAAAATAATGTCATTGTTTTTGAACAAAATCTTATAGTGTTGTTTGGATTGGTGCATCCAAAAAGTGCAACATAAAGCTATATCCATTTGGAGAAACTGACTCATTTAACAAAATCCCAGCATGTTCAAACATTTGTCCCTGTGTTCCTTGTTTTATAATAATAGTAAGCTGATATGATGGAAGATTGTCGATTTTTTAATGTAAATTAATATCATTTAGTGTAAAGTCAATTTTCGGAATGTTAATGATATGACACACGTCCTTATTATTTCAATCTGATAAAACTTCAGTAGTGATGAAAGTGAGATAACAATTCTTGGCAATCAGTTCTTGAAACAGAGTAGCATAAATACTTGATGGTTAATGAAAAAAATTTAAGAAAAATCATTTATACATATAGTACGAGTATATACGAGTATATACTGTCAGTATAGACAGAGTAGAGTACAGAAAAATGAAAAGCAAAAGTTTCTTCTTCTATACAGGTAAGTTTCTATAGATATTTTCTGTAATGTAACTATCTGGTAATGTACAAATTAAATTTTAAATTATGATGAAATAATTTTATAATTCGAGAATGGGACTGAATGGTAGTAAAACGTATCGTATCGGTAATAGTATTGTCAATATAGTTTTGTAGCAAATTATAATTAACTAATAAAAAAAATGTTTATATACTTTTATTGCTCAACTTTAACGTAAATCATAAAATAATTTTGTTTACATCATTCCGATATTAAATTTTTAAATCTACTACATGTCATATTATAATATTATGTATGTTATAAATATTTTAATATATTATGTATCTATAAATATGTGATAATATATTGTTAAATTATTTATTATTTAATCATTGTAATATATGTATACTTATATATATATATATATATATATATGTGCAATTACAAAATTTATAAATTATACCATTATTATTATTATTATGTTATCATCTTTAGTTTTAATTTTAATAATTTAATTATAATCTCTGTTAAAATATAAAATAATCTCCTATTATTTTAAATTAATACTTATTATTTGATAAAATTATCACTTATTTATTATATTGTTATAAATTATTATTTTAGTAAATTATTATTAAAAAATTTATTATATATTTTTGATTGTTTCTAACCAAAATGGTGTTAAAAGATTTTGATTTTATTGAGATTATATTAAATCAATGAATTATTAATAATTATAAAATATATATGAAGTAATAATTTTCAAAACATATATATAAAAGAGATATTAATAAAAAAAAAAAAAAAAAAAAAGATTTATTTGTAAAATATTCTAAATCAGATTAAATTCATTATAAATATGTATTTAAAATACTTCAAAAGGATTTAAAAATATTGAAATTAGTTATTTTTGATTTATGTTTTTAGTACAAAAAAAAAAAAAAAAAACAGAAAATAAAATAATTTTTAAATAATGTATAATTATTATAGTTTCGTTTTTGAAAATTAAAATTATTTTTGTTTTTTTCCTGTTATTTCACCTCCATTTTGTTAATTTTTAGTTGTTTCCGTAACTTTTCCGTAACGGAAAAGGATAAGACGTAACTTTTTTAACCATATAGGGATAGTACAAATTGTTGATAAAACACCTAATCACTTTAACTTAAGGGATAATAGTAGGCGGTGAAATACTGAGAAGCCTCCCATCCCACGCCTCCATGGAAGTTCTCAATGTAAAAGTTTCCCACGAGTATATAACTTTACTATACTCTTTAATATTTAACTGTAATAAGAAACGAAATTTTGTCATCTTATTTTTAAGGTCTTAGTTAATATTTTTATACAAGTATGAACGTATGTTCAAGTGTATAATAAATTTGCATTATTAATATTTAATATTTTTTTTTTTGTTAATTTATTTTTAATTCTTTTTTTAAATTTTTATTGGTATTACATTTTATTTAAATTATTATTTATCCTCTCTGTAGGTACTAATTGTCAGAAGTTGAATGTTAAATGTGTTATTTAATAATTTTTGTAGTTTAGGAAATATTTTAAATTTTTTGAAGGAATCTTACAAAATTTTCAAAGTGATGTAACTAGCCTTAAAAGACTTCATATCTAATTTAGACTATGAAGGAACTTTGTACAATGTAAATGAAATCTAAAATATTGAATAAAAAAAAATTAAAATGTTATTAAGTAAAATTTTCCTTTAGAAAAGAAAAATATTGAAAAGTATTATGTAAATATTGAAAAAATATCTGTCATCTAAAGCTAAATATGGCGACATTTTTAATTGAGTTTTTTTCTAAATATTATTCTAATATTGAATTTAACTAACTTTTATGAATGTTTTTTTGTTTAAATGCAATTATAACCAATGGATCGCTGCATGTAGGACGCCGGTTTATAAAAAAAAAAAGTTTCGTATCTGAACCCCAAAATATAAAGTTGAAGTATTATATAAAATATACCTAATAATAATAATAATAAATAAAGAAAAATTTCGTTTTTATTTCCTAAGGGAGGTGGAAATCCTCCAAAGACACCAAGAATTTCTCCTTGTGTCAGATTCTTATTGACTAAACCCACATTCCCCTTTGGCCAATATAATGGGATGAAACTCTTACCTGCAAACGCCTTATATTGGCTAGGGATAGGAAAGGATAGGAAAATGGATACGGAAACATTGAATTGGAAGTGGGACTGTAAGGAAACAATGAATCCGCTTATTATTATTACTATTTTGTTACAGTGACTATAGCCGTTACAATAGTTAAAACATGTAGTAGTGTATAACACCTTACTACATCAGGTAAATATTGAAGGCAACCCCCACTGCCTCTGTAATAAATAAATATTTGTAATTTAATATTTGTATTACAACTACACCTTAAAAGCAATTGAAAGTTGATTTATTTCTTCATTATGTTGAATATGCGGTAGGAGAATCAAAATAAACAAAAGTTATTAAAAAAATAAATCGATTTTTTTACACTTATTTTAATTATCTTAAAAAAATCAACAAATACACGTATTATAAAAAAATTTAATTAATTTTTGTTTTTTTTAAGTTACGATATTTTGTAACTCCACTCTTACACCTACTGTTTAAGAGATTAGTTGCAAAATATCGTAAGTTTTTTTTAATACATTTCAGTATTTTCCTCAATTTGAGTTTGATTTAATGTCTCCTGAAAATAGATAAAACCTGAATATAAGATTCTGTGATCTGAGACGAACTTTGCTCACAACTAATGCTAAAATAGTAGTTCTTTTCAAAGTACATCAGTATATCAGGTCTTCAAATAATATTATATAGAAAACTTAACAATATGAGAGGAAAACTTAGAAGAACAAAAGTTTAAAAAACTTTTTAAGGTTTTTTTTTTAAATAATAATAATGTCATTGACTCCTTATTTTATGCATTAAAATTTTTTTTTTTTATATTTATTTTTCAACTTTTCCCAAAAAGCTTTCATTTTTCTACTTCTTCCCTTTTAAACGCATTCAAATTTCAATTTTACATTAAGATAATTAGATACTAGTACTCGTAATCTAAACATAAAATTTTATATAGATAAAAATAAAATATTATAAGATATTTACATGATCCCAAGGGAGCTGTATCATATCTACTAAAAAAAACAAGAAACAGCATTTTTGTTCATCTGTTTTTTTTTTGTTTTTTTGTTTTTTAATAATATCTTCTCTGATTAAGTTTTCACCTTAATGTTTTTTAAGAAAAAAAAATTTTTTTAAACAGTTTTGTCTTTATCTTTTTATGAGAAACAAAATGGACACAACAAATGCATTTATAACCTAATTTTAGAATAAAAGAAGGAAATTTTTTTTTTGCTTTTCTATAGATAATCTAAATTTTTTTCTTTTATTTTTTTTTCAGGTGTTCTAGATTAGGATGTTTAATGATACTAATGGTAAAGCTAAAAAAAAAAAAACATTGGAAATTTTGGGATTTTAACAAAAACGGAAAAAAAAACATTTTTTGACAATTTTTTTCATTGTCATTTATTTTCCATAAAAAATAATAATCCACAGTAGAATAATTTTCTTTTGTATATTATTCGTGTATTTTTTTTTTCATTCGTTTTTTTTTTTTTTTTTTAATTTTTTTTTTTCTGAAAATAAAAATAAAAAATATTCTATTAAAGAAATGATATTTCATTGCAAAAAATAAAACAAAAAGACAATTTTTAAATCCCAAAATATATATTTTTTTTGTGTTACAAATAAAAGTGAACAAAAAAAAAAAATTGAAAAAAAAAATATAAACTAAGGAAAATTTGTGTTCTTTTTGTTTTCATTTGACATCCAAAATCCTTCAACATATACAAAAGAAAAAAAAAAAAAACAAACCACAAAAATATGTTTTTTATTTTATTTTTCCAATTTTATTTCATTTTATTTTGTTTTTCTTTTTTGTTGTTTCTATTTAACACTTATCCTTTCGCATTTTCAGGACCTTCGTCTTTATGTTTTATATGTTTAATATATTTTGTTTTGTAAAAAAGAAAAAAAAAATGAAGATTCCTTGTTTTTTTTTTGAAAAATAAAAAAAAACCAACACACTCGCATAAACAACAAAACAAAATAATCAACAACCGAACGAAATCCCATGTCGCGTTTTCTTCTACAAAAACAAAAAAAAAAAAAAAAAAATTGTGGCAAAAGAGCTGAAAATCCCCCCAAAAATTATGTTTTAAAATAAAAGTTTTTTTTTTTTTTGTTATTTCTTAAACCATTGCATTGTGCAAGAAAAAAAATCTATAGATACATAATTTGTATCTTTAAGCTTAGTTTGTATTTTGTACGTGTATTTTTCTTTAAGAGTATAGTATGTATGTATATAAAACTTTGGCTTAAATATTCAATATTGTTAAAATAAAAAAAAAAAAATGGAAAAAAAGTAGGAAAATTTATAACTTGTAAAATATTTTTTTCAATATTGTTTTTTTTTTTTTTAATTTTTTAGTATGTACTTGGTTTCAATTTCTTGGATGTTATTATGAAGTTCCTATTTTAGAATTTTCGTAATTCTTACAAAACGTTTTATTTTATTACAATAATTAAAATTGTGTCCTTTTACTATGTAATGTAAATAAAAAAAACACATCCCGAAAGCCAACATCTCATTTAAAGAGGCGAAAGTATCTCAGTTTTATTCACTACACATGAAATATCTAATTTTAAAGTATTTAGATATGTAATTTTTATAGCATTGAGTTAGTTTTTAAGGCAGTAGCTTTTTATATAATTGAAGAAAAAATTTGAAAAGATTAAGAATTATTTTCAAGTATATAAAATATTATTTAGTTACTTAATATAAGCCGCACTACACGTAAAAAATACAATTGTATTATACTAGAGAAAAAGTTTTCTTCTATATTGACAATATTATATTATATAAATTTTTTTTAAATTTACAAAGATTTTAATAAGATCTTTTTAAATTTTAACACTCTTACTACCACAGGAAAAGCTGTCAATTTTAAATTATTGTACAAATGTTATACGATAATGTCTGATAACAATTATTCTGTAAATGCAGTTGTTAGATAAAAGGCATAGTGTCATAATTCGAAAAAAAAAAAAAAATTCCAAAGTCGCGAAATTTTACAAAATGAAAAAAAAATTTCACGAAAAAAAATTTTTTAAAATAAATTCGATAAGGAAATGCTCTATTCTATAGAATACTTTAGTAGTTACGTAATATGCATGTAAAAAAATAATTAGAAGGAATTCCAGAATATTCCAGATTCCTTTTTCAGAATATATCTGTGTATGTGAGTGAATTAGGAGGAATTTTAAAGTTGAATTTAAATTTAGAGCTAGCTATTCATTTTTTACAAAATATATGTATACAAATTATATACATAGTATAGAGTTAAGATCCTAAATTAGGAGGGATTTTATAGTTTGTTACAAAATCAGGGCTTCAATAATTTTTTAAATTTCTTGGCATTGTCTTGTCAATTGCTTGTCATTAAATTTTTTTTTTAAGTGGCATTTTTTTTTGTGAAAAATTTTTTTTTTTAATTATTATGCAAACGGTATTTAGGAAATAAAATTTTGTTTTTGGAATTTCGTACTCATCCTCAAAAGTACATATTTATAGAATGAACACAATATGGTATTTTTTTATTCATTATTGTCCTCTATTTATTACAAAAATAAAATTTTAGTAATTACAATTATTCTCTATTTGTTAATATGGTATTTATGAATAATTCGTATTTTTTCTTAGCGATAGTGAATGCAGAATTCTTCACAGACGAAAAGACTGATGCAGTACTAAAAGTGTTCAATATTAAGTATATTGAAAAACGAATTTTTAATTTTTTTAAAAATTTTTTTGTAAAAATAATTAGAATTTTTTTATTCTATTTTATTTAGACCAGTTATTTCTTCAGCTGCATCTGGCTTCATCCATAAAATTTAAAAAATGCCTATAATAATTTATTTGCAGATGTTATTTGAAGATCTAGTTATTTTTGTAAGTATTTTAAATTTTCCGTAGTATGTATTATGTTGTCAATATTTCTAGGCAATTTTTTTATATTTTGAGGGAAAAAAAAAATTTTATGCGTTAAATATCTTATAAAGGACAGGTACAAATATTTCATAATATAAGAAAAAAAAAAAAAATATTTAAGAGTAAAATAATATACAACTCTTTTCAATAACTAAATATTAAATAAAAATAAAAACAAAATAAAAGAAAATACAAGAAAAAATGGAGGATAACCGAAAAGATACAAAGACGATGATTTCAATAATCATATATATTTTCCCGCAACGAGTATTATTGTAAATTCCCTTTTAATTTTTCTTCTTTTTTTTTTCGTAATAAGATTCGCTGATCCTTTTGGGGATATAATAATATATAATATTATAACACTCATACATAACAGTAAATACGACAACAAAATTACGTAAAAGTATTTGTCGTGACAGTTTATTTATTTTTCGTTTTTTAACACTCTTTTTATACGTTGGTAGGTTTAATGTAAATAATCAAGGTAAATGTATAAGAAATCGAAATAGGTTTTATTAAAATTTGTTGGTTGGTATGTAAAATAATAAAAAAAAAAAAAAAAAAGGGTTGCCATTGGTAGTTTTGCACTTGACTTTATTTGATACTACAAAACATAAGTAATTCAGACTCTCAGGGGATCCACAACATTTCCAATTTTCAATTTTTTTTTTTGTTGTTTGTGGTTTTGTGTTCGGGGGGATTTAATTTGTTTTATATTTGGTTTCAATATACTCCGTTTGGCTTTTTGTTGTTAGTTTAATTCTATTTCTTTTTTTTTTTTGTTTTTTTTACCTCTTATGAAGGTGTGTTTGTTAAACTTTTGTATGAGGGCATCATTATAATCATTTTAAAAATTAAAATTACTTTTTATTTTTAACACATATGAAGAAATTTTTGTTTTTGTTTTGTAAGGGAAAAATTCTATCTAAAGAACGTTTTAACAAAAGTATAAATCTTATTTGTTTCCATTTTGAGAGAAAAACGGCCATAGTAGTATTAAGTTAGTAATATTGTAGGTTGTAACTTAATAAAGTAATAGGAATAATAATAATAATAAGTCTAAATCTTAAGATGTACAAATTGGTATTTTTAGTAACTAACTGTTTTTATATGTAATTAAACTTGTTTTACTTAAAACTCTTCTGCTTTTATATTTTCTAAACTATACTGTACTATCTGATCATAGTTATGGTTTCATTTTCATGTGATGAATATTAGTGAAGTGGGAAAAAATTTCTCTCATGACGTAATCACAGGGTTTTATGACATAACCTGTTTTAAAAAAGGTTATATCTTTTCTAAGGTTTATACTAAAGTTGTCTTTTTAATAAATTTCTATTAAATTTTGTTTTTCTAAACTTTGACAAGATCTATAAAATATTTTTTGTTTATTTCTACAGACTACAAAAATTACTATTCTCATTTGTATTGACACACCTTGGTTGTTCTGTTCGCTTTATATATATATATATATTTTTTTTTTTGGTTTTGACTATTAAAAATGCAATAATATGGTTTTATATTTTTTTTTAACATTATTTAACATATCGTCCTGAAAAAACGAAACCAAGTAGATATAATATGTACTATAAATAAAAAAAAAAATAAAAAAAAAAGTTTATTTTATTTATTAAATATTTTTTATATTTTTTTTTTTTTTTTTTGGGAAGGAGTTAAAAAAAAAAATGAAAAAATGTTAAAAAGAAATAACAAATATCAGAATTTATTAGAAATGACAATAGGATTTGTGTTTCTTTTATTTTATTTATTTTTTTTTTAACAAAGAACCTGAATACGTAAGTATTGGGTACCCCTTCCTTATTAATAAAATATCAAACTTTGCAATAACCATAAAGACAAGTACTTTGACTTGTTAATCTCAATTAGTCTGGAAGCAAATATTTGAATCGGTGCTATGAGTAAATTTACATAGTGGGAAGTCGATTAAGTTGTCGTTAAAATTTTTTGTAATTTTTTTGTTATATTATACATACCTTTAAATTTTTATGTTAAACATTATCTGTACTCCTTTATGATTACAGGAGTTAGGAGTTGAAAAAATTAGATGTAATTTTTAATGAAAATTTTTGATTTTAATTCTGTGTTTGATCATTTGTGTCTGATCATTTGGCTTAAATGAATAGAAAGTGATTAAGTAATTTTGACTAGCAGACAAAAATTCTAATTTCAGATTATTGTTCTGAATTAGGAGTTTATTAATTAATTTAATAATTGATTTTTAGAATAGAGATTTTTTGTTTCATGTTTAAAGCTGCAAAAATATGTTAGTTAGCACTGTTTTGTTGTAAATAATAAGTAATTAGGAGCTTTCTAAATGCACTGGGATTAATTTAAGAATTTTGTTGTCATGTTTAGTTTGTTTTTCAACTTTTTTAAGATAACAGCTAATTTAAAACCGTTCTAGTTTAAGTTAGCGCAAAAGATTCGAAAAATACAATAAGTATACGAACTTATTGAGTCTAGGTCGAAAATTTTTAATTTCAATTTATTAAACCAATAGTAACAGAGATTGTTAAAATTAATTCGAGATGGGTCTAAAGCAAAAACGATAATTTTAAGGAACGGAAAAAAAAGTTTGATTCACTTTAAAAGGTAAGAGAATCAGAAGTTAATATAATATAGTAAGCAGCTTAAAAACTTTAGGTACAACAGTTCAGTAAAACCCCTTTAATAAACTTACTTATTATTGATTCCTTCTGACTTATTAGCATTTAACTTCTAGATATAGGATATAAAAATGTTTGCTAAGATATTTGAAATTTGGTAGATAAATTTGAGCAGAATTGGAGATAGCATCAAAATACTGAAATAACAACATTATGAATTATTTTTTAATTCCGATTTTCCACAATAAATTTTTTGTTTACAAAACTCTGAGTTATATGATTCTAAGATTTTTTAAAATTCAAACTTCTTGTAAAATTGCAGAATAAGCGATATAAAGCGTTCGCATATATACGTTCTCTATAGTGGGATGAACATAGATTTGGCGACTAGGCATTTCACGTTACCTACTCTGAAAATGAGTATATTTTTGCTCTTTTTCAGAAAATTTATAAAAACTCGTAATTTTCAAATTCAGAATACCGAACCCTTATAAATGTTCCTTACTTTAAAGAAGAGCAATAAAGCAAATTTTTGATATGTACCTAAAAAAGCTTAAAACAATGTAAAGTAGATAGAGATAGTAGATGCTCTGTCTGCAAAATACAAAACAGAGAATGCCTTTTTTTATGACAATTCATACCATTTTTTGCTTGGTTCTTATTACATTAGGTATTTTGGCAGAGGGATTTGTGGCAGTTATTTATAAATTCAGTTATGAATTTATGACATTATGCTCAGGTTTTTAAAATGAAGAAACACTGTCGGTGATGAAAATAATATTATTTATTATATTTAAATTTACCCCAAGTTTTATACCTTATATTTTGATAAAAATGAAAAACTTCTGACTGAAAAGAAATTTAATAAATATTTTACTGCTATAAAAAAAAAATTGTCAACTAACATTACGATCATAAAAATGATTTTTTTTTTTTCATTTAGATATATAAGTGATTTTAATTTTAATTTACAATAAAATCAACCATACAAAACAAACCCTAATCCTTTGACACCCGGAATATATGTATATGTAGGTACTTTATACATACATGAATACTTTTCACATACAAATGTGAATAATATTCACAAAAATATAATATTATACTGATAAAGGAAACTGTAAATGAAATCATAAAAGCGTTCAATTGAACTTAATTCAAAAAAATATAAAATGTCAGTGATGACAGATAATGTATGTGTCTGTAAAAAAACACTTCTTTTTAGCACATTTCCAAAAAAATTTTGAAAAAATGTGCTTATTAGTTTCACTCTGTCCGTCCGTCCGTCCGTCCGTCCGTCCGTCCGTCCGTCCGTCCGTCCGTCTGTTTACAAAACTTCTACACCGTTAAAGATAGAGAAAAAAAATTTTAACCATAGGTAGGTGTCATAAAAAAAATAATTTTGTGGAACAACTTTTTCATGTAGCCCCCCCCATTACGGAGCTACACCCCCTCAAACTTTGAAAAAGCCCTATTTTTAAATGCATATATCTTATGTTCTGCTTAAGATTTTTTCAATCTGAAAACGTCATTCGACAGGTATTTCTTTTATCTTTGTAAATTAATATCAAAATTATACAATTTTTTTAAATTTAGTATTTAAATTTACCGTTATGTTAAAACCAAATTTTGCATGATTTTTCTACTTTCATAACTCCGGCACGCTTCCAGATACAAGCTTGAAATTTTGAGGCAAGAAAGAACTTTTAGAATTAGTATAAGTTTGCTCAGAAAATTTTTTCGGACCACCCCCTGTTTATGAGCTATTAGGGCTTAAAAATTGAAAATTTGCTATTTTTAAACACCTGTAACTTAGGAACCTGCACACATTTTACTTCTACAAGATGTAAAAATTAAAGCTACAATAATATATTTTTACGTGTGTGAAAGGTTTATTTTAATTGTAAAGGGTTCCAAAGTTGCAGCTCTTCAAAATTGTAAAAAAGCCCCATTTTCAGATGTATATATCTCGGGCTCTGCGTAATAGTTTTGCAATCTAAAACCGGCAGAAGATCGAAAATTTTATTATCTATATAAAACAATATCAAAATTATGTAATATTTTGTAATTTACGATTTAAATTTACCGTTATGTGAAAACCACATTTTGCATGAAATTTCTTTTTTCATAACTCCGGCACCCCTTTAGATAGGAACCTGAAATTTTGAGACAAGAAAGAACTTTTAGAATTAGTATAAGTTTCCTCAGAAAATTTTTTGGTAACGCCCCCTCTTTAAGAGTTATTACGCCTCAAAAATTGAAAATTTGCTATTTTTAGACACCTGTAACTTAGGCACCTGTAAAAATTTTTCTTCGGCAAGACATGAAAATGAAAGCTACAATAATATATTTTTACGTGTGTGAAAGGTTTATTTTAGTTGTAAAGGGTTCCAAAGCTGCAGCTCTTCAAAATTGTAAAAAAGCTCCATTTTCAGATGTATATATCTCGGGCTTTGCGTAATAGTTTTGCAATCTAAAACCGGTAGAAGATCGAAAATTTTATTATCTATATAAAACAATATCAAAATTATGTAATATTTTGTAATTTACGATTTAAATTTACCGTTATGTGAAAACCACATTTTGCATGAAATTTCTTTTTTCATAACTCCGGCACCCCTTTAGATAGGAACCTGAAATTTTGAGACAAGAAAGAACTTTTAGAATTAGTATAAGTTTCCTCAGAAAATTTTTTGGTAACGCCCCCTCTTTAAGAGTTATTACGCCTCAAAAATTGAAAATTTGCTATTTTTAGACACCTGTAACTTAGGCACCTGTAAAAACTTTTCTTCGGCAAGACATAAAAATTAAAGCTTCAATAATATATTTTTACGTGTGTTAACAGCTTTTCTTAGTTATATAGGATTCCGGGCTTACGGCCCCTCAAAATCTCAAAAATTTCCTATTTTCAAGTTTTTTTTTATTACATGAAATTTTCAAATTTTTGTGTAAGTCACACTTCTAAACAATTTGTATTGAGTTTTGGAAATGTGCGCTTTTAAAAACCGTTGGTTTACATTCTACCTTGTTTAGGATATTTTCAGAATATGTAATTTCAGAAAATGCGTTCATAAATTTCATTTTGTCTATCTGTTGTTTGCCTGCAGGTCTGCCTACACCGTTTAAAAAAACAAGCAGTTGAATTTCAACCATCGATGAATCTTATTAAAAATTAATTCTGTGAAAGAACTGTTTTTATAATCTTATTTATTAGGAGAGATTGTCTAACAAGAATTTTGAGCCAACCAAACCAAACCATCCAAAATAAATTGGTACAATTTTTCTCACAAAAAAAAATTCTAATGGAAAATGTAACTTTATGGTAATGTGTGATTTAAAAGTCCTTGATTTAATACCTTCTTTTTTGTTTTATTTTTACTTTTTCTTAAATTTCATTCATCATTTCTCTCTTACTTAGTTTTCCTTTTCCTTTTTCTTCATGTTTTCTTCCTCCCACATTTGTATTGGTCTTGCTTTTCTTTTTTTTTTACATACAATAAAGCCACAAAAATTGATATTTGCATACGAGTTGTAAATCTACTCACATTGTAATGTCAAAAAAAAAAAAAAAAAGAAATACAAAAAAAAAAGAGTAAAAAATTCTAACAGTTTTTTTTTTATACATAATTGTTTGTATAGAAGCGTGCCAAAAGCCAAACCTTTAAAATTCTTTTGATATGTAAATAAACAATTTCATACAAAATTGAAAATTATTAACGGAAGAATAAAGTACTATATACAGATTCATATAATACATATAAATAAATGCATATTATATAGAAATACAGTTACCGTAAAAGGGAAAGAGAAAAAAAGAATCAATTTTTTACTGATGAACTTTGAGATCTTTTCTTCGTTTATGTTTTCTATCTCTTTCTTTGAGAATAATTTTTTTTCTTTTGCATTATATTTTTTTTTAAATGGTGTTGTCTGTTATAATAGGATTGAAGTGAGAATGGTGAATTTGGTGGTGTATATATTATATAGTTAGTTTAATTAACATTGTCATTATTATCAAAGTCAAGGATGCGATATAGGAGAGTGATTAATACAAAAAAAATAAATAAAAGAAAAAATAATATTTATTTTATACAAGTACGGTAACACTTTAAATGTGTTGTAATGATTCTGATGAAAAATAAAAAGTAAATATATATAATACATCAGGGTTGGTAAAGTTTTAATTATTTTTGGGTCGGTTAGTTATTTTTTTGTTCTTGCATTATTGTGTTTTCTGCTAGAGTAGTGAATGTTTCTGATATTCTTTAAATAAGTTTTTTTTGTAAGAAAGCAACGAATTGATAGTTCAATTCGATAATGTTTTAAATTTTTATTACCATTAAATAGTTTTGTGGTATTTTGGACTTGAATAGAAGCTGTCAAAATCTGTTCAAATTATTTTGGAAATTAAATAATGGACTAAAATAAAATCAGTCAGTTTAAGTTAAGATAAAAAAAAATGTAATTGAGATTTTTATACATAATTACAAATTGCATTACAAGTCGAAATAATTAAAAAAACAAAAAATTTGATTGCGTTTTAAATAAATTGAGAAAATAACGAGCAAAAACATTAGCTTTGCTTTTTGATTATATAGGTTATTCTCACAGACAGTCAAACGTTCTATACGTTTATTTGTCGAGTTTTTGAAAATTCTAATTCCCAATAGATTATGTATATCAGTACAAAACAAATCCCTTTGTAAAATAAAATGAAAAAAAGATCTTCATATTTAATAAAAATATTTGTGTATTTACATTTTGAAAATAAGAAAGCTGCCATTCTTTATTTCATTAAAAAAATTGACTAAATGTATTAAAGTTGTTATAATTTATTAATGTTTTATTTTATAAAGATTTATTAAATCTTCGCAAGACTCGATAACACTCATTAAATGGTTACAATGCTGCATAAAGTCTTGATCAACCGAAATGAAGGACTACTGCACGAATTACTGCATCAACAAGAAAAATTTAAATCAATTTTTTAATTTCTTAAAATAATTTAAAACCTAAATTAGAATTTAAATAATTGAACATTTTTAAAGCATTAGAATATACTTGTGGAGTATATACATATTTGCCATCACTGAAATATTTGACACAATGTGTAAAAAATTTTTGATTTGAAAGATTTTTTTATATAAATACGGTAAGTACTTCTTTAATACTTATATGAACGGATTTTAATGAGTTCATCTAGAGATCTTTAATATACATAATATAAATTGAAGAAATAATCAACCTTTAAGTAGTGATTTGAGATTTTACTTTTTGATAAAAAAAACATTTCTAGAACAAAATATAAATTTATTATGTGAAAATGATTTAGTGGGGCGGAATAAATTAAATCATAATATATACCTAGTGTTATTTTTAGCATAAATTTTTATTTTCAAATGTTTAAATAATACATTTTGATAATTTCTTAAAAAAACAAATGCTAAAAAGAAAATTATAATATATTCAATTTTAATGATGAACTCTAATATGAAGTGCAATTAAAAATAAAAAAAACGAGGAAGAATACAGTTGACTTTGTCAACTCTTAGATACCCGTACGAACCGTTAGTATGTTCACAGTCACTCTGCCTACAATATTATTATACCCGTACGATAGGATCGTACGATAAGCAGAGTGACAGGCTGTTAACATACTAACGGTTCGTACGGGTATCTAAGAGTTGACAAAGGCAACTGTATTCTTCCTCGTTTTTTTAATATTTTAGTATTCGGAATCCAAAACTTTTTCAAATATTCTATAGTACCATTTAATACTAAGCGGTAAATGTATATTAAATTTACTAAGTACAAAACAGTAAATATAATTTAAATATTATATTATATTATATTTAAATATTCCATTGACAGAATAATTTCTTATAAGTACAATAAAATACATATATGTATGTAAATACGGCGCTATATAATATACATCTATACTCTTATCATTCATTCACTAGTGACATATACGATATGTAAATAAACATGATATTATATAAGTATGTATATATATTAATATCATATAAATAAAAATTCTTCAAGCAACCGTTATGTTGTTTATTTATTTACATTTTTATGTACTACGCATTATATCCTCAACAATTTCAAATTATCGAGTAAAACAAAATGGAAAAAATTCGTTTTAAAGAAATTTGTTAGAAAATTTGAAAAAATCAAGTAACACTTTCGTCAATTATAAAGTAACCCTATATTATTAAAAAAAGTTGTTAACAGAAATAAGAGTATGATGTTGAAGCTTTAATTTTTGTTTATTACTTCAAAAAAATTCTAACAGGTGTTCAAGTTACAGGTGTTTAAAAATAGGAAATTTTCAGTTTTTGACTCCTTACAGCTCCTAAACGGGGGGTGATACAAAAAAAATTTTTGAAATGACTCATACTTATTTTCAAAGATCTAACTTCTGTCAAAATTTCAAGTTTTCAACTTAAACCGTTTAGAAGATAAAAGGGTTAAAGGATTTTGCAAAATTTTAGTTTCGCATAACGGTAAATTAAGACACCGTATGCCACAACTATATATTTATTGTATATATACTTTTAAAGCTAATAAAAGTAGTAATCATTTAGCGTTTTCAAAATGAAGATATACCTTATACAACTTGTGCTATAACAATTTAAATATAGAGCTTTTTTGAACCTTTGGGGAGCTGTAGCTCCGTAACGGGTGGGGCTACGAAAAAAAGTTATTAAAAATAAAATTAATATTTTTGTGAG
This sequence comes from Poecilobothrus nobilitatus, assembly GCA_947095535.1. Taxonomy (NCBI): domain Eukaryota; kingdom Metazoa; phylum Arthropoda; class Insecta; order Diptera; family Dolichopodidae; genus Poecilobothrus; species Poecilobothrus nobilitatus. The sequence goes on along the minus strand of OX352773.1, from coordinate 16,874,190 downwards.
ATCTATCAGCAGTTAAAAGTTCATAGCTCTATTTCAAAAAAAATGTCGGGATCTAAAAGTTAGGTGTTCGAGAGCTACCCTAAGGCTTGGTCCAAACTCAACCAAAAAAAATAGGGAACCTACAAATTACTCCCAAAATATTTTGTGTAAATTTCAAGATTCTAGCTTTCTTAGTTTTTGAGTTAGCGTGCTGACGGACGGACGGACGGACGGACATGGCTCAAAAGTCTTAGAATTTTTTTCTGATCCGATCCATACCTTTGAAGGTATATCTAGCTCGCTTATTTCGAGGTGTTACAAACGGAGGAGTAATTTTATTATACCCGATCCTATCGTACGGGTATAAAAATTAATAATAGGATGTGAATATAGAATAGTTGGATATTAATAATATGATGTTTAGTAATCCATAACCTTGTAGTAGTTTAAGGATTCAGTAAAGATTTTAAAAATAAAATTTTAAATTACTTTTGTTTTAATTCAATGTATGTACTTAAAAATGGTTTTTATATAATTAAAATATTAATTATTTTTGTTTAATTTTTGTAGACAATTGTTCAATGTAATTTTAAGCCTTAAGCCTGAAACGAAAGGTAGAATGAAAATGTGAACATAATGAAGTTGTAAGAAAAGATAAAATTATTTATTTTGTTAAAAACTAAAAGTCCTTTGAAGGAAGGAAAATCCTTTTGTAGACTACCAACTATATTTTCCTATAGTTAAAAATTTAAACGAAATTAGATCTAATGTCAATGGAGTGACATTCAGTGGCTATAAGAGTTCATATAGTTTTTTCTTTTATTTTTTTAAAGATAGGCAGGAATCATGGAAAGACGGTAAAGAAAAACCGTACAAGCAGAGTTTCTCTATGAACGCATAGGACTTTAACCCATAGAGGAGAGAAACTATGTAAATTGTTCTCTATGTAAAGTGTTATCATATAAAATTTTAGGGAATTTCGATTCACAAAAGAATTACTATAAGCTGAACTTTGCCATCTAGGAATTTTAACTACGTAGGGGTGGACAGTAGAGGCACTGCATGTTTCCCTTTGGAAACTGTGAGTGGAGACATTAGCATTTTTATTTCGTCGGAACAAATTCCCACTTCTAAATATCTATAAAGCAGAGTAAGGAAATTTATTAACGTCGGTGATCCAGTGGGGAAAGCGTTGAGGTGACATTGGAATCGTTTAGTAAACGAATTGTTCTATTTTTCACCTTCACTAGAGAAATTCCAAGTCGTTTTAGAGACATGCACATTATTACATTTCTGTCTCTACATTCTAAAAGGCAAAAGGGTTTGCTTTACTTATTTTTTATCTACTGTATGTTCAGAAGAGTAGTAGTATAGAATATAGTTTTTATTTAGTCTTAGAACACAGATATGTTTTTGAAAGGGGTTTATAAAGTCTTAATTATATAAGTCACAAATTAGGTGCACCATATAAAAATTAAATTAAAAAAAAAAAAAAATAAAGCTTAGACTTATAAAAGTCTTCGAAATAATTTACAAATTTAATTCTTAACTTTATCTACCTATTATATTTTGTTTAAATATTTTTAAAAGCAAAAGTAATTTAATATTATTTAAGTTATATTCCTGAAAAAGTTTTATTTCTATAATAATAATATTTAAAATTTAATCTGATTATTGGGAAAAATGTTTTTAATGTTTTTTTTTTTAAATCAATTCAATTAGAAAAATTTTCCTGAGAACAAAGTTGAGAAAAATCCATTTTATTTGTAGTGTTACAAATATCCTTTGTTTTACTTAGTTAGGGAGATGGATTAACCCTTTTTGAAATCCCTTGTTATCATTAATTCATTGCTTTAAAACAAATGGTAGAAAAAAAAATTTGGAAGACTTGTAACTATACATAACAAATATCTTAAAAACACAGATTGCAATAAAAAAATTCAAAAACATTAACACATTGCAATTTCAAAACAAAAAATAAAGAGTTAATCAGTGATTAGCAATTAATGATCTTCATAATACTTACTCAAATACTTGATTTATACCTACTACTTACTAGATTTTAAATAAACCTTTCATTTACCTTCTAAAAAATTAAATGCAAAAAGTTAAACTATAGTCTATAGTGGACTTCAACTATCGGAAGAAACGTTATTTATTTCTGTAGTGCATACTACATGGACTTGTTTAATTTATCATAACAATATGAACATTTATGATTTGAGATTTTATTTAGTGTGAGCAAAATCCAACTATATCAAATAACTACAAAATGCATATCGAGAACTGAGGTAGTCTGTAGACTATAGCAACTAGCAAGGGTCAAATTGATTCGTACTAAGTTTAATAAGAATGTGTTTTTTCATGAGTTTATTTAAATGATTTTGATGCTGTTTCTATCAGATAAATATTTAAAAACATATAATTTACATGTATGATATAAATGATCAAAATATCATTGGCGAATAGTTTTAGGTATGTAAAGCAACCAAAACGATTATAGTATTTCTAGTTATGTTCGAAATCAAAAGATACTGAACTTCAGTTTGAAAACTTGGGTCCAAACTCTACAACATATTATGATGAATCCATATGTTCATTACTACTAAGTAATAATATAATAATATGTACTATTTTAAATACTATTTTGAAATAAAAATAAAAAGTACATAAGTTTTCCGTATTTATTTTAAATATTTTTTGTAAAATTAAAAGATAAAACTTTACTTAAAATAAAAATTGAAAAAAAAAAATCTTTGGTGACAAAATTTTAATCGATAATCTTCTTAAGTGTTACCTTCCCTTTTTGATTCTGCAACATAAAATAAAAATATAAAAATAAAAAATATAATATTATAATCCTAAAAATTATTTGGAAGAGAAACAACTTTAAATATCCTTAAAATAAATCTATACTGATTTTCTTTTATATTTTTTTAAGTTCATTTTGTTAAATGTATTTTTTATTTTGATTGTTTGTCCATCAATTTATAAAAAGCATTCTGTCAGCTTTTAGAATATATATATCAAAATGATACTTGACCAAATGAATACGCAAAGGGTATCGATGAAAGTCAAAAGTAAATATATGTCCTAGACATAGCTAAAGTCATTTAACGGAGGCGTATAGAATTTATCAACTGCTAAAAATGGTCCAGAATCATCTTTACTCCAAAACTCTTCAAAGTTTTGTGACACTTTTCCGAAGAATTCAAGAATTTTCTAGCTACATGTGGTCAGCATGTTTAATTAACGTGTATAATTAAACGGTTTTATAATACAACTGTAGTATACCTTCTCCTTTTCCAAAACTACAACATAATAGATACAAGGTAAAATGTTTGGTTTCTTAAAAGCAGTGCTTTCAAGTTTCAACTGAATTGCCAATGGAAATGGCCATGAGTCATAACCCAAAAGCAACATATTGAAAGATATCTCATTATATCGGTTTTTAAACAACTTACACAGGAAAATAAATTTTAGTGATTGGAAAATTCAATTATTGTAAAAATACTTTATACTTTTTATCTTTTTACTATTTTATTTTAAAACTAATATCTAGGCAATAAATTGAAAGAAAGTAAAATATTAGAATATATATAAAAAACAAATGAAAAAACACTTCTAAAAGCCTAAAACTTTATAATAGATTATTATTGTTCCTAACACCGATACACCCACATAATAATTTTAGTTTTTTGTTTTTTTTTTAATACTTTATGGTGAATCCTAAATTTTTCAATAAATTTACAGCTATGAAAAAAAAAAAGTTTGCAAATAGTTGTTCTTTTAGATATTTCTAAAAATTTACCCTAAAATAGAGACTAATATTTGCCAAATAGCGTGCATTTTTTGGTCGAGGGAAAAGTTAAGTATCGTTCTATGGAGAAGTGGAAAACAGTTGAAAGAATTAAAAAATTGACGATATGGTATGCTAGGCGACAAACAATTTTCATTTATTATCATCTAACATTTTTTACTCGATCTGACATCGAACTTAAATTGTTGTATGTAAAAAGTTGATCCACCCACATTTTTTAATATAACCGCAATATGACTAAATTGAAAATAGCTTTAAATTTGTTAATTCAGGTTAATACAACATTATAGCTATAATGCCTTATCAATTTAAAATATTGACTTTTAAATTTTTCTTGTAACTGAAGTCTAATCCTATAAATTAATTTTCGAAGACACTAACATCAAAAAACGAAACAAAATTATGAAAATAGAGCAAAACAAGTATTACGTACTTTTACCTACAGTATTATCTACTCGAAAGTTCAAGAAACAAAAATCAAAAGCCAACTTGAATAAAAAATTGTTGTCAAGAAAATGTTCTCCTAAATTATTGAGCCAAAAAGAATTAACAAAAGATTTACTATAAGCTGATCTTTGGCATCTAGGGATGTTAACCACGTAGGAGTGGACAGCGGAGGCACTGCATGTTTCTCTTTGGAAACTTTGAATGGAGGTATTAGCATTTTTATTTTGTTGGAACAAGTTTCCATTTCTAAATATCTATAAAACAGAATAAGGTCCAGGGGGAGATCCAGTGGAGAAAGCGTTGAGATAACATTGGAATCGTTTAGTAAAAGAATTGTTCTATTTTTCACTTTCACTAGAGTATATGTGCATTACTACATTTCTGTCTCTACATTCTAAAAGGCAAAAGGGTTTGCTTTACTTATTTTTTATCTACTGTATGTTGAGAAGAGTTGTAGTATAGAATATAGTTTTCATTTAGTCTTAGAACACAGATATGTTTTTGAAAGGGGTTTATAAAGTCTTAATTATATAAGTCACAAATTAGGTGCACCCTATAAAAATTAAATTACAAAATTAAATAAAAATGATGTCAAGAAGATGTTCTCCTAAATTATTGAGCTAAAAAAAATCATAATTGGCTTCTAAATTTTTGTTCACAACTGTTTTACCATTAATGTCAACATTATGTAAACACTAGAATTGTTAAGTTTTATGTATATAAAATATACATTGATAAATAGATAGGTGTATATTTGTGGTAAAAGATAGATTCAAATTAAATCCTCAGGTGTAGTCATAATTCCATTTAATAGAATTATTAAGAAAATCTGATGAAAAGCATTTTGTTCAATTCCTTTTATTTCTTAATTTTATTTCTGTTCTGTTGGTCATTTTCTATATTATATTTTCTTTCTTGTTGTCTCTGCAATGACAACAATATTACAAAAAAAAAGTTAAAGGATATTTTAATAGAAGAATTAAAACTTATTAAAGATAATACAAAATATATGGATAATTATATTGTGTATATCTGGTCAACCGTAAAAGAGGATAAATACTTATTTTTTTTTTTTTGGTTTATTCCCTTCCAGTTACTTCTCTTTGCTTGTATCTTTCTAATATATTAATAGGCTTGAAAATATTTTCTTATGGTTGGAAAATGATAGAAAAAAATTATTTATTTTACTGTTTTATATAATATGTCCTAGAGTATTATCTATAATATAATCGATTAGACATTTTAAGGATTATATTTTAAGTCAAAAGAATAATATGTCAGGATATTATGGTGTATATTATGAAATCAAAATTCTAGCCTAGTATATATAAAACTAAACGTGTATCAAAAAAATTATTTTAATTAAAATGTATCATATGACTGTTATATACGAGTAATATATTTGAACTACCCCTACAGTAGAATTCCTAGATACTTTTCTAGTACATTCTAGAGTCCCTAAAGAATAATATAAGGGGAGATTTAAAAGATATAATAATAGGTATAGGTAATTGGTATTAAGTATTATTAAGAAAATCGTTAAAAAAAATAGTCTCGCCAAAAACTAACTCTGGCAAGGTTTATAAGACAATGTAATACTATCAATAGTTAATTTTACTTCCCATATTATAAGAAAATAAGTATAATGAATCTGTATTAATTACTTTATCGTAGTATCTACATTCTGAGCAAAGCAGGAGTGTATCTCTAATCTATATGTAAAAATTAATAAAAATTTTCCAAAATTTAAGGAAATAATTTTTAAGTGAAATATTTAAATTAATCTGAATTTTAAAAAAAAATGCCTAAAAACGGTAAAAGGTAACCATCAGAAGGATTTTAATTTAAAGATTTCTATTTTCGAATTCAAAATTCTAATTTCAGTAAACTAAAAAAATATTTATAGTGTAAGAGTTTAAAGTAGACGTTCACGTATCTTAGAAATTAGAATTCCTGTTACAGTTATGCTTAATAAGAAGATAAGTATTTGGTTTAATAAAACGTATTTATTGAATTGATTAGATTTACTTCGTTTTATATAAAGTTAAGAATTAATTTTTAGAAAGTTATTGATTTCAGTACAAATTTTACATTGGAGGAAACAAATAAATTAATTCGAAAAAGAATGGAATTTTATTATTAGCCACTTAATCCTCAAATATCGAAAATATTTGATTTTTTTTTATTAGCATACAATTTTTAACTCAAAAATTATCTATTAACATCATAGAAAAATGCTATGAATCATTCCTTCAAACTTTTAAACTATAAAAAATAGAATTTTACATGGTTTGGAAAAGAATGATATTCCTAAATAAAACTAGCAGTTTGTTTAAGCTATTTTGAATACAATACTTTATCGGACAAATTTATGCAGAGGTCTATAATAATTGCAAAGCATATTTATTGGTATAATATACACATGTAAAATTTTGTAGCAAGCTGTAATAGGAAACTGTACTTTTCCTTTTATCCTTTTTATACCCGTATGAACTATGTTCAAGGGTATAATAAATTTGCCATTACGTTTGTGACACCTTAAAGGAGTCGAGCTAGATATAGTGTCAAAGGTATGGATCGGCTCAGAATCGAATTCTGAGTCGATTAAGCCATGTACGTCCGTCCGTCCGTCCGCACGATAACTCAAAAAATAAAGGAGCTAGGGGGCTGAAATTTTTTTTACGTCACTTTTGCAAAATTGTTAGTTTTGCTATTTAAATCCAACATTTTCGGTCGGCGGGTTCGAGTAGCTGCCATACAACTTCTATCTTTATATAGAAATAACTCAGTACCTATTCAAGCTAGGTTTCTGAAATTTTGCAAATGATGATCAAGTTTTATGGCAACAACTTCTGTAAAATTTGGTTGTGCTGGTGCAGCGGATTCGGGTAGCTGCCATACAACTTCTCCGTTTAAATGAGAATAACTCAGTGTTTATTGAAGCTAGGAATCTGAAATTTAGTAAAGCGGTGTCGATTTACATGCCAACAACTTTTGTAAAATTTGGTTGGTCTAGAGCAGCCGGTTCAGACTTCTTGCACCTCTTGGAACCTAATGAAGCTAGGCGTCTGAAGTTTTGCAAATGATGATCAAGTTTTATGGCAACAACTTTTGTAAAATTTTGGTTGTGGTGGTGCGGCGGGTTCGGGTAGCTGCCATACAACTTATCCGGTTAAATGAGAATAACTCAGTGTTTATTGAAGCTAGGAATCTGAAATTTAGTAAAGAAGTGTCGAGTTATATGCCAACAACTTTTGTAAAATTTGTTTGGCCTAGAACAGCCGGTTCAGGCTTCTTGCACCTCTTGGAAGTTAATAAAGCTAGGCGTCTGAAATCTTGCAAATGATGATCAAGTTTTATGGCAACAACTTCTACAAAATTTGGTTGTGCTGGTGCGACGGGTTCGGGTAGCTGCCATACAAAATCTCTTTTTAAATGAAAAGAACTCAGTGTCCGTCCGCACGATAACTCAAAAAATAGAGGAGCTAGGAGGCTGAAAATTTTTTTACGTCACTTTTGTAAAATTGTTAGTTTTGCTATTTAACTCCAGCATTTTCTGTCCCCGGGTTCGGGTAGCTGCCATACAACGTCTTTCTTTAAATAGAAATAACCCAGTGTCTGTTCAATCTAGGTATCTGAAATTTTGCGAATGATGATCAAGTTTTATGGCAACAACTTCTGCAAAATTTGGTTGTGGTGGTGTGACGGGTTCGGGTAGCTGCCATACAAAATCTCTTTTTAAATGAAAGAACTCAGTGTCCGTCCGCACTATAACTCAAAAAATAAAGGAGCTAGGAGGCTGAAAATTTTTTTACGTTACTTTTGTAAAATTGTTAGTTTTGCTATTTAACTCCAGCATTTTCGGCCCCCGGGTTCGAGTAGCTGCCATACAACTTCTTTCTTTAAATGGAAATAACCCAGTGTCTGTTCAATCTAGGTATCTGCAATTTTGCGAATGATGATCAAGTTTTATGGCAACAACTTCTGCAAAATTTGGTTGTGGTGGTACGACGGGTTCGGGTAGCTGCCATACAACTTCTCTTTTTAAATGAAAATAACTCAGTGTCCGTCCGCACGATAACTCAAAAAATAAAGGAGTTAGGAGGCTGAAATTTTTTTTACGTCACTTTTACAAAATTGTTAGTTTTGCTATTTAACTCCAGCATTTTTGGCCGCCGTGTTCGAGTAGCTGCCATACAACTTCTTTCTTTAAATGGAAATAACCCAGTGTCTATTCAATCTAGGTATCTGAAATTTTGCAAATGATGATCGAGTTTTATGGCAACAACTTCTGTAAAATTTTGTTGTGATGATATGACAGGTTCGGATAGTTGCCATACAACTTCTCTTTTTAAATGAAAATAACTCAGTGTCTATTGAAGCTAGCTATCTGAAATTTAGTGAAAAAGTGTCGAGTTGCATGCCAAAAACTTTTGTAAAATTTGAATGGTCTAAAGCAGCCGGTTCAGGCTTTTTGCATTTCTTGGAACTTAATGAAGCTAGGCGCAATAGATTCGGGTAGCTATCATACAACTGCACAATTTACATAAATATATCTCTGTAGTTCGGTACTAAAACTCTGAATGTTTTTAAAAGGTGATCAAGTTTTATAGAAACAGGATATATTACGTTCATACGGGTATCCCAGAGTTGACACAGTCTACTCTACTGCACTCTTCCTCGTTTTTTTAATCACTTCCCTTGTTTTTTAAAAGGCCCCAAAATAATATGCTGCACGTTGCAAGAAATTTTTTAACAGATCAACGTGCCGAAATCGTTTAATGGGTTGTTATTTATTCAATCTAGTAAGTTATTCTGAAAAGCGATTATATTTCTTTTTGAAGTCAAAATTTCGTTTGAAGCCGTTTAGATAGGACAATGAAAAATTGGAAAAATCTTTATTAGAACGACCTGCCGTAACGAGTTAACCGAACCTAACAAAAATTTTGCTTCTGGCTTTTTTACAACTGTAGCAGTTTTCTGTAACATTGGACACAATTCACTTATATCAAATTTTTAAAAGTGAACATGGACAGCTATGTATTTTTAGTTTCTACCATGTTTTTTTTAAAATTTTTTGAAAATTTACTTATTTACTTATTAGTTCAATCTGTCCATCTATCCATCTGTTTCTAAAACTTCTACACTCTTTAACATAGAGTAATGTAATTTTAACCAAGGTTAATGATAGGTTTAGTTAAATACCTAATATTGTTAAATAATTCTTTACTTAGCGCCACCCATTACAGTCTACAGAGTTACTGTTACTGGGGTTATATACGGAATCGAAAACTTTTAAATTTATGCAGAATACAGAATTGCTATATTGATTCAACCGGAAGTCTATTTATCTATATGCATCATGTATCATATTTATACGTTTAAATCGTAGTTCGACTAAAGATTATTGGTTTACTTAGTTTGGATAATAGCGGAATTATAAAAAGTGTCCTATTTTCAAACTCAACTAATATTAAATATTTACATTATTAATTTTCAAACTTGGTATTGGTACTCAAACAATTATATTTCTATTTTAATATAAAGTAATTGTTACTGTCTTAATTTAAAGTTATTCTAAAACTTATTACTTTAATTAATTTGTCTGGTTGATACCATATTCAAAGTCCGTTTAAAATAATTAATTGTTTCTAAACTTTAACTTAATTTTATTACAATTATTTATATTTAACATTTAATAACAAGAATTAAAAAAAGTTTTTCCTAAAAAAAAAACATTAATTTTGATCTGTCATCTGATAATTATTATGTTCTTAATAAAATTCGAGTTTAAAGTAAAAATGACTAAATCCAATCTTATGAACTACTTAATAAGTTTTGGTAAGACATATAAATTACTATCAATATATGAAAATATTATAACCAAAACTTACCATATAAAATTCTAGAAAATCATTTATCAATTTTTAATCTTCAACTCCTTTAAACAACCCTTTTATGATTGAGATTTATTACAAAATAAAAACAAAAAAAAAAAATAAAAAACATTAAAGAATTACCGGAAATAAAAAAAAAGCAAACTTTCTCCATTACCTAAAAGTATTTCAAGAAATAAAAATAAATCCTTCAATTCGCTTACTTGTCTTACAATTTGATTAATTACACCTGTATAGTATTTATTATATTATAGTTATAAATATTTTCTATAAAGTGACCATTGTTTGAAGAATTAATAGATTTATGTATTACTGTTTTGAACTTTTATATCTTGTATTCAATTTTTCTGATATTTTCCGTGTAATTGCGGCCTCATGGCCTCTAGTGGGTAAAAGCATAAAAAATACGCTGTAAACACCAAAGGAGTGTGGGTTCAAATCCCACACACGTCTTAAAGAGTTATTCCCTTTTACGATATTTACAGCCACGGTTGAACAGGAAAGGCTGTGTAATTTCCTGTCCATATTTATGTGGCAGAGAAATGCATTAAAAAAAAAAAATAAATCTTCCGTGATTCAATATAGATTGCACAACACTTATTCATGCGTCTCTCTTTTTGACTTTTTAACTTCTTAACTAAATTTTCAGTTTTAATTACTTAAAACTTTTAAAGTAGATACTTATTTATACCATTATGCAATACAATAACTATTGAATACTTTTATTCTAAAAAAAAATGTTCGATAATCGTTGGTTTCTTTGAAAAATTTCCATCTCTATTAGGAAAAAGAAAAAACCCCCAAAACTTTAGGTAATTTTAAATTTTACAAAATAGAGAGAGAGAGAGAGAGAAAAACAGGCGAGTATTGTATAGTTTTTAATGCAGAATGTTTCTTCTGTAATAAATATCTAAAATAATTGCAGTCATTAGGCCTTGGTATTACTAGATGCAATTTTTAAACAAAATTTAGGTAATTATTTTTTTTTAGTTTGTTTTTATTAAGTTTGTTTGAGTTTTTCTTTTTTTTAATTTGTATTTAAGTTTTAAAATGTGTGATTTTATTTGATTTATATTATATGAAAGATATATTAAAATATTATATAAAATATATATTTTACCTTTCAAGAAAAGAAGCACGATTTGTGAGTAATATCATCCATCTTATAAAAACTATAGAAAATAACCCTTATATTGTCAAATTATACTTCAAAAATAAAACATATAAAGAGATATATCGTAGTATTGGGAAAGTCTATCTTTCAACTTGAATTACTTTAACCTTTCATCTAAAACTGAAAAAGAATAGTTCCTTCTCTAAAAAAACTCACTCCTATCGTATTCATATTTAATATAAACCAATCAAAATTTTCAATTGAAACAATAATTTACATTTTATTCTAAAAAAAAATTTTTCATATTTTTTAACCTGAAAATAAAAAAATCAAACGATGAATTATGTCAAATTTAAATGCTCTATAAATAAGTTTAAGCTTATATAAATATTAAACATTACAAAAATAATTCGACTAAAAAATATGAAATAAAATTACTAAAAACATTGTTTATATATATACTTAATGTTCCTTACCTTTTGATTGAAATTGAAACTAAACATAATTATTTTAAATATTTCGTATAGTAATTTCATATTATTACACGCATTTTACATTTTAACAGTTAGAATTTTCAAAAGTACTTTTTACACACTTGAGATTTCACTGCGGACGTCAAGTGAATTTCGAAAGTACTTCGAAACGGGAGAAGATTTACAAATGTATCCTTGGGCAACCGTACGTTTTGCACATTAAGGCCGATATTTTTTAGCTATAATCGAAAAAAATAGGAGTCGAACTTACTCGAATTCTTTATGAGGTCGTGTGATTTTATCCTTACTAAAATCACTTCATTTTTGACTAAACAACATAAGATAAATGAATTATTTAAAAAAGGGTTTGTCAAAGTGAATGTGTCAAAATAGATTTGAGATTTAAAAGGTGGCGAACAAAATTGTTAATGTTCACTTTAATTTTTTATATTATATAAATAATGTTATGAAAGATAATCTGGTCACTAATAATTCCAGCAAAATAAAAATAAAAGAAGTGTTGAAAAATGTTTTCTTGTATATATCATCTAATGAAAAAAAATACAAATTAAGTTTTTATAAATTGTTGGATAAAAATAAAGACATATTTACATTATTTTATATTATGAATATATTTACATAAATTTTTATATTCATATAGGTGAAACTTAAGAAAATTAATAGCCGATTAATTAAAACAAAGTTTGAGAAATTTTTATCTTTTTGTTTTTCTTGTTCTGTTTATAATCAACTTTCTTCTTCTCAGATCATCACAAGAAAAATAAAGGATAAAATGAATGGAAAAACTTTTCTCATCGATTTGATTTTATTAAAGAGCAATTAAAACTTTTTAAAGATCATGTTTGGAATATTTTTTTTGGTTTCTTGTTTTTTTTTTGTCCCGAGTCTTCATTTAATTTTCCATTAATAGTGATTTATTTATGTTTTTTTTTTTTTTTTTTTATACGTAGATTGGATTTTTCGAAGTAAATGGTAAAAAAAATTAATTTTTTATTTTTGTGAGGCAAAATTTTCAATGATTTTCATTCAGGTGGGAAATTTTTATTATACTTTTGAATCCTTTGATTAATATTTAAATCAGAAGATATAAAAATGTAATTCTTATTCCTTTTGTAATTTATTCCTTTGATAATTGCGAAAATTGGTTAATTTATTTTATTGACCCTCAAAAATTTTCATTAGTAATTTTTTTAATAATTAGTAGTATACAAACTGATAATAAATTTGAATCTATTTTGGTATTAATTTTCATCCCAATTTAGTTCAGCATGACTGATGAACTTGACCGTGACTAACCCTTTACTTTAGTAATAGTTAGAAATTGAATATAAAATCTATGATAATACAAATCAGTTGAGAATTATATACGCCATTTTCTAAAGTTTTTTAAACAAAATGTGTGGAGTTTAAAGATTTTCAAATGCACGAAACCAAAGTATATAAAATTAGTAAAATGTAAAACTTAAAAATAGACTTTTAAAGTATAAACTGCTTCACAAAAAAAGAACTTCATAGTATTAAATTGTTTTCGGTACATTTCTAGAAAAAAATAGAAAAAGTTTTCGAAAAAATGTGCCTATTAGTTTCAATCTATCCGTTTGTTCGTCTGTTTAAAAAAGCTAGGTGAAAGATGGAGCAATGAAAATTTAACAATATGTAATAAAAAAAATGAATGTTAAAGGGTAAATTCGGAAATGCATCATTTTTAGTAATGATGTGGTATTGATACTGTTATATCACTACTGTATTCGTTCATATTTTCACAATTGATGCCCTTGACATTTGAATATTTTTAATATTAATTTTTAATTAGAGTTAAAAAGATGAATAAGATTTTGTTTACTATAGGTTTAAACACGTTTTTGGACAAAAATCTATAGTAATATGATACACCTTAAAAAAAAAATGCTGTTTTTGCTCTTTTATTGAAAGGAAAAAATTATTTTCAAATAATTGAAGAATTTCCCAAAGATATATGTCGAACACATTTTCGAATGTTACCATCTATCATTATTATTATAATACTATCCAATGTAAACCTCAGGTTAGAAAAGCAACGAAAGTATCATAAAATTATATGATGCGAAGTTTGCTCAAAAACTGCGCATCATAATCGGTAGTGTTACGAAAATAAAGTTGATGCTTTCGGTAATATTTTGTAAATACATTTTGGAACTTGATACTTTTGTGATGCGTGATGCTGATTCATTTCCGAATTTATTGGCAGAACGTTTTTAATGTAGCCCCATCAATATTACGGAGCTACAGAACATTAAAATTTGAAAAAATCCATATATTTAGATGTATATATCTCAAGTTCTGCTTAATATTTTTTTCAATTTAACAACGTCATTCTACAAGATTTATTTTTACCTTTATAAATCAATATAAAAATTTTACACTTTTTAAACCAGACAACATTTTGTAAAATTTTATTCCTTCATAACTCCGGTATGCTTTTAGATAATGACTTGAAATTATAAGAAAAAACTTTTGAAATTTGCAAAAGCTTCCTCAGAATTTTTTTTTATATCACGTCCTGTTTAGCACGTGCACGTATATCACGTCCTGTTTAGCACTTATTAGGGCTCAAAAATTGAAAATTTGCTATTTTTAGGCATCTGTAACTTAGGCGCAGCTGTATAAACTTTTCGTCGTTAAGACATAAGAATTAAAGTTGCACTAACATAAGTTTACGTGTATTAACTACTTTTCTTAGTTATATAGAGTTACGGAATTGCAGCCTTAAATTGCAACAAAATCTTATTAACGAATGCATATATTTCAGGTTCTGCAAAGTAGGTTTGCAATCTAAAAACGCTAGAATTATTAAAAGTTTTGAAATTTACTATTTAAATTGTCAGTTATGTAAAAACAATTTTGCAAGATCTTTGTTTCTTCATCACTTCGAACCTGTCAAGGGCTATTAAAGCTCAAATATTGAAATTTTGCTATTTTAAAGCTTGAATATTTTAATTATATAATAAATTTAAAATAGTACATAGTATATAACGTGCTGTAGCGTACATTTCATTTGCAGAATATAATGTATATGTTTATTATAGTTTTTATTTTTGATTAGTTAAAAGTTTGTTTAATATTTCATTCCTGAAGGGACGAAACTACATAATATTGTTATATTTTTTAAAATTGAAATAATTAATACAAACATTTTTTGTTTAATCATCTGAACTGACTCCATCATTTTTATTTCGATTATTTGGTATTACACAACATTCATTTTTAGTTGGTTTTATTTCACTTATTGTATCTGGTAAATGTGCACCCAAATCATCTGGTATGTACCACTGCATTAGCACTACACAAATACACCATAAAAAAAAATATAAAACCATTGGTCCCAATTTATCTAATTGATCTAAATGTAAAGGATATGGTGCTACCATTGAACCCATAGTAGCTGCCGCTTGTATTAAACCATGAGCTTGACTTCGTAATGTTGTGGGAAATAAATGTGCAACTAATAACATTAATGCCGTTTGAAATATCATTTGAAAAAAATTAAAAATGGATGCTAAGGTAAATTGTCCATTTGCAGATTCAGCTAATATAAAACGTAAAACAATTGTAGTCATTAAGAGAATTGCTGTATAAAAAGCTATAGATTTTAATGTCAAAAGTTTTGATAAAACAATTGCTATTAAAGTACCGGGTAATAATGCTAAACCCAATACGAAATTAAATGTAAATACTGTATCATCCATTGGTTTATAATAATTTGAACTACCATATGACGTAATTGCATTTGTTAGATATGCAAAACATAATGTTATTGTCCTAAAAACCAATTTTCTTCTAAATAATGTAAGATATTGTTTATCTTCTGCAAGAATTAGTTTTGAAAATTTTTTATATGCATTATTTACAACATCACTTATATGTTCTGTTGGCATTTTATTCGTTTTTGCAATTGATTCTAATGTTGTAGTACATTTGCCAACTTCACCTTTTAATAATAACCATCTTGGTGATTCTTTTAACTTAAGTATGTAAATTAAAATTAATAATCCCAATGGTGAACTTAGAGAAAGATACCACAAACGCCAATTACGTAGTAAATATGCAAAAACTGATGATAAAATAACACCCATTGCATAACCAAATTGATAAACTACACTGACAACAAAACGATATTTATTGCCAATTGATTCTAATAATAATAAGTAACCGGTTAACAGGCCAGCAATACCAACTCCACATAAAAAACGAGATAAAGTTAAAAATCTCACAGTTGGTGATAATGTAACAAACAAACCAGCTACAGATGTTATAATTGCACTTATTATAAAAGTATAGTAACGTCCAAACCTGTAAAAGAAAAATTTATATTAAAAATGTATATTAGATCGTTTGAAACTTTGAAGTTTTTATTATATTTTGGGATTAATACCAGAAAAACCCTAATATTTAGTGGAGCTCCTTACCTTAAAGTTCCATAAAGAAGGAAGGTTATAAAAAAAATATAAAAATGAAACTTTTCATGATTAAAAAACAGCTATTAATAGGATAAATCGCAGTTTAGAAAATATTTCAATAGATTTTTAGTCGTAAAATTATGTAAAATATTTTTAAATAAAAGTGCAACTTGCGAAAATAAAATAAGCATAAAATTTTGTATTTTGCCCCCGTAAGTTCTGTAAAATGAAGAAGTACTTGAAGGAAAGCACTTCATTTTGAAATAAATCTTTAAATTAAGAAAATTAATTTTTTTCTGTCTAGAAACACCTAACCTAAAAATTGTAGTCTCATGCTTATTTTAAAAGGAATTATGCTGTGAGATAATTAAAAGTTTCTAGATTTCATTTTTGAGAAAACATAAAAGGACTAAAATAATTTATTTTGTGTAACAGTGAAATGTGTAACAGTTTAAAAATTAAATTGCAATTAACTGTATTACTTTTACCTTGTTTATCTAAATGTCTATCGTTTAACGTTTTCAAATTAAAAAAATATTCTCTGAATAGTTATTTATATCCATTTGGATGCAGAGCATTTGAAGAATGTATCTCCTTAATGGACTACATAAAACTGTTTTTTTCTAAAATAAATTAATACTTTATTTAATTCTATGCAGCCGGTATGTAAACAGGCGGACGGATAGATATACCGACATACAGACAAACATACCCAGTGACAGAATAAAATTATTTCATGATGTGCTATAAAAGCAAAAACCTATAGCTACAAAAAAATTGTTTTTCAAGATTAATATTTCTTGAATTTTAAATCATTGTATCAAATCAACTAAATATTAATATTAATTTTTTAATAAGAAATATTAAATTTACTTAGATGCAGTATATCCGAATAACAAGCTTCCAATTGTACTACCAAACATTAAAATTGTATGCTGTAAATCAGATAAATAATATCTGCTACATATTAATTTGAATTCCGTAACAATTGTTTCACCAAATACAGAATGATCAAATATAACTGTACAATTATGTAAATGTTTACAAACACTTTCTTCCATGAATACATTTTGCTTAAAGTGTATAAAGATTGGCACATTTTCTATTCGTGTGTGATTGAGATATTCGGCACATGTCATATTAACCGGTGTTTGTATATAAGTACTTGCTTGTTTATGCATTGATATCGTTATTCTAGCAACATTCATTAGCAATAATAAAATTAATTGTGATGATCCAAATTCTCCAATTGTACCTCCAATTAAATCATTTTCAATAGTTTGCCCAGCGAATGCTGGTTCCTCGATGTCCTCTATAACTGAAGTTTCTGATGCAATCATATTTAAAAGCCGTTTTTTACTTGTAGACATTTTTGTTTCCATGATATCAGATTGAGATCTTATTAAGCTTTTATTAGATTCGTGTTTAGTTAAGCTCTCTTCAGGTTCGGTTCTGGATGACCCCTCCTCTGGTTCTGGTCTTGATGAACTCTCATTTGGTGCTGATATTGATGAATTGTTTTCAGGTTCGACAAATAAACCTTTTTCAGATGTTATGTTTGGTGTTTTATCTTTAGACTCCGGGTCTGTTAAGCTCTCTTCGGTTGGAAATCTTTGTTTTAATACCTTTTTTGTTAATTTTTTTTTAGATTTTTTTTTAGATGTTTTAGGAGGTTTTGATACGTTTTCAGTAGATTCCAACTTTAAAGAACTAATTTCAATTTCTGATTTTAATGATTTTTTTTCAGGTTCATTTTCATCTATTTAAAATAATGTTCTATAATTATTCTTCTTAATACCAAATTATAAAAACAAAAATTACCATTAATAGATATAGAATTTTTGTCGGAATCCTGATTATCCATTTATCACCTTGATAAAATTTTGACAAGGTATTCATTTTGTATTCGAAAAAATTCAGCATTTTTTCATTGAAATTTAATAAATTTTTTAGTTTATTTATTTATTTTTTAAAAATTAAAATCAAAAGTTTTACAATAAACCAATTTTTTAAAAGTGAACTAAGATTTCCCCTAAGTAAGTTGAGGTATATTAATAATTTTTATGCTGTAATTTTTTAAGCAAAAAAAGTTGTACGATTGTTGGTTTAATTACAAGTAGAACCAGATAAAACCCTGTCAACTCTGGGATACCCGTATGAACGTAATATACCCTGTTTCTATAAAACTTGACCATCTTTTAAAACTTTCAGATGTTTTAGTACCGACATTAACTACAACAGAGAAATATTTATGTAAATTGTGGAGTTGTATGACAGCTACCCAAATCTATTGCACAAGAACAACCAAATTTTACAGAAGTTGTTGGCATAAAACTTGATCATCATTTGCAAAATTTCAGATACCTAGATTGAATAGGCACTGGGTTATTTCTATTTAAAGAAAGAAGTTGTATGGCAGCTACTCGAACTCGGCAACCGAAAATGCTGGATTTAAATAGCAAAACTAACAATTTTGTAAAAGTAACGTAAAAAAAATTTCAGTCTTCTAGCTCCTTTATTTTTTGAGTTATCGTACGGACGGACGGACGTACATGGCTTAATCGACTCAGAATTCGATTCTGAGCCGATCTATACCTTTGACACTATATCTTGCTCGACTCCCTTAAGGTGTCACAAACGTAACGGCAAATTTATTATACTCTTGAACATAGTTCATACGGGTATAACAAATTTATTATACCCTTAAACATAGTTCATACGGGTATAATAAGCTACAAATGAGAAGGGGAAAAGAAAAAGAATGTTACGCAATGTAAGTAAAGTATATAACAAAATATATTGCTTTAGGTGTAATTTGTCACAATGATTTTAGAAATAATGTGGTCTAAAAAAATTTAAGACTGCATTCATTACTTTTTACAACACTTTTCATTCCTAATCTACAAAATGTGAATTCGACTTTTTAGCACATTTCCAAAAAATTTTGAAAACATGTGCTTATTAGTTTCACTCTGTCCGTTCGTCCATCTGTTTACAAACCTTCTACACCGTTAAAGATAGAGAAAAAAAATTTTAACCACTTTAACCATTAACCATATCTCATAAAAAAAATAATTGGAAATAACTGGAACAACTTTTTCATGTACTTTGTAAATTAATATCAAAATTATACAATTTTTTTAAATTTAGTATTTAAATTTACCGTTATGTTGAAACCAAATTTTGCAGGATTTTTCTACTTTCATAACTCCAGCACCGTTTTAGATAGAGGCTTGAAATTTTGAGACAAGAAAGAACTTTTAGAATTAGTATAAGTTTCTCTAAAAAAATTTATTGCACCACTCCCTGTTTAAGAGGTATTAGGGCTGAAAAATTTGCTATTTTTAGGCACAAGTAACTTAAGCAAGAAAAATGTGTACATTCTTCGACAAGACATAAAACTCAAAGCACCAGTAATATATTTTTACGTGTGTTAACGGTTTTTCTTAGTTATAAAGGATTCCGGACTTACAGCCCCTAAAAATTCCAGAAGAATCCTATTTTCTCATATTTTCTTATTACAAAAAATTTCTTTAATTTTATTTTTTTATTTTTTTTTTTCAAATTTTTTTGCAAGTCACAATTCTAAACAGTTTGTATTGTGTTTTAAAAACGGTTGGTTTACATTCTACCTTGTTTATATTTTCTATTACTCTCTCCGAAATTTTGCGTGACCTATCTATAAAAAAGTTTTTTAAATTCTTTTTAAGTAAGTCTTCTTCTTTAAGCTTTTGTAGCTTTCTGATTGTATAAAATAAAATTTATTTAAAAGCAAACTAAGAATGGTATGAAACAAGGACAATATATTTACAAACAGAAATAATTTTAGATGTTTATCTCAACAATGCGCAAAATACTTAAAATTTCTTTTCCGTAAGTGAACACAAATCAATAATTTAACAATCCTTCGTTTTATAAATAACTATTAGTTTGTTTTTGATTATTTTACGATATTAATAATAACGTAAACGAATTTGTCTAATTTTAAAAATATACTTGTACGTATCACTTAAACGTACATTAGACCGAAAAGGTAGTGTATTGAAAGAATTTGTGCTGAAGCTATCAATTAAAGCTGGTGGTTATCTCGATAATGTGCAAAATACAGATATTCGTCTTATTAACGATTCCGGTGTGACCTAAGCGAATACTTTACACAGTCACCGCTGACAAAAATATCTTTTAGATCTTATAGGGATAAATAACTATTTTAAAGAAATAAAACAGTTAATTAACTGTTTTACCTCAAAGTTTTCCAACAAAAATCAAGAAGTGCAAAAAATGCCCATCCCTACGCTGTAGAACTGCTAAGATGACATATACCTGTTTGTGGCAATTTGTACTTCATACGCACATATGCAATTGTGTTTCGTAAAGTTGGTAACTCATATGTGTATATAGAGAAGTTTAAGAAAAAAAATGAATTTGTTTCTTCAAAATTGCATTCAAAATTTTCCAACCTATATTCTATATAATTTTAAATTTTCAAAACTTCTTTAAGCTAAGAATCCTTCTCACAGTCTTGTCTTCAAAAAGAAACTGTATATGTTTTTTCTTCAACAAAATTCTAATCCAAAATCGTAATGTGAATACAGTTAACACTTTCAGCAAGTAAAAATGTTTCTACAAAATTGCAAGTGTATAAAAAAGTGTGTGTTGGATATTTTTAAATTTTACGATCTTAACGATACACGAATTTACGTGTATGTCCACTAAGTACTTCAAAAAATATTTTATATACTTTAAATTTTTCTTCATCATATATTATTTTAGTTACAAGTAAATCATTCTCCAATATGCCCTAGTTTATTAAATGTAATTCTCTTAAATGGATCTGTGAAAATTAGGATAACAACTTATTCTAAATTTTTTAACAATTTCTAGCTGCTAAAAAAAACAGCGTTAATTGTATTTCTATTAATAGGATTCACAATTACCACTAAAAATTATTGAAGGAGCTTAAAGCTATTTTATAATTGATGTTTACAGTGTTCACTATGTAATGCATATATTGGGTACCTTGAATCTCCCCAATAAAAAGCAACATATCCTTAGTAATATATCAAAAAAAATCTTTAGGTTCATATAAGAAATCTAATTTAGCAAATCGTAAGAAGAAGCTAAAGCAACTGTCGAAGTTGCAAAATTTTGAAAGAAGTTATTATTTAAAAGCTTTACTCGGAAAAATAGTTACAATAAAGTAAAAATAGATATCTAATATAAATGAGAGTAGTCAAAGCAAAAACAATCAAAATCCAAATCACTAGATAACTACCTCTTCCGCGGTTAAATAACCAGTACGCTATATATTATGTAAATGTTTATTTTAATATGAAAAAGTATATTTTTTTCTTATTACTCTTTTTGGAAGCATAGGATTTCTATTAGACATCTCCATTTGGCTTATTTTAGGGCATTTACGCTTGCTTTCTTCCATCTGTTATTCATTGTAGTCAGTTCTTATAGCAAATGGTGCAGAAAAATTAATATCGTATTATGCAATATATAAAGAACAAACTGTTTTAAATATGCCATGATGTTATAAAAGTACAACATATTTTTAATGTCATAAGTGTAAAACATCATTATGCATTCCATCTAAATTATTTTACTTCTAAATTCTCACAAAAAAAAAATGAAAATTATTTTAAAGGATATTAACTGTTACAGTTATAAGTGATAGTTTTAATATCCAAGCTAATGTGAAAGTTTTTTATGTTTTGATTACTTGATATATTACAATATTCAGCCCAAAGATTTCCCCCTTTTATTAACTAGATTTTCATTTTATTTTTCTTTGTTTCCACATTATATAAATTGTGAAATGAAAAATTTTTTATAAAATATTATGTAGAATATTGATATGATCTTTCCCTTTATTATATTTTATTGTTTTTTTTTTGTTTTTGTTTAATTTTTGTCCTCGTCTATGCTATGGGTCATTTATTAAATAACACCCCAAGGTAATCTTATCCAATTGACCGAATTACTTTACAGTTGGTTTGTTTGTTACTAAAATATAATAAATACAAGTTAGACAAATATTCAGGTTCGAGAAAGAACCACACAACCTAAATTATAACCCTCCACTACACTAATTTAAAATAATCCTGAAATTATGATTATACTATGCAACTAATGTCCGTAACGGAAGTTAGTCTCATTTTTCCTTTTTTTTTTTCTTCAATTCTAAAGTTATTTTACTTGTTTTTTTTTGAACGAACCACTCTGGGTTAGAAATGCAGAATTAGAGGAAGACAAATATTACTTATTGGAGAGAAAAAACACCCCCATTGGAAATTGTAGTAAAAAAATAAATATAAATTTGAAAAAATTACATTTAAAGCTGAATGGTCATAATATAATTTTTTTTACTTTTATTATTACTAAAAGTATTACACACATGAGGAAAATTTATTACAATAAAAAAAAAAAAAATAAACAACAGGAAAAGCAAATAACCGGAAAAACAGCTTAAAGAAAATTTTCATTTTAAAAATTTTGTTTTTCATTTTTGTTTTTGTCATTTTTTAATATTAAAAAAAAAAGTGAACAGAGTTTTAATATAAATAACACATGCACGCATTTCAATTCTTAAAGAGAAATATAAAGTTGAAAAAATAACTGTCGATTATTGTGGACACCCGGTTGCATGATAATGAAAGGGAGCTGATAAAATGATTACAGAAAACAAAATGTCCTTGATTTAATGATTTCTTTTTTTGTTTTGTAATATTTTATATGACTATTTAATGTAAATTGTAAATGAAGGTTAGAAAGAGAGACTGCAGATGTGTACTGGACGTTTTTATAATATATAACATTTTAATTAAAATACTTTGAGTTCTGATTTAGCAAAATTTTCAAAAGCAATAATAAAAGTTGAAAGAAAGGATATTAATATTTTTAGCAGCTAAATTCCAAACATTTGACCAAATATAATTATCCTTTCTCTCAACTTTCTTCACATCAGGTTAAAATTGTTTTAGACGGTAAAAAATGTGGTAACATAATTGGTTATTGACATAAAATATTCGAAATAAAAAACACTGTTAATCTCTGATTCGCCCAAATTATTGTTGCACTATGGTGCAAAACCATTTAATTATATGTTTATTAAAATTAGAGGTTCATGTTATCATAATTTTAACTCATAAGTTTGGGTCGTTAGCCACAAATTTACAAACTGATTGAATTATTTTTGTTCTGAACTATGCATGAAGGGTCTGTTTAATCGCATTTATCATTTTACAATATGTCCTTTTTTGTCAATCTTAACTTATAATCATCGTACCAAAACTTTTACATTAATATACATGCGTTAGATACTTGTGTGGTACTAATCGCAAAAAATTCGCAAATGGTACTGTGGTACTAATCGCAAATAAAAATTTTTTTCATATTTAATTTTTGTTCTATTTCTTTATTGTAACCGTTTGAACCAGCGTTTGATCAGGATGTTCTTTAAATTTTAAAACGATATCTATGACCAAAATAATATAGTTACCTCTTTTTGTTTCATTTCATTCTTTTGAATATATTGAAAGGATTAGATTATCTTTGGTTGTACTACCAAAACGCTAAACATCCGATACTTAATATGTCAAAATTATAAGATTGAATACCTTTAAGACAAGTATCTTATAAAAACATAGTGAATAATAAAGTAAAAAATTAGTAAAACTAATAGGAAATGTAAATAATAGCCCAAGGTGCCGGTTGTTAGTTTTTTATCAATTCAAACACAATTTCCAAATGCAATTTAAAGTGAAACCAATGGAATAAAAAAAACTATATTGAAACAAAAAAATATACTAAAAAATACAAGCTGACATGTCCAAAATGATATGCTTGAAAACAGGAAAATCAAAAAATCATAAAATCACAAATGAACTGAACAATAAGAATAAAATAAAAAAGGATATATGGGACGTAAATTTGCGGTCATATCAAATTTATTACCGTTATTACTGTTAAAAATCTTTATGTCGTAAATAAATACAAAAAATAAAAAGAAAAATAAATTTTTTTTACGAAGAGAAAAGGATTTTATGTACTATATTTTATTTGCTATTTATTTTCATTTCATTCATTTCAAAAGCTGTTGTTTTCATATAATTCAGTTGATTAGAAAGGGAAAAGCAAAACTATTTAAAATTAAATAAAAAAAAAATAAATGAAAATATAAGAAAACTTGAAAAAATAAATAAACATTAAAATATTTTGACAGACTAGGCAAGATTTTTTTGAAGAAACCGTTTAAAAGCATGAAATAACAGAAAACAGAAAAATGAGAAAAAGAGATATAGAGATTGGCATTATAAGAAAAAAAAAAGAGAAAGAAAAAATTTTAGCAATTTTTTTTCTCTTTAACATTTATGAGGTTCATAAATAGTTTCCTTTTTCGCTTTTCTTTAGAAAAACATATTGTATCTCTTTTATTACTGTCATTGTTTTTATCTTTACCATTGTTTCATTTATATTTTTATGATTTAATGTTTTAAAATTAAAGAATTAAATTTTTTAATTTTTAAAAAGCTGCTCCGAAGATTCCTTTTAAAAAGACGAAAAAACGAAAACATGGACTTTATGATTCTTGGTCTAAGTAATTATTAAAACCAATGACGAGAGGCAAGAAAATTTTAAAATGATTATTAAAGCAATTAGAGTTATAAATCTTGTTATTAAGAAAACTGCAATCATAGCCAACATTTTACATATTAAAAGTTTTTTAATACTATAGTATTTATATATTAATTTTTTTTTTTTGTATTATATCCTCCAAATATAAATATCTGCTGATATTTTTATGACCCTTTTGCCATTAGCATGTGGGCCATCTCGGTACAAGTATTCAATTATAATTATATTTAATATTTTGTTTACATTATTTTATTATATTTTATATATTATTTTTAACCTGACCAGATTCCATTTTTCAAATATTTGATTACAAGAAAGTATCTGCTCGAGAGTTGAGAAATACAATGGTAATTTTCTTGGAAGACAACAAAAAAAATATTAGGTATTTTAAAGTAAAATATCAACAGTTTCAAAAGCCATCAGAAATATAATAATAAACAAGGTAGAATGTAAACCAACGGTTTTTAAAAGCGCACATTTCCAAAACTCAATACAAAGTGCTTAGAAGTGTGACTTACACAAAAATTTGAAAATTTCATGTAATAAGAAAAAATGTGAAAATAGGACATTTTTGAAATTTTGAGGGGCCGTAATTCCGGAGTCCTATATAACTAAGAAAAGCCGTTAACACACGTAAAAATATAATATTGAACCTTTAATTTTCATGTCTTGCCCAAGAAACATTTGTACAGGTGCCTAAGTTACAGGTGTCTAAAAATAGCAAATTTTCAATTTTTGAGGCGTAATAACTCTTAAAATTTACCAAAAATTTTTCTGAAAAAACTTATACTAATTCTAAAAGTTTGTCTCAAAATTTCAGGTTCCTATCTAAAGGTGTGCCGGAGTTATGAAAAAAGAAATTTCATGCAAAATGTGGTTTTCACATAACGGTAAATCTAAATCGTAAATTACAAAATATTACATAATTTTGATATTTTTTTATATAGATAATAAAATTTTCGATCTTCTGACGGTTTTAGATTGCAAAACTATTACGCAGAGCCTGAGATATATACATCTGAAAATGGGGCTTTTTCTCAATTTTGAAGAGCTGCAACTTTGGAACCCTTTACAACTAAAATAAACCTTTAACACAAGTAAAAATATATTACTGTAGCTTTAATATTTATATCTTGTAGAAGTAAAATATGTACAGGTTTCTAAATTGCAGGTGTTTAAAAATAGCAAATTTTCAATTTTTAATTCCTAGTAGCTCATAAACAGGGGGCGGTCCGAAAGAATTTTCTGAGCAAACTTAAACTAATTCTAAAAGTTCTTTCTTGCCTCAAAATTTCAAGCCTCTATCTAGAAGCGTGCTGGAGTTATGAAAGTAGAAAAATCATGCAAAATTTGGTTTTCACATAACGGAAAATTTAAATACTAAATTTAAAAAAATTGTATAATTTTGATATTAATTTACAAAGACAAAAGAAATACCTGTCGAATGAAGTTTTCAGATTGAAAAAATCTTAAGCAGAACATAAGATATATGCATTTAAAAATAGGGCTTTTTCAAAGTTTGAGGGGCTGTAGCTCCGAAATGGGAGGGGCTACATGAAAAAGTTGTTGCACAAAATTATTTTTTTTATGAGACCTACCCATGGTTAAAATTGGTATTGGATTTAACGGTGTAGAAGTTTTGTAAACAGACGGACGGACGGACAGAGTGAAACTAATAAGCACATTTTTTCAAAATTTTTTTTGGAAATGTGCTAAAAAGGATCTAAATCTGAAAATTCTATATTTTCAAATTCTGAGTTTCCTAAAAATTATTTTTATTTTCGTGTGTTTGAAATACTTTTTTGTTGAATAAGTAGATGGAATTTTAGAGTTGATTAAAAAATCAGGATTTTAATAAATTGTTCAGTTTATGGGAATTAAATTGTTCCTATTATTTGAATTTTTGTATCTGATTTTTGCATATCAACTGTAAAAAATTTGCACAGGTATCTAAAAATGGACAATTTACAACTTTTAAATCTTCCTAGCTTTAAAAGATGGAGAGAAATGCAAATGCTTTTTAGAGCTTTAAAGATAATATATTATTAGTCCTCTGGAAATTAGAAGTTTGTAACTTTAAGATTTCATTGGATACGTGTATAGTATTGAACATTTAACATCTTAGTAAATTTATATATGTACTGACATGTAGAAAAAAAACAATATCTTACCTTAGACTTGATTCATTTAACTCTTTTCATTAATCATCAGTATTAATGTTTACTCATTTGCAATAATTTTTAATATTTTGCAAAAACAACCACTGCTTACTAATCAAATTTTAAAACCATATTTCGATATTTAGATTTTTGTATTTTCTTGCTCCAAATCATATTCCAATCTACTATAAAAAATATGTAAATCATATCATCGAAAACATATAAATGTAAATTATTGCTATTATAAAAAATTTTTATGTAATTTGATTTGGTTGAGCACCTTAAACAAATGCTTCAACTTTGATTTTTTGAAAAATAAACGCATTTTTTGTCAATTTTCTAATATTCAATGTAATATTATGGTTTTACTATTTTAATGTTTTGCTTCATCTTAAAAGAAAAATTATGCATTAACCAATCCCTTAACCCCGTATTATTTATATATCACTAAAAATATCTTACAGTTTTTATCTAAGCTAATGGCAGACGAATTTCATCAATTATTAGAGTTGGAATGATTTAAAAGCTAAAAAGATATACGATTTGATTAATGTTAGGCAAGAGAAATCAAAATTTTACTAATGCAATGTAAAAAAAAAAATAAATATTGTGATAAAACCATTTTCCACTTTTATAAAATCCCCAATTTCTAGTGCTCTATCATACTTCATTATATCAATATGTTATGTTTTGTCAATTTTCAAAATTCAGATCCATATATAAAATGGCATAGATAATTTTATTTTTCAAGAATGACAAAGAAAGATGAAATGATAGAGCAGTTTTTGTGATAAAAAATTCTTCAATTATATTTTGACGAAAACAAATGTCTTCAGGTGTAAAGCGTTAAAAAAAAACAACAAAATGTATTACATATGTACATACATAAATACTTAATAAAAAAAGGATAAACACAAATTTTTTTTATAAGGATTTCTTTAAGAAAATTAAACGTCGTGATCGAATCTTTGATTGTTAACATTTTAAAAAAAAAATCTTTGAGATCTGATAAAAATATGTGAGAAGGATTTCGACAGCATTTGGTTAGAACATTATAATAGGTACGTATCTTCCTAAATTATAATATTTAGATTTTATTAATTTGAAAGGAAAAGCAATAATTTTTATGATCATTGGATTCAAATATTTGAAATTTAATTCTATTTACTGGATTGTGTTTTCTATAAAATAATTATTTATGATTTAATTGGTTTGATTTAACTGTCATTTACATTTTTGTACCTATTAAAACAAAAAAAAATATTTGAAAAATTTGCTTATTAGTTTGCAATATTCTATCCGTACGTTTGCAATCACAAAAAGATCTTATAAAAATATTATTTTTATGCGTAGTTTTTTTTGTACATACCCATCTTTTAAGAAGTGACAGATGCCTTAAGTTTAATATTATGTGCATTCAGTAAGAAAGTTCTAAATTTAAATTTTTCTATCTCAAAATGACACTAATTTGTTTTCTGAATCTGAAAACGTGATCCTAGTTTTATTTATTATATGGTTAGTTCACATTTAATACTATTTGATACCATAAGTTCACATTTAATACTATTTGAGAGGTCAGGTAATTAGTTTAAAGCTTCATCGTAGTTCTTTTCGTCTCAGTCAACCGGATAGCTAAGTTTGTAAGTTAATATATTTCAATCGCCAATAATCTTTAAAATATAACTCAAAATATTGCTAGAATTTCATTATATTCAGTTGTTTAGTGCATAGTTGACAGAAAATACTTTTATTACTACTGTTGTACAAAGATATATAGTGGACCACTTTTAATAACTATCATACGTAATAATTTATATCGCTGTTTTTTATCTGCCTTAATTATTTCATAGACACATTATAGGGACCCAAAAAAAGTAAATACATATTTTACTTAATTTATCCTTGTTCAATGCACAATAAAATTATTTGTATTTTTAGGTTGGATAAGTTGTATTTTGTTCACAAGTTACTCTAAAGAATCATAGTATCAAAGTTTAAATATTTGTTACCTTCTTTAGACTATATAGCTGCTCGTTATTGAAAGAATATTTAAATTTAATAAGTTTTAAATTAGAACTACCTATTTATAATTTATACTGCAAAAGTACCTACCTATTATTACTGCAAAACTACTATTATACTTCAAATTATAGCTAATTATACTGCAAAAGTACCAATCTCAGTATATTATTTTTAAAGCAGTCCCCTTTATATTGTTTTTCTTTCTTTTTTATTTGACAAATTCTGTAATTTTTGGACATAAAAGACAAAAAACCGAATAGCAAACAGACTTATCCAGGAAAATTACAAATTAAAAAGGAAAACAAAAAAAAAAGACCATAAAGGCAATGAAAAAAAAACTTTTCTTTTTAATTTTATCTTAACTATAGTTTGAGTTTTATTTTTTTCACTTTTTAAGAAATTGTGCAATTCATTATGTTAATGATATCTTATAAAAACATTGGTTTCCTTTAAAAAAAAAAAAATTAAATTATTTTCTCTTTTCCCAAATCATTTTCTACTTTTTTTCATTGAGAATCAAAACAATGTAACGAAGGAAATAAATAAAAAAAAATCATAAATTTCAATGCTTTTGGATGTTTTAATTTTTTCTTACTACATTTTTTTTTATCAATTTTTTTTTCCAAATGGATGAAAATTCACTTTTTTGTATTTAATGATGGAAAACAAAAAAAATAAAAATTTACAAGGCTTTTAAAAAATTAACCCACCTACAGAATGGTTTTGTTTTATTTTGCAGATTTTGGAAGGGTGAATAATGTAATAAGGGATCGAGGTCGATCAAAACAAAAATATAATATAAAATCTTTTTATTTTTCGTTACCCAAAAGAGCATTTTAATTTTATTTGTAGCTTTACTCATTCATCATCATCAAAATAAATTTTTTTTTTTTTTGTAGTAATAAAGAAAAATTTTGATTATTATAATGAATGAAAAATATTATAAAGTTATTCTGATAAACTATGAGAGTCAGTACATACTGTTTTTAATATATTTAGTATAGGTATTATTTTTAGTTCATTCCTTGCCTTCAAAAGGTAATTCTTTTATTGAGCTTTGCTTTATATTTAATGCTTTAAAAAATATTGAAGTCAATAAAATTTTTCAATACATTTCTGTTATTTATTTTTTGTGAGATTAACATATCAAAAAAATGTTTTTTATTGATTTTGGGCCATTCTCTCTGTCTCCTAAATTTAAAAATGCATAATTTACATATAATATTCATTATTAATTTAAAGTTTAAAATATGTAATTTTTTTTTCATTTAATATGACTTGTTTTAACCCTAGAACTCCGTATGCTTTTAAAATAAACTTTTGTTTCGTACTCTAAACGGGAGTAAATACTTCTTTTTTCTTAAAGCTCCTAAGAATTTATTTCATTTTTATCGTATGTTTTTTAGAACTTTTTTTTTAGTTAAACGTTAGGCCGAATGCGTAAATCTGAGCTTGAACTTAAATACATATACATTTTTTAAGCAAAAACTCATTTTGGCTTGTAATTTTCCTTGCAAAAACTTAAGTAAAAATGAAGTTTTAATTGAAAAGTAACATTTGAGTTCAAGCTCAGTTTTACGCATACAACTAATTTTTAGTTATCGATTAAATAATACAAAAGTCCTTTAATAATATTTGGTTTTAGTACAAATTTCTTAGAGCTTACAGTGACAACTATGGTTTGAATGCATGCTTGAATGCGTTTGAAAAAAATATTGCGTTTCTTTTTATTGGAGGGTTAAAACATATATTTGAACATTCCCCAATAAGAAAATAGATGATTTGGTTTCAAACTTAATAAATTTAATTTAATTTATTTTAATTGGAGGTTAAAACTCTTTAATAATAATAAATTAAGATGCAAATTATTAAGCACTAATTAGGTATAAGCATTCATTATATATTTTTGCCATTTTGTTGGAAGTG
This sequence comes from Poecilobothrus nobilitatus, assembly GCA_947095535.1. Taxonomy (NCBI): domain Eukaryota; kingdom Metazoa; phylum Arthropoda; class Insecta; order Diptera; family Dolichopodidae; genus Poecilobothrus; species Poecilobothrus nobilitatus. The sequence continues at coordinate 16,843,253 of OX352773.1, read as the reverse complement.
TCAATGAATTAAAAAGAAAATATATGGTAAAAATAGTGGACAGTAATAAATCCTTATCGTCCTTATCCTTAAAGAAAATGGATTTACCGTACAATGAAAGGAAATGTTATATTTTGTTATTTATTAAGTCTACTACTAAGTTGGAAAAATCAAATTTAAAAACAATAATAATAATAATAAAATAACTATAAATGACACTGCTTTTGTTGTAGATTTATCGTCCTCACCCTGTTACTACGTGTTGTGCATTTGGCTTCCACTTATAATACTTTTGTTAGCCCTACTGCCTCTAAGAAAGTACTGATTTGTACAGTGTTTATTGGTGCCGATTTTCGGCAAAGCAATATACTCCTAGGTGCACATATCTAGCTTGTAGTAAAGCTCCGTAATTGTTAAGTATGTGACCTGGAGTTTCTTATTTTTCTTGAAAGAATCTGCATTACTGTCATTTTCTATTCCAATTTTCTTTAAGTGTTCCTTTAGCCGACAGTATCAACAGGAATTCTGTTAGGTACCTTCTGTTAGATAATTTTACAAATGTTTACATAAGTTTTATACGACTGTCGCATTTAATAATAATATTTTCTTTTTTAATTTGAATTAGATTATAACTGAATTTAAAAACAGCACAGAATTTAACTCAAAAAAAAAATATAATTTGAAAAATCCTTCATTTTTGTTAATTTTTCCTTTAGAGCTTTTGTAAGCAACCCTGAATTTTTCTAATTTAACACATCTTATAATTAAATCAGCATAATTTTCAAGTTGATAAAGAATTATCTTTATTTATTGTTCGTTTTATTTTAAAAATAAATTTACATTGAAGGAATGACAATTCTGTTTTCATTTTCCTGTCAGAAAAAAAAAAAAATCATCTTTTTTCTGCTTTTTGAAAGTCATGACACTGTGTTTTACATGGAAAATTTTCTCATTTATGGTGACCCTAAAAACAAAACCAAATTAAAAGACCAGAAGACACCAACAGAAGGAAAATATTATGAAAAATTGTTTTCCATTTTCATAATTTTAATGTTTTTTTTTGTTGTTATTTTGGTTATTTGTTGATTTAATGTTGACATTCATTAAAAATTTCATGCGACCATCTAAAACTTGAAAAAAAAGGACAAAAAAAAAATAATCGTTAATCATTGACGAAAAGATGGAAAACAAAAATGTTATATAATTTTTAGTCTAAGTGCAAGTGTAAATTCTGTTAATATTTAAAAATAAATGTGTGGGTTGAATATGAAGGAGCTAATTAATATAGGTGGTTTTCAAATTTTTTTAATTAGAATATACAGGAGGTTTCTAAGGGTTTTAATGGAAAATTGCTGTTAAAAACTAAATAATTTTTTTTCTCTGTTGAATTTATTTCATAAGGAAAAATTATATATTGAGGATAATTATTCAAAATGTTAAAATATCCAAACTAATTTGTATGATATAATATTATAGTTAATTGATATTTCTGCGACACATTATAGGGACAAAGTCATGTCGCTGAATTCGAAGATACTGACAACAAATTAATAATTTAATTATCGGCTTTCATAATTTTCCAACTGATAAAACATTAAAGGAAAGTTTTCCTTTAATGTTTTATCAGTTGGATTTTGCTTTTAAAGTTTAACTTTAATTAAAGTCACAACTTGAAGTTCTATATTGGAAAGCCATGCCTATTTAGTATTTATACATTTATGGCTTTGTTCCTAACATGACAATAAGGTATGCTATAACAAGTCAAATATATATATATTTTTTTCTATAATTTTCATTTTATATTTTAAATTTCCAAATTTAACCCGCTGTAATAGGAGTACCGGCCTTAACATTTTTGTCACAACCTTGTAGATCATTTTGAATAACTTTCTGTTAATTTTAGTTCTTTTAGTTCTGAAAAAATCACAATAGTCAGGATCAGTGCCTTATTTTCCAGTAATTTCCAGACCACCTCTGGCCATCAATGTATTTTATATTATGGTGGAGTGACCTAAAGCATATATAAAAAAAATAAAGCTAATTTCACTTTCATTGTTAAGTAAAAATGAAACCATATAGATAATATTATGTTTGATAGTTTTGATACAGAAACGTACGAATTTGTGCATAAAACGTATGTAAGTGCCTAAAAAAACTTGTTTTTCAAAATGTCATCATTTAAAACATCGCCTTTCAAAGGGTCGTTTTTCTATTTTTTTTTTAATTGTATCAAAATTACGTTTTTATATGGAAAATATTTGCTAGTGCCCATACTTTAAAAATTATTGAAACTCTGCATTTTAAAAAACTCTGAAAGACAAACCCCAAACCCCCTTAAATCAAATCCCTCCTATTATATGTTTTTCTAAAATTTAAAAATACCACGTTTTACAAACGCCATTTTGGATAATAGTATTTTAAAATTTCAAATCCTATTTGGCAAATAAAATTTTTATAGTCTAAATTATAGCATAATCAATTTTGGAAAATTCTATAAAAACATAATGGAAAAAACTTAGAACTAAAAACATTTAAAAAAATTTATAAAAAAAAAAACCAAAATTAAAAATTTCTCTTCTATCACGTGGTTTTTATTGACAAGAAAAACAAGAAAAAGTAAAAATCACTTAACTTTGAAAACAACCTTTAGAAAAAAAAAATTAATAAAAAACTCGTTATTTTCCTGTCGCACTGCACCAGACGTCACCATCTAAACTTTAAGTTGAATATCAAAAGTAAACCTGGATATATAATATAAATACAACTGAAAAATAAAAAAAATTTTAGGAATAAAAATTTCCGGGAAAATAGAATTTTCTTTTAAAACTTTTTTATCACCCGTTCAAAACACGTGACAATTTCTTTAAAGATTATCATAAAAAAATGGATTTTTTTTTATTATAAGAAAAAACTACGGCCAAAATAAAACTCTTAAAAATTACTAAAATATTATCTGTCGCCGTTCCTATACCAGAAACAAAATCTCCTAAAAGAATACAAAAATAAAAAAAAAACTCTTTTCATGATTTTGGTTGTCATCATAATCATCCTTAAAGTCTTACATAAAAAAAAAAACAAAACACAAAAATTGGAACTTTAACTTGTAAAGTTTATTTGGAAGCAAAAACTTATTTAGCTGTAATGTCATGGCAAAATGATTTTTGTGTAAATTTTTCTTAAATTAAAATAAATATTAAGGAAACTTTACTGCTATCAGTCAAAATTTTAGTTTGGCAAATGTATCTTTATCAAAATAAGAATTATATTGGGCTTTAAAATCCTGAAGCCTACTTGATTTAATGTCATAGATAAAAAATTTACTGCTCTCCCTATGCGAAAATCTTTGATTAATTAAATATCAGATGAAAATTGAACTGTTGATAAGTTTTCCACTTCTGTATTGTAGTCATATTTATGTGGATTATCATAAAAATGGGATAAAAATGGATCCATTACTAGGCGCAATTACATTAACTATATTATTATATATATTTATATATATACAAATATTTCAAATCCTAAAAAAATATGTATATATGTTTTAAACATGAATGTAGTAGAAAAAGAAAAATCTGAAGAAAAAAAAAAGAAAACAATAACAGTTAAAAAAAAAAAAAGTAAAATATGATCAGTTTATGGACTATAAGACAAATTTTTTTACTGCTGTTTGAAAATGATTCCCAGGAAAATAAAAACAAAAAAATCGCGAGACAAAATAAAAACCAACTTTTCACAGTGTATATCCCTTACAATGGATAAAAAATAATATAATCTAAAAGATTTGGATTTCATTAGGTTCCATTTCTTTTATTTTGTTTTTTTTTTTCACCCTAATACAAAAACAAGGAACGAAAACTTTCAAAATCTGTAGTTTTTCTTTTGTCCTTTTCTATTAAATGTTTTATTTTTATTTTTTTTTATTCTTTTTGTTATTCATATTATATTATAAATGCCAGTTGTTTTGGTCGAGTCATGAAAAGTTCGTACTTTTTAACTGCACAACTCTAATAATAAACAGAAATAAAACAAAAAAATCACAATATACTTAAAATTAAAAATTGAGTTGAATTGAGTTCAGTTGAGTTGAGTTTTTCGATAAACTGTGTTGAATATTGTAAAAGCGCTGACAAATCACAAATACTATAATACCTATTGTTTGTTTTTTTTTTTTTGTTTCGGTCAACTGTCATAAATGGTGGGATATGGCGGGAATGACTATCTTGAATGGATGGTTTAACAGTTTTATTTTATTTTTTTTTTGTTTGAAAAAATGAAATTTTATTTTTCTTTGCCAAACCTTTAGAAAAGTTGGTTTTTTCATTTGAAGTTAAGAAAATAATTTTTTTGTTTCTGTTTTTTTTTTTTTTGCCAAATGAAAGGAGGATGAATAGAATAAATGGAAATCAAAATGAAATTGTAATGAAAATGGAAAAGTTTTTTTTTTGTTGTTTCTTATTGGTTTTTTTTTTTTTTTTCATTTTGATTGTCTAGAAAAGTTTTACAAAGTTTAACATAAAAGAGAAAAAGCCTATTTAAAGCCTATAAATAAATTAAAATATTAAGTAAAACAGTAAAATATAGTAAAACCTTATGTTCGTTATGGAATAAAAATGTTAATTCAAGTTTTCTTTTAATTTCAAAGTTTATAGGTTACAAGGATAAGAAATTAAAGGATAATAAAATAAAGAAAATAGAAGTAGAAGAGATAAAAAGTATTATTACGTATATAATAAATTTAATGAATTTTCTTTTTAATAGAAAATTTTGGCATTGAAACTTTTGATACACTACAGTATATATACTATTATATGTATAGTTTAAAAGTAAATTTGATTAATGTAAAGAGATTGTGATGAAATATAAAGAAACATTTAATTTTATTTTAAAGAATATAATTTTAAGATACAATTTTTTTTAGCCTTTAAATTAAATTAAATTAGACTTTCTTTAAAATGCTTACAAATAGTTATATTAATAACAGTATCTACTGCCGATAGTCGAAAGGATTACATATACTTAATTGAATATATTGCATTTTATATCTCAAATTATGTCCTTTGTAAAAGTATTATTCTTGTGTTTTTATTCTTACATATATTATGCAATATCCTAAAAAAAAAAAAAAATAATTTTTTGGACCTAGGGACCATTGAAAATTTATTAAATTTATTATTATACAATAATACTTTTCATCTCTCTTTTACTTTTATTATGCTTGCATCAAAAGTGTTCATAAATTCATTAGAATTGCGGTTAAATATTTTCATGATAACAAAGTAAAATAAAACTGTCTCAAAGTAAAATAAACAAGTCTAAGTTAGAAAACTGTTATTGTAAAAAAAAGCCTTTCGAAGCCATCCGCTTTTTGTGTCATTTTCTATATGTTCTGCTAGCAAAAGTATCAATCTCTGATACTAGTCTAGATTTAAAATTCGTGTATTATGCGACGACTCTTAAATGTATCTATGTAGGTATTTTAGTTTACCTCAGCTTTACATTTTTCTATTCTCATAGTACTTTTTAATGAATTAAACTAGCATTAATTTTGCCAAATCACCTTTAAATTATGCGATTTTTGATATTTCATACCTCGGTAATACCTTAGAGGTTAGTTTAATTTCATCGGTTTCCCATAATAATATCAGAGTTTTCCAGCTATTTTATATGCAACGAAAAATTTTGTGTATATTCCCAAATAAATTAATCTCCAAACTTTTTATAAATATTATTTTCTATAAATTTTTATCTAATTTTAATTAATTAATTTTTAATTAATTTTAAAAGAAGTTTTAATTAATATTTAAAGAAATGTGAAGCACAAACTTTAATAGTCAATTCCAATAACTGGTAAATGTCAAGGATCATTTGAAGTTTATAAACGTATGCATTATAAAAGTATAAACGAGCCAAATGAACCTTGATTTTTTGTTTTAAATTTAAATTGAGAGCTTAAAGAAGAAAATAGTTGAACTATTTCATTATCTATTATAATACTAATCTAGATTTTATTGTACATATCAAAAGATATTCTCAAGTGAAAAACAAATCCTATTTTATTTACACCCAAAGTTATATTAAATCCAATAATATCAAAATACAATCCATTTAAATACAAAATTAAAAGTATTTTTTTTACACTTAGATATGACCGCAATCATTTTAAGTTATTTAGTCCTCAAACTATTCCAATAAATGTAACTACCTTTTAACAATTTATACTAGGGTTTTTGAAAACAATGAAGAATTTAATGGGGTTCTATTGAAATTATAACACTTCCATTATTTTAAGTTCATTTGAAAAATAAAAAATGGTAATTTCTAAAATGACTGCTGCTAAAACGCATTTCTATAATTTTAATTTTTCTTTTTTTTCAAATAAAATTTACTGATTTAAAACAATGTCCACCATATAAAGCGACTTTTCCATTTTAAATTTATTTTTTGATATTATTATAAAGTCCTTTATTTGAGTGCTGAATGAATGAAGAAATTTTTATTACTTCCAGTTTTCTAATAAAGGATATTTTTATTTCCTTCCTGAATTACATTGAATCGATTCTCCAAAAGAGAATTGTTTGCACTGTTGAACTGTTAAGCAGAATTTAAATTGAACAGTTGCAGTACTTAAGGAAAGAAAAAATGTATGGTTATTTTTCTTAAAAAAAAAAAAAAAACAAAAAAAAAAAAGAAGAATATATTGTTAAAAGTATCCTGAATCGTTATAGTCGGAATTAAATGTTTTTATACCGTTATAACAGGACATTTAATATTAAACAAAAATTATCCCTTATTATAAAAGCTTCGGCAACAATGAGATGGTATGGTTTACTAGAACTATAACTTGGTATATAATGTCATGGAACACGATTTCATTGTGTATGAACAATCCTTTTTTTTTGTCTTTGTATAATGTTCAAAAATAATTTGCAATTTTAGTTGCCCATCAGTTAAAGTTCGCGGTAAAAGAAATGTTTGAAATGTTAAAATCTGAAATTTGAAGTTTCAAATAATAATGGAAATTTGTGAAAAATAACAATTAATGGTAAAGTTGGTTGAATATTTTTTAATGTTGGTGAACTTTACTGTTCTAGTTGTTAAAACACATTAAAGACAAAATTCAATACAAGAAAACATTTTCAGGAGAAATGCAATTAAATTAAGTATTTTGAAATTAACTTGGGGGGGGGGGGGGGGTCAATAAGAAATTATGGGTAATTTTCTGGTTCTAATAAAATTGTTGTATTTAACGGTATATCCCTTAACAACAACAAGAGTTGATGCCATATGTTAAAGAATTGGTCAGTCTAAATTAAAAAATATTCATGAATTCTTAAAAAGTATCAAATATTTTAAAATTCTTAGAAACTATTCTACGGATTAGTATTTAAATAGTTTTATTGCAGAACTTTACTTCTACTAAATACATAAATTATTTTATATAAAATAATTTTTAAAATTTTTTTGTTTTTTTTTTTTTGTTTAGTACTTTACTCTGTCGTTATAAACTTTTATTCTTTTATGCAAATAACAAGAAAAACAGAACAATATGAGTCCAGAACGACGGTGGACGTAACGTAACCATGAATATGTTAAAATATTTCTATAATTTTTTTTTTTCGCTTTTTTTTTTTGAAAAATTCTTTGTAGAAGAGCCTTTTAAAGGATTATACAATACTTTTAACTGCTGCTGTATTATTATGTTATTTTTATTTTACTCTTAATTTCATTAACTCTAGTTACAAAGTTATTACAGCTCACTAACTTGTAGGATATAAAAAAAAAGTATCAAAAAGAAGTTAAAAATCAGAACAAGAATATTGTTAGAATAATGTTTGAATTAAATATATTTACATATATTGAATCGCGCAATTTTAGGGTATTTTTATTTCATTTTAATTCTGAAGCTAGTTGCAGCTTAAAACATTATTTTGACTTTTTGTTCTATAAAGGACTAATATAATGCATAGCAAATAAGAATTTTCAAATCGAGGAACACTTGCAGAATTTTCATTCAGCCAATTGTTTAATGGTTAAACCATCAGTCTTATATTCGAAAGGTCTCGAGTTAAAACGCAACCGAGGTCTAATAAATTAATTAAATATAATATAAATATTCCTTATATTATATATTCATATATATATATATTTATTTTTTATTTTATTATATCGGAATATATAATAAAACAAAATATAAATAAAAATTATTCTTGCATTATATAATAGATGGCACACAAATAAAAAAATGATTGTGTTTCATAGCTTTGTACAATATAGCTGCAGTCGCGTCATCAACGGCTTAGTGAAACTGTAGAAATTGAAAAATATGGGTAAAAAATGGCCTAGTAGATATCCTATATGCTTCCTATAGGACTAAAAGAAAAATATAATAAAAGAATTTTACTGTATTGTAAAGCTTTAATTTTGAAATAGTATGAGATTTCACTGTCATGAGGATTCTAACGCTTAAAAGTCAATATAGGTAATTTTCAACATTTTATTTAAGGAAATTCGATTTTTATCTTTTGTGAATTAAATATAATTCGAAGTATTAGGAAACCTTCAGTTTAAGAAATTCAATTAATATTAATAATTAAAATATATGCTAAACGAATTTAAATTTTATAACACACTTCCAGTCGCATTTTTCTTCTTTTAAACCTAGAAAATCTTTTTTGGCCCTATTTACAATAATATATCTAAAAATATAAAAAAAAAAGTGATAGATGCGAAAATATACTATAGACAGGAAGTCCTGTATTTATACGAAAAGATGTTGTATTGTTGTAAGTGTTGTTTTTTCCGTTCTTTCTTTTCGTTTTTATTACATGTTTTCGGGAAGCATGACTTAAGGGTATTATTTAGGGTATTCCCAGTGTTTATAAAAAAAAAAAAGTAGTTTTCGTAATTTATTTATGAAATTCACTGGAATTATTTTAATCAAAAAAGCGCAAAAAAAAAAAAAAAATAAAAATGAGGGAAAGAGGAAGAAGTTAATTTTTCTTTTTGTTAATAGAAAATAAAAAATGCATTCTTTTTTTTTGTATGAATATTTTCAAGGCTTGTTACAAAATATTTTGTTAAATAAATATTTGAGAGTTCTTGAAATGGTGACTTTAAAAGAAAGTTTTAAGGTAAAACAAAAACAGAAAAATAAAAAAAAAATTTTGTATTGGTCAAAAATTAAATTCGTATTCGTTCGTATTGCTATAAAATGACAGGTAAATAATTGGCAACAAAAGGAACTTATAACACTTTCATCAGACAAAAAATGGAATTCAGTGCACATATTAAGACTGGTCCAAAGACCAAAGAACATTAGGATATCTATATGAAGTACAGAATAAAAAGAACATTTTTAATAAATTCTATTGCTGCGGTAACATTCTCTCTGTTTATTTAACTATCAGCGTGTAAATACAGCGTGTAATTATACATATATATATAATTGTTTTTTTTTTTCAGATTTTCTTTTTGGTAAGTAGGTAAGTAGCTTTTTCAATTAAATAAATCTGTTATTGCCTTTACCAAAAGGTGTCAGACTGTTTTACTTCTTTTTTTTTTGACACTTTATGTTGAATGAAATTTGTTTACAATGTGAACGTCGTATATATGACACTATGGAAGACAATGACAATAACGATTTACAATATTGCAAAAATTAAAAAGAGTTCTATTATCCTTCTTTCTAATAATCCTTCTCCAACTGCAGTTCTCCATTTTTTTATTCTAAAATCTTTCCGATTGTTATATTCTTCTCAACTATGTTCTTCATTTTGCTGAATTCTAAACAAAGCAGCATCAGAAATTCGAAGTTTTTGTTTGGTTTAAGAGGATTTGTAATTTAGTTCATGTAAAAAGAACTTAGTTTAATAGGAATTTTTAGGTTAGAATTTCTTTTTTGTTTTTAATTGACTGAGCCGTTACGAAAACTTTATTCTATGAGATTTGTATCTTAATCTATTTGATTAAGAAATTTTATAGAAGTTTACTATAAACATTTTACAATCTGTTTTTTAATCAGAATAGCATTGCTTAATTATATGATGAATGTTGATTCATCGTTCAGTGTACCATGATTTACAATCCCTCAGTGCCTAAATCACCCTAAGAACTGTGTAATACGTTCTTCTTGGTTATTTTTAAAATTTTTGATTTAGTATGAATGAAGTGGAACAAAAACCTAATTTTATATATTTTCAGAATCGGAAAATTGAAAAAAGGGAAATTTATCACATAATTTTAAATTTGGTAATTACCGACTGCATACATTAATGTATCAGGTAGGTATTGTTTTCATACTAAAAATTTGTACCCGAGATTTTGGCAAATATGCACTACTCCGGTGTGAAGAAGGCTGTAAACATTTTTTTTAGCATGATGTCTGTGTGTGTGTGTGTGTGTGTGTGTGTCTGCGGGCACGTGTACAGCTTAAACGACTGAGCGGAATGTTTTGCAATCTCATATTTAAGGTTTTGACGTAAATATCTCAGATTGATAAGCTTTTGGAGCAAATCGGACAACCGCAAGTGGTAGTTTACTAGTGTACTTTTTAAGTTTTTTACGAATATTTCGTAACAGAAAAATTTTATGAGAAAAATTATTAAGGAAAAGTTGTTACACAAGTAAAGACCAACAACTTTGCAATATAATATTTTTTGTTCCGACTAACTTTAACTTTTATTTAATTTTTTTTCTAAGTCCAAATTTCATACATATTATATAACGCGCCATATAAATTTATATGAACAATTTTTTTTTAGTTTTTTTTTTATATCTCTAAAGATTTATATACATATGTATGTGCTTATATCTATGCATATTATTTTTTTGTTGATGACATAAAATTAAAACGGTAAAATTTTTGTTAGCAGATTCAATATTAATCCTATGGTTGTTTTGTATTTGTTTACAGTTTTTATTATTTTTTACTTCTAATAATTTTAAATGAAAAAAAAATCATGTACATTACATAATAATGTAAATGGATGTATGAATGAATGTACATACATATATTTTTACGATTTCATTGCTTATAATTATTGTTATTGAATAAAACAAAATGTTGTTAAATTATTAGAAGATATTTTGCTTTGATATAAATTATTATGTAACAAAACTATACATTTTGGCATTGTACTTTTCGTGTAGTGGCGGTTGGTCCTGTGGTGGAGATAGCTGATTTTTTTAAATTCCTTTCAAAAAGTTATTTTTTACTTTTCATTTATATTTTACAGCAATAAATTTAAATCCACAAATATTTTGACTTCCAGTGATTAGATTAAATTGTATGCCAGATTCAGAAGGACAAAAAGAAAGGATCAAATGTAATCATTTATTTTAGAAAAGAAATATGTATTATTTTCATAATTTATGGTATTCCTGATAGTAGTTTTTGTGGCGGATATCATGAGGTGTAATAATATGACAAAAGTTATTTTTCTCACAATAATTATTATACACTCATATAATTATACAAAAATTTTTTATGATGAATTAATTACCTTTGTTATTTTAAATAATTTTAATTAATTTTGTAAAACTAAAAGGAAAGTTTTAGTATTTTTTAAATGAATATAATTAAAACTATAGTTCCACATAGAATTTGATTCATTAGTAAAAGAAAATACAATTTAAATTTTTAATATTGATTTAATGGAACTTGTCAAAAGTGAAAATTAAGAAAGAATACCGAAACTAATCTTTTGATAAATTAAAATTAAAAAAATTTAAGTGGTCATTAAAAATAAGTAATAAATTGGTTCCAATTTATCATAGTTTATTCTATGTCTGGCAGTAGAGTACAATGCTTCCGGCTCTGATGTTATAAGCAGGGCAATTTCAAAACAAATTATGGAAAACTTATACACAATTTGACGAAGGACCAAGAACACCATGAATGAACTTCAGTGCAGCAATGAACGTATCTTGTTTAGAGAGAGAACAATTTTTACAAATTTGAATTGGCAATTGCGTATAAGAGAAGAGAATGAATATCAATCTAGATTTCGAATTGGAAATCTATTGAATTTAAAATTTCTCAAAAATATTCTCATATTTGATATAATATCGTGACGAAACAATCGAAGATTTTATTCTAAAAGAGAATTAAAAATTGATTCAAATTATATTGTTATTACTGAGAAAGATACCTAGGTTGATAATTGGTTCTGTAGTACAGAAAAGGTTCTTTCCTTTCTTCTTTTCAAAGGAAATATAGTACTGACAACTTATAATGGGCATATTTGTGCTGTTAAAACTTATCAGTTTTTTGAAAAAAATTCATAACACTCTACAATATAAACTAGCATGAAAAAGTTTTTTTTTTATTTGATATTCTAATATTGTTAACTAATAACTGATAAATCAATCTTAAGATATGAATCTTAAAATTAATTAAGATATGAATTTTAAATTTAATTTCTTAAAAATGAATCAACAAAATATAAAATTAATATTAACTTTTATATAATTTTCGTAATTTATTTTAAATTACTGCAATATGAATTTCCCAATTCTATTATTTTTATTTTGAAGTAATTTTAAATTGAATTTTATTAATTTACTCTATGTTTTCCCTTAAATAAAATTAAATCAATCAAATTATTTAATATTATTTAAATTTAAAGACACCATTTAAAATTTAAGTACAATCAAATCATATGTTAATAAATCCTTTAATATATTTTTTATGTAATTTGGAATAAAAAAAAAGGACATCATCCTTCATCCAAAAATTGAAATATAGATAAAATAAAACTTTTTTTTAGACTCACAATAAAACCAAAAAAAAATAGGAAGAAAAGCAATGCAAATCTGTCTAAAAATCTTTCTAATTCCCGTCATCATAATAAACCAGACCTCTCCCAGACATTGAAATATCTTTTAGATTTTTTTTTTGTTTTTTTTTATTTTCTAAAGAATAAGTTTTTAATTTATTTTTATTTTTATGATTATATTCTTTTTCCTCTTTTCTATTTTATTTTATTTTTTTTTTGTTTCTTTACAGATGGAATTATATGGAAAACATAAATGGAAAATCTCCTCAAATGACCATAAAGCGTCTTATCTCTTTCTTTATCTGTCAATAAAAGAAAATAAAAAAAAATTAAAAAAAAAAAAACATTTTTTTCATCGTTACTAAAATAACAAAAAAAAAAAAAGAAAAAAACAGGACTCACAAGCAAAATCATTCAACTCAATATGTAAAGGATACATTATTTTTACTTCAAGTAGACAAAGTACAGTGAATTCCATAAGTAACCCTATATTCAAAATAATTTTCTATTAAAACTAGCAAAATAGGTTAAATTTTTGTTTTAAGGTATTTTAAAGTTTTTATTAAATCATGAGCTATATATGAATATTTAAAAATCCTTGCAAATATTATTACTGGATATATCACTTCAAATTGTTAATTAAAGATTTAATAACACAAAGAATAGTTCCTAATATAAAGATTAGACTCTTAATTAATAATTCTATGTATAACTTAAGTTTTAGTTGATCTCAGGCATACACAGATTGGTTCGGCACTGCTACAATAATACACGACAATCTAGTTGAAGACCTACTTTATTTTAAGATTGATTAAGGAACTTAGGATAGCGCGTTCCTCTTTTTTAAGTAGATATTAAAATGAGCGAGTCAAGGATAAGTAAAGGTTTACATTAGAAATGGAGATAATGAAGAAAATAATTAATCAGGACTTCAGGAGGTCTAAATGACAGATATAAAAGTTTTGTAAAGTAATAATAAATAACGGTAATAAATAACTAAAAAATTCAACTTTACAATAGTGTTGTTTACGTTTTATTCCGCTTATTGTACAAAGCCCTTATGAAAAGTTTGTACCCCTCTTTGTCTCTCTCTTCCTTTATTGCTTCTTCATTTTTTGTTTTAATTCTATATAGAAACTACAAATTTTACAATATTTTTTTTTTAAACATTTGAAATTTTTTATTCCAGAACAGCAAAATTTTTTTAAAAAAGAACAAAAAAAAAAATATTTTATTGTAATCATATCTAAAACTATCCAAAAGGATATCTGCTATTAAAAAGAAATGAATTTTCCATCAATAATAGATTTAAGATAGTAAAGATTTTATGTTTTTCTTTTAATTTTACATTTTACATTTTTTTTTTTAAGTTTTGTTACCAACGATTCAAAAATCCAGTTTGCTCTACCAGAGAGGAAAAAATAAACAGAAATTGTATTTAAAGTTGTGAAACAGTGGCGAACAAAAATTTTTTGTAAATGTATTTAAAATTTTATTTTTTGTTTTCATATTGTTATCTGCGTCTTTCAAATTGACATTTTAAAGGAAACTCGTTGTGTATGATTATTACAATTATGTCACATGATCTGTGGCGATTGCTTTTTTCATTAAAAATCTATTGAGCATAATGCGTTTTTAAGACACAAAACTTCCTCTTTATATCACTTTAAAGCTTTCTCTTTTTATTTTATTCCAAGATTTTACTTTGTTCTTAATATTATGAGTATTCTTTTCTTAAACTAGTGTCCTTAATTTATTTATCCCTACATTGTCAGTGAAAGTGTAGTGAATTTCAATTTTTAAATTAAATGTTAGACAAAAACTTTTATATGATTTTACTCACTGAATTTCTTAAAAAAAAAAAAACAAAAAAAAAAAAATCCAAAATTGATATGAATCTTTTGGACCTCTACTGAATCAAATTTTAACAATTTCCTTACTTCAGTTACTTCTGTTCTATGTAACTTCATCCTCTAATATTCAATTCTTCATCCTTTCAAATTTAAATTACCCAAAATTATCTTTCTGAAACTTAAAAAAAAAAAAAAAAAGCAAAAATGCATGATTACAAATTTATCCTTAATACGCTTTCTATCGACTTCATTTCACTCATTCTTCCTTCAGGGTCTTCAATATTTAAAAAAAAAACGAATCATAAAAGGACAACAAAAAAAGAACCAAATTAAATCCTGTTCAATTCAATTCAACAATCGTAACCAAATGGTAGGATTATTGATTTTGCATGCAATGTGATAGTAAAAAAAAAAAATCTGAATTTAAACTCTCCCTGGAGTCCATAAAATTGAAATTATCCCAGAGAAGAAAAAAAACAAAAATTAAAATAAAGGAACAGAAGATATTTGGTATTAGATTTTTGTATTCATGAACGTACATAATATGTTCAATCATGGTCTTTAAATAAAAGACAAAACTTTGCATATGAAATTCTTCAATTTAAAAAAAAAAGAAGTTAGAGATAAAAAAAAATTATCCTTAAATGTCCTGTTCAATTTTTTGGATATTTAAAAATTATAAATACTAAGGTGACACAATTTAAGTCTATGATAACATATTGTGCTTTTTTTTTTGTTTGTTTTAATACCTTAACTTTCTTTTACGATTAGAACAGTATATTTTTTTCTTAAGGACGGAATAAAACAGATATGAAATTGTAGTCTACTTATTGTTGTTAATTCTTAGCTTTTTTCTCAGTATTATGTCAAAGAGCTATAGTTTGACAAATGCAATTCATTATATGAGTTTAATGCAGTATATTTAGTAGAGTGTCCTCTGCAAAAAATAAAAACTTGGCCATCATCCATTCATGCCAACTAATGTTCATCAACCAAAAGAAAACTAATGTTCTTCATCAAAAAAAAGTAGAAACATTTAAAGGTAAGTCAAATTAGAAATTGGGTAAAATGTATAAAAAGTTCAATGCGGAAGAGAATGTGTTAATATTATAAGGGATATATCGAATATAAGTGGTAATAAAAACGGAATTTCCTGGAATCGCAAAAAAAAAAAGCAAAACTTTCCTACTTCATTTCAGGTTTTGTTCACTGTGCAGGTTCAGGTTTTGTTTACTGTGTTTTCTGTGTTACTGGGTGTTTTCGTTTTGGTTTTTTTGGTCATCCGGTAAAATTTTTGTTTTCTTCGTCTTTTTTTGAGAGTTTCTTAAAAATGCTTTGGGGAATATCAGAATAAAAATTATTTTTCTTTAAAAAAAAAAAATTTTTCTTTTTTTGTATCTGCATGAAAGGTAAATAAATAAATAAATATCTTGAGATCTCAAATTACATATTTTCATTTAATGTTGTTTTTTTTTTTTTTGTGTGATTTGTGCAATTTTTTTTATTTTAATATAAAAATTCTTATCATTTAATTCGGTAGTTGATTGGTTAAGTATCAAGAGCACTAATAATAAAAATAGTGAAAGTAACTAAGGAAATTTTTATTTTTTTTATTCATACATACTGTGTAGAAGCCTAAATTAATTTTAGTTAAACAACAAGATTCTTAATAAACTTTTTGACAACTTTTTGCTAGGCTAGAGGCCTAGAGGCCTTTAAATTTCTTGATTTGATAGAAGCTAAAAGTTTGATAAGGAAAGTATTGTTGTAAATATTAGAAATTAAGGATAATTGGAGTAATAACTAAAAGTGTTTCTTTAAGTTTACGGTCAATTAGCTCGTCTTCAATAAAAAAAAAAATGTTCCCAACATATTAGAATTAATTTTTGAGTGTTTTATTTATTTATTTAGAAAAAAAAATTTGAATTTAAAATTCATTATTAAAGTATGTGTGATGACAGGTCTTTAAAGTAAACATAAATGTCTTAGTGTGGATGAACAACAATAATACAAAAAAAATAAATAATTTCAAAAACTTTTTGATACACCCTAATACATTTTTGTAACCATATATAATCCATACTTTCTCCAAAAATTAAATTATTATTTTTTCCTTATATATTTTCGTGAAAAATCGTTTAAAATTTTTTTTTAGTAAAAATTGTGTAATAAATATTTAAACTTATGTTATCCGTTTTTATTTTTTCTATTCTTAAAATTACACTTTATTGAGATTTTCTTCTGGGGAGTGCACCATCGCGTTTCTGTCCAGTTTTTTAAAACTCCCTTTATCGAAAAAAAGACCTTCTAAAGAAAAAAATTTCCCTAAAAGAACATAAAAAATCAAAAAGGGTATTATTGTACCGATTTGTTTCTGTTTCTATGCAAAGGATAATGCGTTTGTAATAAAAAAAATCACGGAATAGTATTTTTTATTTCTAGTTGGTGTGGTGGTGTCTTTAATATATTTTTTTTTATATTTTTTTTTGGAAACCAAAGCTTTATAAAAATTGAAATCTGATGCAAATTTTCTTTTAAACAATGTAATAAAGGGATATCAAAATATAAAATGGGGAATCGAAAAAATAAAAAAAAAAAATTAGATTATTCCTTTTTTTTTCATTTAATTGAATTGACTCTACCAATGATTACTGTGATAGTTATACGTTTCCCATTGGAACCGGTGTGAGATAAAGCGTAGGAATACAACAAGAGACAAAACAACGTTTCAATTTAATTTTTTCTAATATTCCATTTATTGGATTTAAAAAAAAAAGGAAAACAAGTAGAGAATAAAAAGTCAAAAAAGTCCAAGTTCATTTGAGAATTTTAAGAATGTTTAATTTAATATTGTAAATCTGTTTAATGAATTATGTATCTGATAAGTTGAAATTTTCATTAAAAATGGTGTCTCTAAACAAGTTTAAAATCTTTGTATTTTTTACTAATCTACAAATTTATAATTTAGAAAAAATAATTGAATTGTTTTTTCACTGAATGGAAATAATGGTATACTTTGAACTGTCCAAATAACGTTATCTTTTTCCACATAGGTAAATCGTAGAACATCGATTTTTTCCAAGATTTTAACCTGTTTTTAAAATTTATATAAAAATTTAACTTTTACAAAAATATTATCGATGTCAAAAAAGGTTTTTGCTATTTGTAGGATAAAATTATATTATTGTTTAGATAGCGATGAATGTACACGTCACCTTTCTCTGAAGCTGAATTAAGATTAAATTTTCCGACAAGTATTAAGTAAAATTGTTTTAAAATATGGGATTCGTATATTAATGAAACTACCAAAATAGAACTTAAACAAATCACAAATTATTAAGACATCATATCCAATTAAGGTAACTATAAAATTTAACTATAAAATTTAAATTTTCAATATTAGTATTAGACAATAAGTACCTGTAATCTGTAGAAACCTATAAAGGAGTAAATAAGAACTATAGTTGGCTAAGACAGGATTTCTAGAAAAATACTAAATGAAGTAACAGATTCTAATATTTTTGCTATTCTTAAAGTATGTGGTATACTCGACATTATTTGAGTTATGTCTAAAATGTTTATGAAATTATTACCAAATCATTAAAGATAATACTAATTAATAGTTCTTCAAAAAGGCTGTAGAAATACTAAAACTATTTGATATAAGCTATTAGTTTGTATTTCTAAAAAACGAAAGAAAACTAATTTTGATGAATATTGATTTTTTTAACGGGAGTGGATGGGAATTAACAAAAGACACTGAAGAGAGTCCAGTGTGACTCCTCTATAAATGTATTGAACTTTAAACCACTGAACCTCTCTTTTGACCCAAAAATATATTAGGGTACCTTTAGTACTATTGCACTATTTCGGCAAAGGAAATCTCGTTATAAATTTATAGTGAGATTTAAGTTTATCAAAGTTTTCGGATTCTACATTGAGTCTCTGAACTTTTCTACTTAGTTAGGAAATGGTGTATACATATTAAGGTGCTTAATATCAATATTCTTTCAAATCATTTTGTTTTTGCACAGTAATATATTATTTCTATATTTTCAAATATTTTTTGATACTATAAATTACAATTTTCAAAATAAATTAAAAATTTAAATAAACAATAATTTGTTTTATTTCAATTACCTTATTTTTAGATGACTAAATTTTTTATTTAGCGTGACAATGTAACGTAAAATCTAAAAATACAAAATAAAATATATTGAAAAATAGATAATGATTCTATTATGATAATTCAAAAAACGTGCTGAGGATTGTAATCATGATTACATTTATTTAAATCCATTTTTTATTTTCTCCTCTTCAATCATTTTCATTAATCTTTGGTCTATTTTTCATTTAATCAACGTGAAAGAACCAAATCAAAAGTTTTGCTTATTTAAATAATGACATCACATTAACAGGATTTATATAATACAAAAATAACCAAGATTTGTAATACTTATACGATTTGATGAAAAATGATTTGAAACCTAGAAGAAGTTTTTTTTCTTTTCCTTTTTTTAGATAAAATTTAGATGAAAATGTAAATTTCATTGTCTTTTTAATTTAAGTTTACATTGAATTTAGCCAAGAGGCAAATAGCCATCTAAATAATACAGAAAAAAAAAAAATATTCTGAAGAGATTTTCAAATTTAAATATGTTATTTTTGTTCTTGAAATTTTCAAAATTAAAATTAAATATTTTTAAGATTTGTCTTCAAAAATTTGATTAGTTATTTATGAAATTTAGAACAAAACACACAATATACAAACAAATTTTGATTACGAATAAATTAGACAATTTTATGAAATCGTGAATTTATTATATCAAAAGCAAGAGCTTGCTCCAAAAACTCAATAACAGTCTTAAGATGCAGTGTTAAAATTTTAATTCTAAATTAAAGATAATTTTAAATGTCGCATAATACAATTCATACATTTATCATTCACACAGCATCAATATTTGAAGAACTAAAAATAAGTAGGGGTAAAATAAATAAGTATAGACATCTAAAACCTAAAGATATCTTTAACTAACATATCCCCAATAGATGTTTAAAGATTGAAAGAACTTTTGCGTGTACTTGATTTGTTATCAGTAATGTTAACCTAAACAAATACGCAATTAAAGCCGGTTGACTAGAAAGCTAGTGATCAACTCTGATTGCTATGGTATCACATTAGACTGAATTATCTACAGGTGCGGCTATATTTTATACAATAACCTCTAATGTATTCTAACAGTTATTTCTTAATAATTTCTTACAAAATTACAAAATGGCAGAACTTTAGAAAATTAAATATCAAAAGGATAATTTGGTTGATATCAGACAGTTTATAAGGTTTATAATAGCAAAGAACTCTTTCCTAAAAAAAAAAAAAATAACGATTAACTAACACAATTTTTAATACAAAGGTGGATTGAATATCAAAATTGAAGAGGTTAAATTTATGTCAGTGTCTACCGAGATTTGCATTGATGAAGAAATCAAGAATTGGAAAATTTTAAATTTTTTAAGAATTACATTCAAAATAATATATTTACATTTATCTCGTGCTTCATCAGAGATTGAAATCTAGTACGCAATTTAAATATTTTTTTTTTGTTTTAACAAAAATCGTGGTTTTATGTCCTTTTTTTGCTGCTGTATATATACAAAATAAAGTATCAAAAATTAAAATAATCAGAAGGGAAGAATTTTTTTTTTGGTTTTTTATATAATATAAATATTTTTAAAGAATAATTTTTTTTTGTTTGTTTGATAACGAGATGGCCACGTTTCATTCACAGGATAAATTGGATAATTTTTTTTTGTTGTCTTTTGTTTCGTGATATTTAATAGAATTTGATTGGTTTTTTTTTTGTACACGTTAAAAAGTCAAGTTGATAATTTTTTTCCTTTTTGTAATTTCAGAAAATCAAAAAAAAAATTAAAAAAATCCAGACTTTTTTGTTTGAATTGTTCTTGTTACCTCTGCCCATTATATTCGTATTTTATTGTGTTTTTTGTTTTTTTTTTTCTGTAATATTCTAAATTTATTATTTATGCAATATGTTTTTTTGAAAAATGGACAGGACAGTAACAAAATAGATTTTTAGAATACCGTTATCATAATAACCTTTGATTAAGTTGATTTATTGTACAAAAATTTTAACATAACATAATTTTAACTTATATCCAAATTTTAGATTTTAAACGGTTCTACTTTCTGTGTTTTAAAAATCGGAATTTCAGATAGCAGGTTTTAAACGCCGAATAATGATAATCCTACATCATAATATTGTTGCGTGTTTTTTGAATTCAAAACTTTTTTAGACTAAAATGACATCTCTTATATTCGTTTATCATTTTAATCTATTTTAACAATCGATTAAAATTTGAAATGAACTTTCTCACGAAAATATCGCCTTTTTTCGCCTTACACGCCGATGAATGGTTGTAGTCTCATATGTAATTGAACAGAAATTATGTAATATATTCATAAAATTACAATTATTGGTAAAATGGAATGAAAACAAATATTTATTACAATTCTATATTACAGCGCTTCACTACAACTTCCAAAAAATAAACTTTATTCTTACTGTATAACGAAATAGGAATTCATAAGTCTGGTCTGGTAATCCAGTTATACTTTTGAAGTCGATGAAGACAAATGAAGACGATGTATGACATACATAAAATTCTAAACCTCCCTTTATAATTTAACAAATTTTCTTTATAAAAACCAATAGTTAGACCTAATTATGATCTAAAATATAATAATATTTTTATAGAAAACTAAGTGACATTTCAAAATTTTAATTTATGATGTAAACGATTTTATTCAGACTGTAGTGGTGGTAATGTGTGGATATCGTCTTATGAAAGTTTTTAAGCAGTTGATTCAATTTGGATTGCTTCTTAATGGTTTGATTTTCTAAAAATGGAAAAATATCTTATCTTAAAAGTAAAAGAACAATCTTTCAAGATTTTTTCAAGAAATATTAGCTTGTTCCTTTTATTCTGTTCATCTGTCCGTTCGTCTGACTTGAAAAATGACATTTTAAACTATTGACACGTTTCTGTTTTAAAACAACGTATTTATGGAACTCCACCCATTTTACATGAATTAATGACTTTTTTATTTATATAGGACTCCCTAAAAATTGATGACAGTGTCTCTTAATTGTTCAGAGTTTATTCTTATATAAACATAAAGCTCTACGAAAAATTACAAATTTTGGTGGAAGTTTTATTGTCTTTTGGAAAATGTGTACTTTTAAAAACCTTATACATTACGGTTTTTTTCTATTTAAGCATAGTTTAGGAAGGTGTAGTGATAGAACGCCTGAGGGAAAAAGCCCGCGCTCTGTCACTGCACCGTTTAGGAATAGCAAAAACCCACGCCCCGGTAATATCTTTTTATTTTTGACTTAAAAATGTATTTAATAATTTTAAAATATATAAAACTTAGGTATTTTTAGACGATTTTTATTTTAACAATTTTTAAGGTAAATAATAACTCAATTTAATAAAATAAAAATTTTCATTTTGAAGACGATAGAAGCACATAAATCTTTTCCATTGAAATGTCATAAAATTTATTATTTTTATATCATATTAATAACTTTTTTAAAATAACTCAAAAAAAAAAAAAGGACGGTTAAAATAATCTCGCTATTTTTATACTAGACTTTTTCAAAAAAAAAAAAAATAATAAGGATCAAATAATATTTCAAATTAGATATTTGTTTCTTAGAAAAAGGAAAAATATAGTAGATATAATGTTTAATGTTATCTATGAAAAAAGAATGATTTTTTTTCTTTGACTTACATAATATATACTTTTTTAATAAATTAGAGCAATGATTAACTATTTATTTAGATTAAACAAAAATTGAAATAGTCAGAATATCTTATAATTAGATTTTCATCCATGGAGGAAAAGAAAATATCTTTTTTAAATTAATAAATTTTCTATTCTTGGGTAAATCAAAGATATTGGGACATTTCTAATTTAATTGTTTTTATTCTTTTGAATTCTTCTAAAGTAGAAATATCAAAGATATTTTCAAATTAATATTAATTTACTGAAGTTCCATATGTGATATGTAATATTGGCTCTGGACAGTTTGGTTTGTTTTGTTCATTAAGTGAAAAACGCACAAAATAAAATTGGAAAACTGCTGAAATGGACTTTTGAATAAAAATCCTTTTTTAATCCTCTTTTGATTTTCGAATAAAATGTAAAAAGCTTTTTGTTAAAATCCAATAATATAATCTTTCTCGCTTGTTTTGGTTCTTATATTTTTGTTGCACACTACCCAAATACTAGAAAATCACTTCTTTATACAAAGTTATTGTAGGTAAGTAATGGGGTGAGAAATTTTGAGTCAGCTAACTTAATGCAAATGAAAGGGCGCCAATCTCAGTGGCTATTCTAAGGGCGTCGCCCATAGCGCTTGCCAAGAGCCGTGCGATAAAACGGACTCCATCAGCAAAACATTGAAACTAAAAATTTTCTGTGACTTGGACTTCTATTCTATTAATTTATTCACAATACCATGAAAATGTTAACTTTACAAAATGTTTACTATATTGGCCAATCTAAATCAAAGCGTACGAAGGATAATTTCTGTCAAAATATTTTTTAATACATGAATTTATATGAGAGTACCCGAAATACGCGGCGTACTGTACGTCGAGCATTTAAAATTTAAAAACTGACAAAGCGTATAAAAATTTCTTTATTTTAGTCTATGTTGTATAAAATTGCTGTACAATTAAAATCAACATTTCCCAATGTTGAGACAATCCTTAGTATTTTTTGACAATGCCAATTTCCAATGCTTATGGGGAAAAAAGTTTTTCCGTTTTGAAACGGATCAAAACTTACTTAAAAAATTCCATGAATGAAGAAAAATTAAATTATATGGCATTACTTTATATGAAATATGAAGTGATGAGCAATATTGATTGTGATATGATAATAGATAGTTTTGCAAAAGCCAAAGCTAGAAAAATGTATATATAATTACAGTTTTGGTATATATAAATATGTTCACTTATAATTTTCCATGGATGAAAAATTTATAAATAACAGATATCCTTTGATAATTTTTTAAGGATTACTTTTTTGTAACAAAATTCTAAAATCATTGTATAGCCAAATTGATCACATTTCAAAAACAAACCATATGAAATAATTTGTGATTTTTCTAAATCTGTAAAATAAAACAAGAAAAACAATAAATTTTTAAATTTAAATCCAATATCAGATTAATTTTTAAAATTCTAAGTTTAATCCTAAACCTTTAAATAATAAAATAATTACAAAAATATTTTATAACAATTCCTAAAATTAGGTATTTAAAATCAAATATATGGATGAGATTTTATATTTTAGAGAATTTTAATTTAAAATTTAATATTAAATTGGAAGTGTTTGAATTTGGAAATTTGATGTTGATTGATCCAATGAAATTACATTGGATTTTTTAAACTTAATAAAATGGTGTTAAAATGATTGAAATTTTAATTCTTTTTTTTGTTTTGATCAAAAAACACTGTAATTTATTTATAGATATAATTACTTTGATGTCATATTATGTCGTTCTCAATTTATAAAATCTGATTGGTCAAATCAGCGAATAATCAATTTCAAAAATTTCCAATTCAAATAAATTCTATTCTATAATTTTCGATAGCTTTAAAACAAAACAAAAGTGGTTGTAACCATTATTAATTCATTCAGACATTATAAATGTGAAAAGCGGTTTGTAATACCTTAAACATTTTGAAGTGTCCTAATCAAAAGTGACCTTTTAGCCTTAATTTTAATTCAAAAGTATCTTTGTCTTTATGTTTAAAAAATGAAGTTGAAAGTGTACTTTTTCTGTCTAGCGACTACCTATTTATCAGAATATTGTTGGAACTTGTTAAAAAGTTTAATGATCTTAATTATTTTATAGTAAAATCTGAAACAAATTACAATCCTTTTTATTCAAATAAATGCTTGTATCGTAAAGGTAATACCGTAAAATTCTCGTGTCGTAATTTCTCTAATAATCATTCGTAATCGCTTTAATAGGCAATCCTTTCAACTATATAGAAAATGGTTTATCATATCATAACGAAGATATATATCAAAAGAATTTAAAACCAGTTTCATAACGTCCGAACATTTTATTTATCTTAACTCTGAGGGTTGTATTAAAAAATACGAAAATATCTTCCCTATTATATCGGTTTAATATAGGTGTGTTAACATTGCATAGAATAAAATTCTTAAAATATAGAGGGAAATTCATTTAAATATGAAATCAGAAATAAGAAAATAATAGAAAAAGAATAACAACCCCTTTCTGCTGGTTAAATGAATATAAGTTGGTAATAGATTTATCATCAGAAAAGCTTATGCTAAGTGAATAAGTCCTTTTTTTGAACCATTCTTTATAAAAAAAATAATAAGATCTGGTATTATTGTTTCACAATTTGTATTCTCTACGAAAATATGCTCAAAATAAATCCGAACCGGGTTCAAATTACAATCTGTTATATCCTTTTAACATTGACACTAAACGTTTATAACCAGCATATACCTCGAAAAAGCTATTACGAGTCTAGTAAAAAAGGATAGAATCATAACAAAAACCAAGAAAGAGAAAGTTATAATGCTTCCAAATATTCAATACTTTTGTTTTTAGTAGTTTTTAATAAATATTACAATTTAAATTATTATTTACTTATTATCCAAGTATCTTACGGATAATAAGTTCAACTTTCAATTCTTCCTTATTCCTCATCCTGTTTTGTTTTTCGTTTTACAAATTGTAATATACCCCAAATGACACGACACCTTTCTTATAAACAAAATTTCAAAAAAGGTTCTCAATACTTTTATTATAAGTTTTCTGTACATTTTCCTGTATTTTTTTTATTTTTCTGTTTATGTAAACTCATGTACAATCAAAAAAACATTAACAAAAGTACATGAGAATAAAAATTTAAAAAAACATAATAAAAGTAGAAATACAGGAAACGTGAAACAATGCCGGAAGTCCTTGTGATCTACCCAATAATAATAATAATAATATGGGTAGTAGTGAATCAACAATACTCTAAATATTATTATACAATATATACCATAGAATTTTGATGGTTATTGGATTGCAAATTGGAATGAATGTAAATTTTTTAGCTGTTAGGCATTGTTTCAATTAATTTTTTGAAATCGCGTAACAAATGAAAATAAATATTATTAAAAAAAAATTTTTTTAAATGGAAAATGGCAGCATTCAACAACAGATAAAAACAATTGCTTTTTGTTTTAAAGTAATTGAGTATTGGTTATATTATATATAATGGTTATGGTTACCATCTACTTAAAAAAAGAAGTTGTTTCCATTTTTTAAATTATTTTCTTTTTTCAGTTTTGTAAATAAAGTTTAATGCACAAAAAAAAAAAAAATAAAAATTGTTAATTTTTTTTTTGTTGTAGTCCATTGATAGACAAATGAATGATATGAAATTCTGTTTTATATTGATCAATTTTGTTTTTACAAATTGCCAATTATTTTGTGTTCAGTAATAAAAATAAAAAAAATAAATTAGAAAATTCAGGAAGAAAGAAAATTTTTATAAAGTCAAAAGCACATTTTTTTTTTTGTAAAATAAATCGGTACTGAATGAGTATATTTAAAAAATTAAAAAAAACCTTTGAATTTCCTATTTGCATACTATTAGGCGTGAAGCCTATGTAAAACTATTGAATATAAAGAAAAATATTTTCTTGTATTTTAAAACCAAATTAAATCTTATTCTTTTAATAGGATAATTCTTTTATAAAGATATTTGTCAAAAACTCATATAGTTGATATATATCTATTATATAATCTAATATTTCCTAAGATATATTTAACACTTGTTAACCGTTCAAATTTTTGAAGAAGAATTAAAGGCCATAAGCAATATCAATCAATTATTTTTGAAATAATTTAGAAGTTGCATTGTTCTAATACTTATAGTCATTTTGTGTAGTGATTTTTTAGTAAAAAATGTTTTTGTATCACAACTGTGTAACAAAAATATAAAACAAGAGACAAGGACGTGTTCTCATTTTGCTATTTTATAGAGAATTTTAACCAATTTTTAGATACAAAATAATACAAATCAATTAATTTCCGTTAATTTTTTTGTTTGTAAATTGTTTTTTTTTTTAAACTTTTATATTTTTGGATAAAAAAAAAAAAAAAATAAAATATAAGGACTACAATTCAATTTAATCTAAATAATTTTTTTTATAGATACTAACACAAAATTTTGAATGCCAAATTTTTCTCTTTGATGTTAGGGTCGATATCTTTTCAATTTACATCAAAAAATGTATATAATGAAAAAATAATACAACAACAGTTTTGAAAGTAAAGATCAATCATTTTCATTAAAATTAATTAAATTTTCCACAAATAATGAAATTCCCGTATAAATTTTTTAAAGTTTTTCATTTGTTTATTTTATTTTAAAAATTTAAAGATAATGCAACACTTTCAAGAAAATTTAGCATCAAAGTTTTAGAAATAAATGATGGCTTCTTTTTGATGCCTTCTGCTTTAACCACCGCTTTATGTATGAAATTTATTCAACTTTTTCTCATAGATAGGTTGATTTTTCCATTGTCGAAATGTTTTACTATTAGAGGAAGGGAGAATCAATTTTAAATAATATTTCGGCATGAAAATTGGTATTCTGAAAAGGAAATTGAAGACTGAAAAGCGATGACAAGAAATGGAAAATATTACAATTTTCATAGTTGTGTAACACTTGTGTACGACTTATGTCGTAACCATTTATCTGACTGAATTTAAAAAGACTCAATTAGAAAAAGAAGGCGATGTTTACCAACAATTTAAATGCATAAAAATTTGATTGCTAATAAATAAAAAATTGCAATATCAGGAGGATAAGAAGAAAATTCTACATACATACCAGTGTATTACAATATTCATTAAATTCAATCATTTTTAGAATGAATAACTAATTTTCAAAGTTTTACATTGAAATTTTAATAAAACACTTTGAAATTCTAATCCAAAATACTTTAAATTTTTTGTCCTTTAAAAATATAAATTTTCAGAATATTAAATTTTAATTTTGTAACAGTTTTCAATTAAAATTCTAATTGACAAAATATTTCACAAACTCTTCAGAAAAATCACCAGACATAAAAATGTGGTTTTGAAAAAATAATTTTCAATTTATTTCAAATTTTCTGATCGAAAAATTTCATTTTCGATAATCTAATGAAAAAATTCTTTTAATTTTTTATGAACAGTTTGTAGTTAGGAGAAAAATATAAAAAAAATTCTTCTTTATTTTATTACTGATTTTATAGTTTCGTTATTTCTGTTTGCATATTATAATGATATATTAAACACATAATGTTTTTTTACAGACATATTTTAAGTATACTTGAAAAAAAAAAAATAGATTTTTAAACTCTCATCTTGTCTAGAAACTCTATTGCAATTTCCCCTGCCAGGTTTATCACTAAATTACTATAATAAAAAAGTGTCAGGTATAATACCATACCATCATATACCACTCCATTTTCCTCTTCATTTAAAAAAAATCTAAATTAATATTTTGTAATTTAAAAATAAATTGATTTTAATCAAATGACATTTCTACTATAATTTAGTACTATTAGATCTTTTCTATATTTGGATCATAATGGTAACATATTAAAGTAATTTAAAAAAAAAAAAAAAACAAGGAAATAAATATTATATACGCAGGATATTCACCAACACTCGTCTCAAATTTCAGGTAAAAGATAAAAGACAAAATCTATAAATTTTTAAAACTTAATTTGATCCTTTTATGTGGGAGGATAACAACACCAATCACCTAGTATTACATAAACTTTTAATTTAATATAAGTAGATTGTATTTTAGCCAAAAAAAAAAAAATGTATTTATGAGCGTGTGTGTGTGTATATACATTTATTCAATATTACAGTTCTTTAATTGAAACAAATGAAAATGTTCCTAATTTTCATTTTAAATTTTTTTTTTTTGATTTTTTTTTTCGTATGGTAATTTTATGCTTAGTTTTATTCTACATTCTTGTAGCAATCTTCCTCTCTCATTCTATTTCTTTTTTTTTTTTAATTTTAAGATGAAAATATCTTGGTACTATTTGAAACCTTATTGAAGTCCGTAAAATTTCAGTACTTGTAAAAAATTTTCACTTTATTTTAAGCAACAAAAGAAAAAAAAGGAAATAATATTATGTTATTTAGTGTTGCCGTTTATTTTATCCTAAAGAAAATCTCCATAATAAGGTTTTGTAATTATAATATAAAATCCAAAAATAAGAATTGATTAATGTCTTAACTTAATGGATTGTCTTAACTTAATGGATTAATTGATAATGGATTTAACTTAACATGTGATTCCTGTAACTATTTGAAAGTTCAATAGTTAGTTCTCAAAAAATGTATTGAAGAAAAATCTTTATAAATTTTATATTAATTGCAATCTTTTGCGTTGAGTCTAATTCTATTTTGAACTCAACCATTTGCCAGAGTTCTCAATTAGTTTAATCTGGAGAAAATATCTTCCAATTTTGATTTCAAAGTAATTTTTTGAACCGAAACATAATATTGGCTTCCTTCTAAAATATATTTTGTCAAATTATATCGACTCGTTAGGTTTGACATTCAAATACAAAAGAAAACGGTCGAATAATAATTAATCATTAAAATATTCCGAAAGAAAAAAGTACTTAACCCGTTATATTTGATAAGTTAATACTCGTAGGTGTTTTTGTTTTTAATTTCGATCATTAACCACAAAGTTGAGGTAAGTATAAATACCTATAAGGTACAAGCCAAACATATAAATTTTTGTTCAAGAAATAACCGAATTGTAAAACGGTAATTCTAAATAAGGTACAAGTCAAACATACATATTATTGTTCAAGGAATAACAAAATTCTAAAGCGATGGTAACTCTTGACTTAAGTATTATTGGTTATTCCTAAGCCTTAGTAATAAATTCATTTTCTAGTTTTTCTTTTATTTATTTTTCATTTCTGTTTTTTTTATTTAACATAGGACATTTTCAATTTTAAACAGCTACATACACACACATTTATTTTATATAAACATCATGAAGACCAGGTTAAGTTTGAGAAGAAAAAAACAAAAACCAACACAAACACAAAAATTAAAGTGAAAAATAACATGGGAATGTATAAAATTATTTTAAAAAATATGGTAACTTTTAAAGAGATCTTGAAGGATAGACATCATGATTTATATGCTAGGATGATAGGAGATTATTTGAATAAAAATTAGGTTTTTCATTTTTATTTTATATCTATTTTTATTCTCTTAAACCCGGAATATAAATAGCTAGATGTTAAAAAATAGAAATTGAAAATAAGGTGATAGAGAACTTTAGAAAATATTTCTAGGTATAATTTTAGATACACCAAATACATTTGAAAGTATCTGATCCAACTTAATTTACCTGTATTTATATATAAAAATTGTTTTTCTTTATAAAAATTATTTACGAAATTTTAAAATTTTTTGAAAGTGAGAAATTATTTAGATTTTCCTTCATTTTTTTTTTTTTTTTGCTGCTGATGCCTGTTCAAATCGCATTAAGAGAATTAAAAGATTTTTTTCGAGGAAAAATAACAGTTGAGAAAAATAATACTAGAAACATAGGTACGCGTATTTTTAGAAAATGTATCGTACTTTAAAAGAAAAAAACTTTTTTTACATGGTATGATGAGTTTTTAAGAAAAACCAATAATAGAAAATGTTATGTTTGATATCTTAACGTAGACTTATGTTATATATCTTATAAGGTACTTAGTTTTTCATCTTACGGGGAAATATTTTTGGAAAAAATATCAAAAAAATATTCAATTTCATTATTAAATATTGAAAAGATAAAGTCTCAGTCTTAAAATTCTTGTAACTTGTATAAATAACTTTTCTGGTTATGCAAAACAAAAAAAAATGCTTGTGCCTCAAACGAATTAATCTAAAACTTGTGATGGGGCTTTAAAAGAATAAGTAAGACTGATAACGGAACCTGAAGTTTATCAATTGAGAAGATTACTCATTAGGTTCTCCGTCTTTGATATAACAACATTATTATTTATTACTCATGTGACATTTCAGTTTAATATGATTTAGAGAATACTTGAAGACTTGTACAAGCATAACAACAGCTAAACTCCAGTGCTGCGCAAAGGTATCAAGAAAGAGCAACTACCGTAATACATAAATTACTGTGAAGAAGAATAATTAAAATTTTCAATCTACAAAAAAATTTTCTTAGTCAGAGTTTTCAGATTTTATTAACATATGTATATTTAAAATACTAAAGATTAAATGATTCCCAACCAATAGGTAGGCAGTAAATAAAGAAACATATTTAAATTTACATGTAAAAAAAAACATGGGATTATTTTTTAATATAATATTTTAATAATAATTTAATTATGTATATGAATTTTTCTTTCATTTGGAGTTTTATGGTCAGAGAACCTTCAAATTAATACTACAAAAAAACTATTCCAAATCATTCTCATAAACACTTTCCAAAGATAATAATAGAAAATATTTTAAGAAAAAGAAAATTTTTAATAGCATTAAGCAGTTTTTAGGAATAAAAACAAAAAGAAAATTTTAAAATAATTATTTTTAAGTAAACTAAGAAACAAGCCACCTTAATCCCTTGTTTCAGTATATAGTGTCTCATTAGACCATTTTAAAATACATATTATATTCTCGGAAAATATAATATTAAATAACGAAAATAATTTTCAAAAAAGAAAATAAATAAATAATCCAGGATATTTTTAAATTTTGTTGTTCTGTATAAAAATTATTATTTTGAATGGTTCCATTATTAATAGAAGATCTTAATTTCAATAACGTAACAAGAGTGTACTAATATGAAAATTCTTAGTTTGCTTTTTATATAGAAAATGGTATACTAGTCAGTGGCAATCATAATTCAATGTCCAAAAGTCTTAAGAGTAAACTATAATATAGTATAACATATATTCTATATATTTTTTTATATTGTTATAATTATCCTAGAAAGGAATATTTAAAAAAAAGGAAAAAAAAAAAGGAAACAAAAAAATAAATAATATCAGATACAGTTTTATATATGTACATTAAAAAAATAAATATCTTGGTAAGGCAGGTTTTCATATGTGAGTTATTATTATACCCGTATGAACTATGTTCAAGGGTATAATAAATTTGCCATTACGTTTGTGACACCTTAAAGGAGTCGAGCTGGATATAGTGTCAAAGGTATGGATCGGCTCAGAATCAAATTCTGAGTCGATTAAGCCATGTACGTCCGTCCGTCCGTCCGTCTGTACGATAACTCAAAAAATAAAGGAGCTAGGAGGCTGAAATTTTTTTTGCGTCACTTTTGCAAAATTGTTAGTTTTGCTATTTAAATCCAACATTTTCGGTCGGCGGGTTCGAGTAGCTGCCATACAACTTCTTTCTTTAAATAGAAATAACTCAGTATCTATTAAAGCTAGATTTCTGAAATTTTGCAAATGATGATCAAGTTTTATGGCAACAACTTTTGAAAAATTTGGTTGTGCTGGTACGACGGGTTCGGGTAGCTGCCATACAACTTATCCGTTTAAATGAAAATAACTCAGTGTCTATTGAAGCTAGGAATCTGAAATTTAGTAAAGAGGTGTCGAGTTACATGCCAACAACTTTGTAAAATTTGGTTGGTCTAGAGCAGCCGGTTCAGGCTTCTTGCACCTCTTGGAACTTAATAAAGCTAGGCGTCTGAAATTATACAAATGATGATCAAGTTTTATGGCAACAACTTCTAGAAAATTTGGTTGTGCTGGTGCAACAGTTTCGGGTAGCTGCCATACAACTTCTCTTATTAAATGAAAATAACTCAGTGTCCGTCCGCACGATAACTCAAAAAATAAAGGATCTAGGAGACTGAAATTTTTTTACGTCACTTTTGCAAAATTGTTAGTTTTGCTATTTAAATCCAACATTTTCGGTCGGCGGGTTCGAGTAGCTGCCATACAACTTCTTTCTTTAAATAGAAATAACTCAGTATCTATTAAAGCTAGATTTCTGAAATTTTGCAAATCATGATCAAGTTTTATGGCAACAACTTCTGCAAAATTTGGTTGTGGTGGTACGACGGGTTCGGGTAGCTGCCATACAACTTCTCTTTTTAAATGAAAATAACTCAGTGTCCGTCCGCACGATAAATTAAAAAATAAAGGAGCTAGGAGGCTGACATTTTTTTACGTCACTTTTGCAAAATTGTTAGTTTTGCTATTTAACTCCAGCATTTTCGGCCCCCGGGTTCGAGTAGCTGACATACAACTTATTTCTTTAAATGGAAATAACTCAGTGTCTATCCAATCAAGGTATCTGAAATTTTGCGAATGATGATCAAGTTTTATGGCAACAACTTCTGCAAAATTTGGTTGTGGTGGTACGACGGGTTCGGGTAGCTGCCATACAACTTCTCTTTTTAAATGAAAATAATTCAGTGTATATTGAAGCTAGCTATCAGAAATTTAGTGAAAAAGTGTCGAGTTGCATGCCAGAAACTTATGTAAAATTTGATTGGTCTAAAGCAGCCGATTCAGGCTTCTTGCATTTGTTGGAACTTAATTAAGCTAGGAGCAATAGGTTCGGGTAGCTGTCATACAACTCCACAATTTACATAAATATATCTCTGTAGTTCGGTACTAAAACATCTGAATGTTTTTAAAAGATGATCAAGTTTTATAGAAACAGGATATATTACGTTCATACGGATATCCCAGAGTTGACACAGTCTACTCTTCCTCGTTTTTTTTTTGTTTTTTTAAATTTTTCTAAATGATAAAAATTCAGGTGACATAAATTGTTGTTTTTCTCACCGGGGACCAAAATTTTGAATTCTTTTGTTATTATTACCAAATAATTTAGAATATTTTTTTAATATACCTATTGTTACTTATAGGTACCTAAACTTAAAAATAATGGTTATAATTTTATATGGCATATGAATTTTTTTTTATAATCATATGTATAGGTACATTAGTACCTACACCTATATTTTAGAAAATATTATCAGTGACAACATGTTATTTTTATATATTTAATGATATTTAGAAAATTAAACGATGAAATTAAATTTATTTATTTGGTAGGTATTTTAAATAAAAATTTAGAAAGTTCGTAACTATAAAGAAAATTAAATTATTTATATATACCTATCTACATATTATTATTGTACTAGTATATTATAAATGTTTTTCTTGAGGAAAACGTGCAGAAAAATAAAAAACAGAATTGCAACTAAAATATAGATAAAATGGAAAATGATTAATGATTTTTTTTTTTAAAACGTGACATATCTTGAGAGGAAGAAATAATATAATATAAGAGAACTTTTCTTATAGTTAAATAATTTTCACTTAAAATTTTTATTTAAAAATTTAAGTTTTTTAATAAAAGTTTAAAGGCGTTATTCGCAAATTTTGTATTAAAAATATTCAGTTAAAACTTAAACGTATATGTATATAATAATATATCAACAAATGTTTTGTTGATTATCCTTCCAAGATATCTTCAGTTTGTTCTTTGTGTAACTTGCATTAATTTGTATTTGACATTTACTTTTCCCATTCCCATATTATCCACATTACTCATCTATTTGTAAAAAATTGTGATAAAATCGATTGAAGACACAAACTAACTATTATTAATTTTTTGAAATAAAAGTCTAAAATTTTTAAAAACCTATCTATTACACCTACTTTGATAATTCATGATTGTAGGGTTGATTTTTGCTTAGTCATTTATGACAGATTAAGTGGTTAGAGATATAGCTACAAATATCTTATTTAATAAACTTCAAATAAAATTATGTTATTCAATTTTTTTCAGATTTCTTGATTCAAAATCAAACGACTAGATAGATCATCTGTAGTATAAAAACTTAAGATTTATATTTAAAGACGAACTTAAAACATATTTTAATAATAATATTTCAACTTCCCAAATAATAGATTAAAAGGCATATCTATATATTTTCTGAGTAAGCACTTTCTTGATTACTCCGTTAATAAGATTTTTAGTACTTTCTTTAACACCACTGTTTAAATATGAAAAACAACTAACCAGCTATGTATAGATCAAAATTAGTCCTATATTATTTCCAGATGGAAAAAATAAGTGTAAAACATTGAATGTCTTGGTTTTGTTGACACGTTTTCAATATCGTATATAAGAATTAAAAGGAAATATAATGAAAATTTATACAATATGAAATTAAAGCGAAATATAATAACTTTTCTGATAAAAAATATCTTATATAAAATTTGAAAATTTTCAGGATATTCTAGGTATTTAAATGTAGTGTTGAATATATTATCATTATAATAAATAAAAAACAATCAAATAATAAAATAATATAATAATGTATGTATATGGGCTATGCACATCCAAAAGAAAAATGGCTCTTTACTTGGCTTCAACTTGGCTCTTTACTTGGCTTCAACTTGGCTCTTTACTTGGCTTCAATGTAATGCAACCAAAGAAATAAACAAACATAATTTAATGTTTAATTTATCGTCTTATATTCATTTAACTTCTACATTTTCAATATAGAAGCATTTTATATAGGATTCAATAATTCAATGAAATTTCTAATAACCAAATATGGATTTATTAATTAGTATTATAGATTATCATTTAAAACAACAATACATTTTTAAATTATTTTATATTCAATATTTAAGCTTTAAAAATAATTTCCAAACCACATATCCTTTTTCAGTGAGATAATGATTACAAAATTATCATCACCTGATAACATATCCACCCACATTTTAAAATATCTTTTATACATAATTATCTAATATTTTACTTTCTTTATTCTAAAAGATCTTAATTTAAATTCGGATTTAAAGCCAAAAAAAAAAAAACTTTATTAAATCAATTTGACCAAAACCTATCTTTCCCTTAATCCTAAGACATTTTTAAACATACCTATTTTAATAAAAAAAAATTTTATTGTGACAGCATATGAGCCTAAATTTAAAATTTTTATACATAAAGAAAATATAATTTAGAATAGGTTCAGTAATTAAATTATAGGTTCAGTATATACAACATAAAAAATTCATATTTGGTAATTTTAACAAAAATCAAAAAAAAAAATAAAAATAAAAATTCAAATAAAAAACCCAAAACATAACCTACATCATTCAAAAATTCATCTCGTTAAAACCTTTATAAAGACATAAGACAATTTTATTTGAAATTTTAGGTTTTGCTTTTTCTTGTCGTAATGATATCGTCTTCATCTAGTATTTCAAATAAGCATTATAGTTGGTGACATTTTTATTAAAAACGTAATATACACAAAAAAAAAAAAAAAAAAAACAAACAAAAAAAAAGAAATAAGAAAATAGCAATCACAAATGTTTAAAATGTTAAGTCCAGGTCAGGATAATAAAACATGATCAGTATCCATAAAATGAAAAATACAAAAAAAAACAACAATATTTAAAGTGATTTTTAAGAAGAGAACTGGAGCTGAAATATACTAGAAATGGAAACCAAGCGATTTATTTAAAAAAAAAAAAATCTTCCGTTCTGTTTTTTAATATTAAGCTAAAATAAATAGAAAATTTATTATATATACATAGATACAATCTCCAACCATTGATAATATACATATATATATATTCAAACTAAGGATAAATATTATTTCTATGTGTGATATGAACATTTAAATTTTAAATCGGGTACGTATGTAAGTAAAATTTATTGGTATTATAAAGTTTATTTTCGGTATTATGAAAAAAGTGTTATGAAAAACTTAAGATTCTATTAAATGCTAGATTGGATAATTGGAAAAAAGACTATTGTGAGGAAACGAAGAAAAAAACACCATGTCTCAAGAATGCTTTAATCTAAATGGTAATTAAAATAAACCTAATATTTTAGTAAATTTGAAAATAAATCTTTGCTAAACCAGCTGATGTCTGCTTTCTTTAAAAACTCAATACCTAAACGAATTTAAAACAAAAAAAAATAAGATAATTAAATATAACTTACGTGTTTTATGTCCATAACTTATATTCACAATGTGAAAGGAAGTTCAAACATCTTTCTTATTTAAAGTCTAAGTTAAAAATGCAATATCTAGCGAAAATCAATATCTAGGATCTAGGAAACACATTTATGGCAAAAGCTTGATAAAAGTTTGACAGTGAAATTGAAATGATTTCAAATGTCTTTTAATTAAGTTTATTTAAATTTAACATACGCGATTTTGATCATTAATTTTTTTTACATTTTTGTATAAGTCTAGGATCCGTTAGTCATACCTTTTTCATTAGGTCACTAGCCCTGATATACTTAAATTTTTATTTTTATTTTGAAGATTTACTGTTAAAAATTAGGATGCGTTCACATCGATATATGCATCCGGATGCAAGATTTTGTTTAATTGAATGTATAATTTTTTTTTCATTACTTCCTGTTGTTTCACACATTTTAGTCAAAGTGTTCATTTCACACACATTAAACGTCAAATACAGCTGATTTCTATTTAAAGAATGTGAACAAAATTAAATAAAATAAAATATTAATGCTCAAACAAATACTCCTAATTATATTTTAGAAATATTATTTTTTTAATTTAAATAAAACACAATGCAGCTAATGAGTACTTGCATTCTTTATAAATTTCAAATTCAACATAATGCTTTATTTATTAATGGCATATTTTAACGCCAAAGACGTTATTTTTTAAATAAAATTCACCTGACAATATGTCAAATTAAAAATTTGTTCGCAAACGTGTAGTATGAACGAATGAATGCATTTTTGATGCAAAATATTCTTTAATATTTTCGAAGATGACAGATAGAATCGAAGATGAAGTGTAACTGTAATATCTTTAGTGTCTAGATGCATGCATCCGATGTGAAAGTACCATTAATATTTAAATTTTTATCAGGATTACTCTATAATCAACTAGAACAACGTTAATTTCTTTAGTTTTCTGGGAATAACAATAAAATAACAAAACAAAAACAAAGAAAGGGATAAACTTAAAGGATTTCAAATTTTATTTATATAATGTGACATTATTTCACCAAAAGTATAATCCATGTTTTCTAATATAACAAAAAGAAAAAAAAAAAAAAAAACAAAGTTTAAAAGACAAAATATTATATGATTTCTGTTCAACTTTTTTAACAAAAAAAAAAAAAATAAAAACCATTTTTTTTATTATTATTTAATTCAGCTTTGTGGAAGACAACATGGATTATATAAAAAACAAAAATCTTTTAACAATGCTAGCAGAATTTATTAACTTTCAAACTAATATTTTTAAAACTATTTAACCAGATTTTTTGTTTTAGAAATGATTAAATTCCTTATTGTAAACAAGTGATATCTAAATATCTTAATAATCTAAACTTAACATTAACTTCTAACTCTCATATTTACCATTTTGGGTTACTCTTGTAGTAAAGAAAATATATACCTAACGATGTTTCTATATTTTTTATAACAGAGTTCTCTGATCATGAAACATTTTTTCATAACTTCTGCTCTTAATACAGAGAGAGAGACATAGTCTCTCTATCGGGTATGGTCTCTCTATCATGGTATAGTCATTTCACGTATTGAATCAGTCGATAAAAATAAAATTTCTTCGTTTCGCTTTACGCAATTTTGACTTGAACTGATCCGAGTGGTGGAGTGGATATTAATTTCCCTTTTATTCGTGAACAAATGAGGTAGATATAGAGAAATCAAAACAATTTGAGATTAGTAGAGGTTTTCATTATCACTCTACAGAATACGCAAAACTTGAACTTATCTGGCGTACCAATTTTAAGAGAGATTAACTTAATGTCTGAGTTCTTTCTTGGTATCTTTCCAATGCTTAACCAATATAGGAGATTAGTTTTTTCTTAATTAGATTTTTAGTCCCTAACCATTATTTAACTTCACTAACAGTAATTAAGTAGTCAGGTAGTTTAGTCGTTATTTACTAACAAACGAATACATGTAAATGATGACTAAATCAGTTAGCAACGTATCTGATATTTATTCCTCTATTTTTATACAAAAACAGAAGTATATTAAAACGTTATCTTTCTAAAATGTAATTTTTTTTAGAAAATTAATTCGAGTTTTGGAAATTACTTATACATGTTAACCAACTATTCAGATCTAATTTTGCGGCTCAACACAGAAAATATTACATAAAATGTCAGTGTAGCAGTTGCATATTTTATTTCCACTATTCACATACAATTCTTTGGCTCAGAATTTTCATTACTGAAGTTATACGACTTATAACCAAATCTACTTAATATAAAATAATTTTAAAATAAAACCAAAAACACAAATAAAAAAAAAACCATACAATTATATAAAATATGTGTTTAGTAAGAATTTAATATTTCAAAGAAGCACAGAAAACTTGGTTGAATGCATGTTGTGTGCAAACATGATATGATTTGATTTTAACGCTATTATCATGATGGTGTCATCATGTCTTTTTTTTTTTTTTTAAAAAAAAAGAATAATAATATATATTATATTAAAAGAATGTGTTTGTTAGTGTTTTTCAGCATTAGTATTAACATATACATAATATTTTGGAAATTTTTGTTATATAAGATGAAAAAAATTGTTGCAAGTTAAATTAAATATATGACATATTATCTTTATGTGCACCTTTCATAATACATATACATATATTTAATCTTACTGCACATTTATAATATATATACATCTTATATTATTATATATGTTTAGGTATAAACTTATTTGTGTCTAAGCCCAAAAGTATTTTTTTTTTTCCCATGAATTTGCCAACCATCGTTACGACAAATATAATAATTCTTTTGTAGTACATTACCAACACATTTACTTTTCTTAGTTGTCTCTTTCTAATATGATTTTCTTTTTTTTTTTTTTTTTAATTTATTTTATGTACATAATATGACATCAAAATAAATTTTTATATTAAAGTATATTAAAAATGTGATATTAAGAAGTTGTGAAAAGTCTTAAGGATATTTTAATATTTTATATTAAAAAAAAATTAAATGATAATGGGTGAGATAGACGTGGGAGGATAAGTAGATTGAAAATGATGACTTAAAAATAAAAATTTCTATATGTAATATTTTTAATATGTGCAGGCTAGATAAAATTGAGGAAACATTTTTTTTTTTTTTTAAAGAAATTTTACATTAATTTACAATTGTTGAATATTATACTAAAGTTGATTTTTTTTTAAATTTAAACGGAGGGAAAGATTGCATTTAAATATTGCCCAAAAAAAAGGGAAACCTGGTGCTGAAGGTGACTCCAAAAAAAAAAGGTAAACCTTGTGCTGAAGCTGTTTTTCTAATTTATATTCTTTAAAGGAGTGTTTATGTTTTATTAATCGAATTTGTTTAGTTATTTTTTGAAATGTAATTTTCTTATTTTTTGAAGGACACTTTGTTGTTGCACAAAAATACCATTTGGGCTCGTTTTTAATCCTTGTATTTCCTATTATTATTTTTAAAATTCAACAAAATAAAATGGTTATAATAATTAGATTCCAACAAATGGTCCGACACCCTTAATATGATATAATCAGATCAAGACACAAAATAGAGTTTATAAGTGATCTGGAAATACATTTTAATACAAAAAAAAAAGGTTATATTTTATATCAGAACTGTGCATGAACATAAAAAGAATAAGAAAAATTTCAGCACATACAAAATGAAGAATATTAAAAACAATTTTTCAATTCAGAATTACTTCAATTCTAAACCTAAATAAGATTGCTATAAATAATTTTTATACCCAAAACCTATCTGTACGAAATTCTCAGATTAATAAATTTGCCAGTAGATTTGTGACACCTTGAAGGAGACGAGAAAGATATGAAAAAGCATATATTATATTCTTGCTCAGGATCGAATTTCGCTATCATGTTTTACGTCTTTCCGTTCGTCAGCAAAATAACTTAAAAAAAATATAATTTCGAAATTTTATCTTAGTAAAATTGTTAGCTTCGTTACTGAAATTCAGCAACTTCGGCCGACGGTTTTGAGTAGTTACCACAAAACTTCTTTATATAAAAATAACTCGGTATATATAATTAAAATCGTATCTAAGTATCTGAAAAAAAGTTAAGTTTTATATCAACGAAAAATGAAAAGAAGTCAAGTTTTATACTTTTATAAAATTTTACTGGACTATAGCAGCAGCTCCTCAAAAGCTGCCATACAATTTTTTTTTTTATATACAACTCCAAAATTCACATAAATATATCTCGATACTTAATTAAGTCAGATATCTCAAATTTTGTAAAAGATGATTAAATTGGATGGTTACAGAGCATGACTAATTATGTTCGAGTGGATATCCTAGCATTCATACAGTTTTCTACACTCTCGAATTTGTTTTGTTTAAGATTGTAAAACTGTTTAAAAAAAAATATAAAAGATAATTTTAATATTTTTTTTTATATTATTCAATACCCACTTAGTTACACAGCTTTGTATTTATATTTATTAATTTAATTTTTTCTTTTTTATTTGTTACGATTTATTTAAAAGAATTTGAAAAAAAAAAATTAATAAATTTTAATTTAAATTACATATAACCATATACCATCGCATGTGCTCCCTAAAGTTCGTAATTTATATGTGTACGATTTACTTAAGTTTAAGAAGAACATTAACATCTTTCTTCAAAATATCGCTCTAAATTTTCCTAGCTATCCCCCTAAAAATTTTGCTACCTATTTTCCTTTGATCCAAATTTGCTAATTCCAATTTCTCCAATTATCCTTCCCTATCCCTATATTTATAATGTAAATTAAAAATTTGTTTACATTATTTTTATACACACTTTAGGTAAAACTTAACCAGTTTATTACATGTGAGGTTGCCTAAGTAGGATCAACATTTTGATTTATTGTAACCAATTTTAAATGGAAGAATAATATATTTCGTTCAGGAGCCTCGGTGGCTTAGTGGGTAAGAGCGTGTAAACACCGAGGGAGTGTGGGTTCGAGTCCCACACACGTCGTAAGTGTTATTCCCCCTTACGACACTTACAGCCACACCTGAACAGGAAAGGCGGTGTAATTTCCTATCCACATTTATGTGGCTGAGAAATGCATTAAAAAAATATATATATATATATTTCGTTAATTTCGTTTAAATATTTAAAGAGGCAAGTTAGTACTTTTGTTTCTGATTTTTGATTTTTTGGTTATCTATATGTAACAGTTTATACACATTATACATATTAATGTTAATTATCTCATTATAATGTGAAGATTAGTTAAAATCTCGAAGTCAAATTTTGGCATAATTATGCTATTTTTACTATTTTTTATACTATGTATTTATATGAGAAACTAAAAGTAATAGATCAATTCTAAAAAATGCTACGCCTGAAAAAAGAAATCTGTATATTTTTCAACATCAATAATGATAATATTCTTTCTAAATATTAGAATTTCTTGATTGATTATTTTATAATTGACCCGAACCCCTGTTCCAAAAGATTGATCTCATTCTTTTTATTAACATTTTTTCCAAAAAAAAAATTTTTATATAGAAAATTGAACATTGAGTAGAGGGAAAAAAAAACAAAACTTTTTTACTTCAAACTTTTAAGTTTTATCCTGTCACATATAAATTGTAATATGTCATTTAAGAAGTATTCATAGCATTTTTTCCACTAAAATTTATACTAAAAAAAAAAAAAAACTTACCGTTATAAAAAATAAAATCACATTATAACTATTATTAACACTAAAAACTATTATCATTCATTATTGGACATTAATATAATAATTTCTCTTTCATTTTATTTTAAATTTTAGCTTGTCATTCTTATCAGACCATGATATTATAAAGCAAAGAAAAAGGATCTTAACTACAATTTGCAAAAAAAAAAAATAATAAAAAGAAGCAAAATAAACAAAAAAAAAAAAAAATGTTTTATAAAGAATGCAATCATCATCATCATTATTTTTCTACTAAAATTTTTGTCCATTTGACCATTAAAGTCGTTTTTAATAAAAATTTAATTTTTTTTTTGGTTTTTTATTTTTTTGAATGATAAAATCGTCATACCTAATGATAACTTTAATACATCTCTGTTGAACTGTGAATCATTTTCAGTTTTTTTTTTATTTTTTTTTTTCCACTTCATCTGCCTTTCTTTTTGCTATTTTAATTTTTTGTCTTTTAAAATTTACTATATACAAGAAACAAAATATGAGAATACCTTAAAAACTAAAAATACACAAAAAAAAAACAAAAACATTACAAACAAAAAAAAAAGAAATAAAAAGAAAACCTTGAATGACTCAAACCATACTGTTCTATTAAATAACCATTTTAATATAAGGATACCTAAATACAAGGAAATGGAATGAGATAAAAAAAAAAATTAAGGACAATCTAAAGATAAAAATTTTAGAAACAACAACAAAAACAAGCTCGAGAACTAACATAAATAAGAAAAAAAGACTAACAGAAATGACAACCATTTCAAAGTAACAGAGTAACCTAAAATATATCATTTTATAACTTACTTGATGCCATTTTAAAAATGATGAAAAAGAAAAAAAAAAACAAAATCTGCTTATAAAACGC
Source organism: Poecilobothrus nobilitatus (assembly GCA_947095535.1). Taxonomy (NCBI): domain Eukaryota; kingdom Metazoa; phylum Arthropoda; class Insecta; order Diptera; family Dolichopodidae; genus Poecilobothrus; species Poecilobothrus nobilitatus. Next base: position 16,799,922 of record OX352773.1, on the reverse strand, counting down.
ACAAAACATAACACCGCACACAAACTAACAATTTCATAAAAAAGCAATTTCCCGTTATTACAGTAACAGTATAATATATTATTTTTTAACGTAAGTGTTTAAGTTTAATTACTTGTAAGTATAAGAACTTAAATAACAACTTGCAACTTATTGACGAAAGTACTTATGAGTACTGTTACATATAATAATAATATTATAAATTGAGTGACTGACAATGAACATACTAATGGGTTCGTACGGGTATCTAAGAGTTGACAAAAGCAAATGTATTCTTCCTCGTTTTAAATGACGAACAGAGTGATGAGATGACAGACAAGACAGATAAAAAAAAAAACTAAAATCTAAAAATAATAATTTCCTTCAAAACTAAACAAAAAATTCAAAAAAAAAAAATAACAAAAAAGTGAAAAAATAGCTGAAAATCATCAATCACTAGTCATCCACCTTTCAGTTTTTTGTTCTTTTTTTCATTCATTGAAAGGCGAGGACAATGCCATTATCCATTAAGGATACCATTATTTTTCATTTAAAGTAACGGTAAAGTAACAAAAATAAAAAAGAAAAATAAGCAGGACATTGTAAAGTCTTTTTGTTATTATGATTGTAAATTCTTATACATTAACACATTTTGGTTTTAGTTTCTTTCCTTTTTATTTTGTTTTTGTATTAGTGACGCATTTTTTTATGATAACTGTAAGGTTGTTTTTTAAAAATATGTATTTGAAAACCACCAACACACACACAACTACATCCACAGTTTCAAATAATCATTTATTTTTTTAAGATCTAAATTTATTTTTGTTTTTAATTTTTTGTTGGTCAAATTTTGATGATAATTTTAAAGCTTGTTTTAGGTGTTTTTTTTTTTTCGTCTTAAAAGTGAAATCAGGATATTCCATTAAATTGTTTTTTTTTTTTCTTAGTTATTCACTTTTTATTTTTAAAGAAAACGAATTAGAACAATACGAAAGTTTTGTGGTATACCTTCTTTTGTTTTGTAATATAGAGTTCCATTTAAAATGGTATTATAGTTATAACTATAATTAAATTCCGGTTTAGATCTTCGATCTGAACTGTGTAACTCCTCTTGCATTTTATAAAAATGTTTAATAGTATTTAAAAAATTTCAGCCTAAACCAGGTTTACAAATAGCAAATCAGAGATGCACTGGAGTTAAATTTTTGTACTGTCAAAAGTCGCTTTGCCATGTCATAATAAATGTAAAATTCAACAAGTGCAGCAAATTGTTTTAGAAATCGAAGACAAGAAAGAGAAAGAACAATCAAATTTATACAGGTATCCTTTGTTTGAAATCTTTATGGGGGTGAAAAAGTTTGGTCGTTAAGTGAATTGGCATAATCAAGATTCCAATTGGAAAATATAAATATGTAACTAGATGAAATAAATTAGTGGGAAAACTATTTTGTTAAAATAATAATTGCATTTTGACTTACAGTATAAGGGAACAACCATACATTATTTTATAATTTTCTTCAATTTTTTGTTTACAACATTAAGGGCATTTTCTATAGTAGCCATTACGATGCAGTTAAAATCGTTGCACTAAATTACATCGAGTAACATATATATATATATAAATATATATATATACATATTTTTAACATACTTTTTTTTAATAAATTACTTCTAAGAATTTTTTAGTTACCTTTATTGTAATCATTTTTTAGTGAGATTTTCCATTATTACTTTTTGAAATTTTGTTATCTTTTAGCAAAAATTATATAACAGTTTTTTGGAACAGTCTCTATCAAATTTATGTTTGTTCTCATAATAATGATGTTTTTAGTGCAGCACTAAAATACAAACAAAAACAAACATAGATAATTAAACTTAAATTCTGTTACATATATGACATATATATATATGATATTATAATATCTATATAACTGTTTTTCCCCTTATTATCTTAATTTCATTAGTTATTTTATTCCTTTAGTTTTCAGGGTGTTGCACAAGAAAAAATACTCTGGGCAAATATGTACAAATAAAGGAATTCGCCATATTTTTTTTCGTTTATTAGCATCAGAGTATTATTATCGATCGGAAGTAGAAAGAGCCTTTTGTTTTATTTTTTAATATTTATATCTGCAGTTTCTTAAAAACGTCAATATTGACAAGAATGATTTAAGATGCACAAAAACAAAGACATACATAAAAGCATTTAACAAAAAAAAAATATATATAAAATAAAAAGAAAATATAGAACTTCATTTATCATTTTGAAGTTTGATATTGGGTCTGTTTGATATTCAAAAAAAAAAACAACTTCAAAACAAAAATATTTAAAAAGAAACAAAGTATCTATAGAAAAATCTTGTGCGAACAAAATCTTGAAAAGTTAAAAATTTAAAGTGAATTTCTTTTCAATTTCTATTTTATTGTATTTATTTAGTCTTTTTTCTCACAATTACACAGTAGGAATAAATCAAAAAAAAAAACATAAATAAACATATAATGGTGCCGACCAATATTTAATTTTAAAAAATAAGTAAAACAGATTATCAGGGTTAGTACAAAATCAGGGTTAGGTACAAAATAGGTAAGGTTTTTACAGATGTATCTAGTATTTATACATAATCTTTACATAATACACATAATACTCATAATACACTATATTATAAGTATTATGTGTATTAAGTATACCTATAATCCTGATTTTGTAACTAACTGTAAAATTTGTTCTAATTATTTTTTTTGCGGTCCCCCAAAACCACCGCCAAACAAAACACACAACCTTTTCAATAATTCTGATGGAAATATTTGTTTTCAGCATAAGATTTTAAATTTTTCCATTCAAGAGTTGATGATGATTTTGTCCCAAAAAATATGATGATTTTGGCACCAGAATTTTAAAATAAAAAATTCAAAATTTAGTCTATTTAAGATTATTTTTCGTCAAGTAACGCCGTGACCCCTTTGATATTATTTGATATTACATACTTATATATAAATGTTGTATTAGTGAAATGGCGATAGTACAGTGTATTACTGTATTCCAGTGTTGCCGTAAACGAAAATTTTATTTTACTTTTACTTAGTTTTTGTTTTTTTTTTTTGTATTTTGAGAAATGAGCTTTTAACTTGAATGAAATTGAGTAATTTATAAATGTTTAAATTGTCATTTGTGAGATAATATGATAAGAAAAGAAAAATAAAATAATGTTAAAAAAAATAATAGTAAAAATTAAGGATAACGAAATAAAGATTTTTATCCTTAGTATCATTACTTATAGTATATAGGATATTATAGTTATATGCGTTTCCAGATTCCTTTATATTTCATTTCATCTCGTTATTGCTTTATTTGATTTTGAAATGAATTTAAAACCTAATAAGGTTAGCATTTAAATATAACGGAAAATTTAATTAATGATAAAATTCTTGAATATGTGTCTGAAATAAAAAAGAGAGAGAAGTAATTATGATAATTAATTAATTATTTAAACGTTTCAGAAAGCAAAAATTAAAAAGAAAAACACATCTACTTGTTAATTTTTATTTGTATTTTTCAGAACAATTATAAATACGTTTAATCTAAAACTAAATGCTTTTCTTTTTCGTCATTCCTCCAATATAACCATGAAAGTAAATATCCGGAAGGATATGTAAATAAATACTTTAATAATTTTTTTAAATTGAAAATTTTCTGAAGATTTTCTTTCTTAAAATAACCGAAATTTTAATTTTTTTGATAGATCTTTATCTTAGAGTTGTTAAAGTATCATATCTTTAGTATAACGTTATATTTTAGTAACGACAAAAGACACTGAAATCCATGAATTGCAGAAAAAATATTTTAAAATTCTGAAATGTATTTATTGTATCACATTCGTAGTATTTAAATTTAGATAATTTCGTAAAAAACTCTCGTAAGTCTGGAGTAGGAAATCAAGTGTGGAAATGGAAACCGGAAGATAAACATACAAAAGTTACCATTTTAAAGAAATCTGGAACATTTAGAAGTGTAATTAAACATTTTCCACGATATTTGTAGATTATTGTTTTATCTGTTTTATTAGCAAAGGAGGTTGCATTTAGTGCAAGCGGACTTTGTATTTAGTTTAGTATACATTTTATTATACATGTATAGTCATTCTTCATTCACAAAAATTTGAAATTTTAGCCATAATATGCGCAATAAAAGAAATACCTATTAATATAACATATTAATAAAAAATAGATAAATTTAAAAATAGCTTGATTTATTTTTATATTTTGTTTAAATTAAATCTTTCCCATATTTGATTTAATTTTAAAATTAATGTTCTATTATTAATAACAACATCTGTTATTTTAATTTTTAATAGATTTATAAATAATTTACTCTTTTTCATTTTTTTTTTTTTTATCTTTTTTTAAATTTAATTTATTTTAACAATATTGAAAATTATTTTGCCTAGACTACACCCCAGTTTATATAAATTTCATTTAATCAGAAACCTCAAAATTTACAATAAATATAAAATAATCAAAAGATAAACATAAATATTATTAAATGATATTATGTTTAATTGACCATTAAAATAGTATTTAATATACTTACATAACAACAATCAAAATTGTATCTATCATAATCATTATTGTAATCAATCTCCAGATAAAATATTCTAATAATGTTATTTTTTATTTTAGTATACGTTATTCAAAAAGTTTTGAAATTTCCGTCCGTCTATTTTGTTTACAACTGCGAAATTCAAATTTTTTCTATAATATTTGAGATAAGGAAATGAAGAAAATGAAAAATTAGAGGTAGATAGATCTTTAAAAAAAACGAACAGTTTTAGAATAACTTTTTTATATAATCCCATCTGTAATTGCCCAGCTACAGACCGCCAAAGTTAGAGAAAGTACTACATAAAAATGGTTTATAAGTTATGTACTATATCTACTGTGTTATATTTAAGGAGTTAGATTTTAAAGAATTACTTCAAGATTTTTTTATTCGTTTATAACAGTAAAAATATTATTGGGACTGTGATTGATCACATTTTCATTGATGATGTTTCATGTTTTTTTAAATAGACTCCTTGTAAATACAATGATAATCCACGCCTTTTGGTATTATACGTATGGCCTTGTTTTTAGAAATAAAATCCCTAAGATAAAGCTAAGATAAAATAGAAGATGAGGCAAGAAAGGTTTATTTTTTTTTACTTTTATGTTTACATTTTTACATTTATAGTTTAAAAAATGAATACTTGAAGAGTTATAGTAAACCTAAAGAGTTCTAGTAAATCTTTATTACGTAAAATTTATAGTAATTTGAATGAAAGTTTAGAATCATTTTAAAAATTTCCAAGAAAAAGTGCACTTGTAAGATCTAAAAATTTGGAGAAACAACTAACAGTTCTATACCAGATTATAACACATTTTAGCTTCAATACACAAAATTGTTGAAAATTGTTATTTTAACCTATTTTATTATTTATTTTGTTTTCATCGATTTGTATTAAGGCCTTGAAATCCGACTCGGTCAGGTCAACGGTTATCAGCAACTGCTTCTCATTTCTAAATGTACAGGGTGAAGTTTTTGATATGCAGAGCTGCAGATTTTGATCTGATGAATTCGCTAGGAACGACACAAACCTTTAAATGCTCCAGGAATAGGAGAAATTGTGGATTTCTATTATACAATCTGTAAATATTAGTCTGAACATTTAACAACTGTGGTTAAAAAATCTGGCCTACATTAAATTATAAATAATCAACTCTTATCCCTAAATCACTGTAATATCGACTAACGAGACACTATTTGGTGGATGCAGAAAGGTAGCTGGACATTCCTCAAATGATGTTTGCATTTTTAAATATTTTTATTAATAACCTTATTTCTTTTTAAATAACCTTTTCGATCTACTGAAAGTAGTCTTAATAAAATTACACGGCTATGTAAACTCCTAATCAGCTAACATTTAATTTGATTTTATTTATTCAGCCTTGAATAGGCAGTGATATTTAAGTTTAGTGATATTTAAGTTTATTATTTACTACAAAATTTTACTAAACATTTTATATAATTTGTTCCAAACTTTTAAATTGACTATTAGCACGATTTATATCAGTTCAATTATTATATTATTTATTTTAAATATATATTTTATAATGGATAATAGCGGTAAATAGAAAAAAGAAAATTTTTTAAAATAAAACAACAGCAAAATAAAAATTTGCATAATTTTTTAAACAACAACTAATCAATTTATAATGCATAGTCGTGTACTAAACCATATAACCAATTCAATCCCAATATACATCCGTCCCATATTTAAATTTTATTTTCATTTTCATCGGTATTCCCCTTCAATTTTTATGATTGTCATCATCATCAATATCATCTCATCATTGTCATAACAATCAAAACTTAATTAATGAATTAAAAAAAAAAAAAAACAAAAGAGAACTAAAAAATTAGATAAAGAATAAAACCAATCCCTACTAATATTTTATGGATAATTTGCTTTACATATTTTGCTTCCTTTTACCCCTTATCATTTTTTGTTTATTCTATCCTATATATTCTGTATGCCTTACTCTTCCTATAATATTATGAAACTATATATTTTAATACTCGATGCCAGCATCATTTTTTATGACCCGAATCATAATAAAAATTTATTATAATCCAAAATATTATTATAGGTAAATATTAGATATAAAAGCAGTTATTCAAATATTATAACGTGTATATGCGTTTGTATACAGATTAACAGATGCCACATTCGATAGAACTGAATAAATTGTAACACTAAAGTATATTATTAACTATTATTAGATAGATACTAGGAAAACCTATTAGTAATTTTAATGAAAAGAAAATTAAATAAAATTCCAATTTTCAATTCCCAATACCATACGATTTAATTCTGTGTAAAACAATTGTAGGAGGGTTTTAAAACCTACCTATAATATTGTATTCGCTTCAAAAATTACAATTTTACTTAATTACAACTTTACTTTATGTATAGTTTATAATACGTACCGGCAAAAATTGTCGTATTATATGTGTGTGTAGTATTATAAAGTCAAGCTATTGATTTTTAAAAATTGCTATAATGCATATTGGTGCTAATTTAGAAGGTTTTTTTTTTAAATATGCTTTTAAAAGTTTTTATTTAGTTAATCTGGCATGGTGGGTATTGGTATTAAATTATTTCTGTTCCTGATTCTATTTTCACGAAACTTGTTTTTTTGTTTCTCTCAAAATTTGTTTTCTCTAGATTTCTTTAGGATTGTAATAACTTTTTGGATTAATCCAAAGATATAGAGTTAGCATTGAATATTTATTAATTTAAAATATCATTAAAATCGTTTTTCATCTTAATTATCTTTTCAGGTTCAGTATTTTTTTTTAAGTTTATTCCTCTGCTACATAAATGTGTGACAAGGAAATTACGCAGCCTTTCATTTTCAGAAATGGCTGTAAATGTCGTAAGCGGAAATTATTCTTGCGACATGTATGGGATTCGAACACACATGCCCTCGTTGTTTTTTATATGCTGTTATCCACTAGGCCACCGTGACCCTGGCTCTATCTTCCTTAAAGTTAGTAAATTTTTCTACAAAATTAAAAAGAATAAGAAAGATAACAACAATCAAAGCGATTTTAAATTTGATTAACTCTTATAATTTTTCTTTTGTTGTTTTATTCTGTTCGATTTTTTGTCATATGGAATCATATTTTAAAACAAGCTGTTCTATTAATTATTTAATGCATTACAGTTATTTTAATTTTTAGTTATAGCTAAACAAATGCAATTTATACAAAAAAACTTGTCTCACAACATAAAATTTTATATTTTTTAATACAGTCAAAAAGGTTGCTAATCACTGAATTTTAATAATACGAGTAAGAATGAAGATTCAAAACAAAAAAAAAAACAGATAAAACAAATAAAAATTACTTTGATAAATGCAAATTATCCGGTAATGAAAAATCTGTCATGGAAAAATAATCAACAATTTTAAATTCCCTTAATATTCCTTTAATGGTATACTGTAGATATTTCTGATAAGAATAATGATAAACAGAAAAAAAAAAACGAAAAATAAAAAGAAAATCAACTAAATCCACGAAATAAAAATTCTCTTCAATTAGTTCCTGTAATTTACCTGTACAAACACAAAAAAAATTGCCATTTCAAAAGAACAGTAGCAGAAGTGATTTAATATCTCGCGATACCTTTTAGCGTTCAACCATTGGGAATATTTTTTAAGAAAAATTTCAGATTACATCCCAAATGAATATAAAAAAATAGGAAATTTATCAAAGATAAAAACAAGAAAGAGATAGAAATAATATTCTTTTTATTCATTTTTTTTTCTTTGCAATATTATTGCCCTAAAACAAAATCTCACAATCTTAGCGCACAGCTACTGTTTATACATACCTTTTGGCAAAGTCATTAATTTTAATGAACCATCGAATCCCGCCACAATAATTTATTCTTACAATATTTTTTATTCTTGTTTGTTTGTTTTTCGTTTTTTTTTTTTTTTAAATCTTAAAAAAACCTCCTACTGTCTGCTTAATTCATCCGAAAAATCAACATTAAAATTACTAAGAAAAGAAACAAAAAAAAAAACAGTAAAATAAAAAAAAAAACAGTTTTAACGAATGAATTATCGATCATACGACAGATAAGCTAAGTTAGTAGCCTTTATTATTCTTTATTTGAATCGAATTAAAAGGAGTAATAAAAATAAAATTAAATTAAGAAAAGAATAGAGTGTTAGTTCTATAAATAGGAAGGGTTTACCCTATATACGTATAAAAAATATAAAACTAATTAAAAATGAGAATACTAAAAATGAATTTTGATGAAATGATAAAGTACAGAACAGACAAGTAAGATGTAAAATGAAATGATTGAAATAATATGAATGCAAAAATTTTAATCGTTATTATAATAGCAGAGTCATAAACATTAAAAAATTTAGAGCAAAATATGCTATTACCCATTTTTTAATTTTAATAAGCAAACATTAAAGATTATTGATCTAAAGATATTATATTTTCTTATTTTTCTTATTTCTTATATTTTCTAATTTAATAATTTTCTAATGATCTGTTCTGACATGTTGAATATCATTAATGCGTATCCTTCTTCCTGTATCAATAAAAGTCGAGGCGTTTCTTAAGTTTGCATTTTTCATCCACAGTCGATCATGTTTTTTTTAGAAATATGCAATAAGATTAATGAAATATTTGTAACGAGTGATCAGAACCGCATTAGTCAAGCGTTCCATATACACGGTATCCATTTTTCAACGTAACCATATTTATTAACATTTTTCTATAAAGTATAAATGTTCATTGAGATTTTCTCATGTTCATTGAGATGTCCTATGCTTATGATAATATGTTTTTTGAGATGTTCATTGATTTTATTATTAGGCTTAATTTTAAAACACCATTTTCTAAACTTTCCGGGTCTTTAGAAGGACTACCGACTATTAGCATGCAAAAAAAAACTTTTACATTTTTTAATTATGGGACGGACAAACTGCATACAAATTTTAAATATAAAAATGAAATTTTTTCTCTTTGTTATACGAGATTAGCAAATAAAATTGAAATCAACGGGGAAATTTAAAATAAAATTTTATTATTCATATTTATTCATGATTGGTTATGGCCCAATAGTTTTTGTTAATCTTGATATCTATTGAATTAAATTAAAAATTCAATTTTAAGTACCTACCTAATTCGCTTTAAAACGAAATTTTATAAAGTCAATCATCTTTATTCATAGTCAGAAAGATAAAATTAACAGAACACAAAAAAATTAAATAGAATTGAAAGTAAAGAAGCGGATAGAAACTACGATTTTATCGTAATCATCCGATTTAAGCCAATCAAAAAATGTAGGAAACCAATCCTTATTCTATATTTCTTAAAATTTCCTTCTCTTTTATTATCAACACTCGATTTAATCTTCCTCCACGAACAGAAATTTTTTTACCTTATAATTTTAATGTAATTGAGAAGTAAAAATGGCACGATAAATGACTTTTTTACAGTAAACCATATGGAACCAATTTTAAGATGGCGTCGTAATGCATGGCGTCGTTGCGTAGTTTAAAATTTATTTGTTTCTTTTTTTTCTAATAATTTGCAATTTGAAAAGTCAAATCCATTACTTTGAATGTTATCTCACGTAAATCTTAAATTTTTGTGGTGCAAATTGAATCCACGTGGTTTCATAAACCTTTTTTCAGTAGAAATATGTAGATTTTTTTTTATTTACTAAGTGGTTATTCATTGGAATTTTTATTTTTGTTGTTCTCCCAATCTGATCGTATTAAGTTTAAGAAAAATTCAATGAAATAAATATATAGGTAGTAGATTTGATGAAAGATACATAAGTGAAAGTAAGAAGGCGTTGAAAATTTACACTTTGACAGGTTGAAATACAAAAAAAAATATATTTTCTTAAAAAGTGTTTTAAAAGTCTAAAAAAATTTCAAATTGATGTTCTTGTTTACAGAAAACATTTTAATGACTAAGAAGATTATGTTCCTTGAAACCATTCTCAAATCTTTAAATTTATATGTAGATTTTGGCAACGGTTTAGAACTCTTATAGGAATAACTATAAGGATATCATAGGGATTTCTTAAAAATCTAAGTTTTTCTGGTGTATCTTTTTTGCTACAAAAAAAAAAAGGAAAAGGAACTAATTTGGCATAATTAATAGTAGAGAATATATAAAAACAAATTATTACTATAATAGTGTTAATAAAAACTATGAATAAAGCGATTAATTAGCAAGAAGATTAATTTGAATTTATTCTAAATTGAAAATTTCTTCTATGGTTATTTTGAGTCAGAAATTTTTATAAATATTAAAAGTGCATATTTTAACGTTCAATCTGTACGCGTATTCCATCGTAGTAAAACTTGGTTGGTGGTAACACAAAATAATATACAAAAATTACAGGCATTTACTAACACTTGTCTAAAAATAAATGCCTAAGAAGGTATAATATTGTCTAAAAATTTTGGCCAAGAAGAATATTGAATGGGGAAACTTGGTCCAAAATGAAATAAAGTGAATTTAAGAGTATTTAGTTGAAATTAAACAAAGCAGAATTGTAAACCAACGGTTTTTAATTTTCACGCACATTTCCAAAAGATAATACAAAGTATTTAGAAATTGTTACTTGCACCAAAATTCGGACATTTCCTATAAGAAAAATATGAAAATAGGATTTTTTTGCAATGTTACAGTCCCTCTACCATTAAAGAAATATCATGCAAAATTTGGTTTTACAGTACGATAAATTTAAATTCTAAATTTAAAAACATTGTATAATTTTGATATTGATTTATAAAGCTGGGGAAAACTCCAGTGGAATGGTGTTTTTAGATTGAAAAAATGTGAAGTAAAACATGAGATATACGAATTTAAAAGTAGGGCCTTTTCAAAATTTAAAGGGCTGTAGTTCCGTAATGGAGGATAATTTTTTTTGAAAATGTGCTAAAAACTACTGCAAGATAGAAAGAATTGCGAAAGATTTGTAGAAGCCCTATGTTATGGAAAAAACAGAGGACAAAAAAAAAATTGTGTAAACAAAGATTTTTAACAAAGATATAACACAAATTTATGTAACTTACAATAATTATGAATACAAATTGTTACAATTATGTTACATTATCACAAAAAATCAAGTCATTAATATCTTTTCTTATTTTATTTTAAACTAATACAAAAGTATTGCAAGAATATATCATCAAAGCGTCGCCGAAATTTTCTCGAAAAATTAACTATTAGAATTTCGATAAGTTGAAACCAAAATACAATTTTTAAATTTCAAAAATTCGGTTGCAATAAAATTTACCTGTTGCGATAAATTTACCGGTTGCCATAAATTTAATTTACATATTATAAAATTATTAACAAGGTAGAATGTAAACCAACGGTTTTTAAAAGCGCACATTTCCAAAACTCAATACAAACTGTTTAGAAGTGTGACTTACACAAAAATTTGAAAATTTAAGAAATTTTTTAGTAATAAGAAAAAATGTGAAAATAAGACATTTTTGAAATTTTGAGGGGCCGTAAGTCCGGAATCCTATATAACTAAGAAAAGCCGTTAACACACGTAAAAATATATTATTGAAGCTTTAATTTGCATGTCTTGCCAAAGAAAAATTTGTACAGGTGCCTAAGTTACAGGTGTCTAAAAATAGCAAATTTTCAATTTTTGAGGCGTAATAACTCTTAAAAAGGGGGTGTTACCAAAAAATTTTCTGAGGAAACTTATACTAATTCTAAAAGTTCTTTCTTGTCTCAAAATTGCAGGTTCCTATCTAGAAGCGTGCCGGAGTTATAAAAAAAGAAATTTCATGCAAAATGTGGTTTTCACATAACGGTAAATTTAAATAGTAAATTACAAAATATTACATAATTTTGATATTGTTTTATATAGATAATAAAATTTTCGATCTTTTTGCGGTTTTAGATTGCAAAATTATTACGCAGAGCTTGAGATATATACATCTGAAAATGGGGCTTTTTCGCAATTTTGAAGAGTTGCAACTTTGGAACCCTTTACAATTAAAATAAACCTTTAACACACGTGAAAATATAGTACTGTAGCTTTAATTTTTATATCTTGCAGAAGTAAAATGTTTACAGGTTCCTAAGTTACAGGTGTTTAAAAATAGCAAATTTTCAATTTTTAAGCCCTAATAGCTCATAAACAGGGGGTGGTCCGAAAAAATTTTCTGAGCAAACTTATACTAATTCTAAAAGTTCTTTCTTGCCTCAAAATTTCAAGCTTCTATCTAGAAGCGTGCAGGAGTTATGAAAGTAGAAAAATCATGCAAAATTGGGTTTTCACATAACGGTAAATTTAAATACTAAATTTAAAAAACTTTAATAATTTTGATATTAATTTACAAAGATAAAAGAAATACCTGTCGAATGACGTTTTCAGATTGAAAAAATCTTAAGCAGAACATAAGATATATGCATTTAAAAATAGGGCTTTTTCAAAGTTTGAGGGGCTGTAGCTCCGTAATGGGGGGGGCTACATGAAAAAGTTGTTCCACAAAATTATTTTTTTTATGAGACCTACCTATGGTTAAAATTTTTTTTCTCTATCTTTAACGGTGTAGAAGTTTTGTAAACAGACGGACGGACGGACGGACGGACGGACGGACGGACGGACGGACGGACGGACGGACAGAGTGAAACTAATAAGCACATTTTTTCAAAATTTTTTTGGAAATGTGCTAAAAACGAGGAAGAGTGCAGTAGAGTAGACTATATCAACTAACAATTTTGCAAAAGTGACGTAAAAACAATATCAGCCTCCTAGCTCCTTTATTTTTTGAGTTATCGTGCGGACAGACCCTGAGTTCTTTTCATTTAAAAAAAGAAATTGTATGGCAGCTACTCGAACCCGTCGCACCATCACAACCAAATTTTGCAGAAGTTGTTGCCATAAAACTTGATCATCATTTGCAAAATTTCAGAAACCTAGCTTGAATAGATACTGAGTTATTTCTATATAAAGAAAGAAGTTGTATGGCAGCTACTCGAACCCGCCGACCGAAAATGTTGGATTTAAATAGTAAAACTAATAATTTCGCAAAAGTGACGTAAAAAAAAATTCAGCCTCCTAGCTCCTTTATTTTTTGATACGGCTGCTCTAAACCAACCAAATTTTACAAAAGTTGTTGGCATGTAACTCGACACCTCTTTACTAAATTTCAGATTCCTAGCTTCAATAAACACTGTGTTATTCTCATTTAAACGGAGAAGTTGTATGGCAGCTACCCGAACCCGCCGTACCAACACAACCAAATTTTACAGAAGTTGTTGCCATAAAACTTGATCATCATTTGCAAAATTTCAGAAACCTAGCTTGAATAGATACTGAGTTATTTCTATATAAAGAAAGAAGTTGTATGGCAGCTACTCGAACCCGCCGACCGAAAATGTTGGATTTAAATAGTAAAACTAATAATTTCGCAAAAGTGACGTAAAAAAAAATTCAGCCTCCTAGCTCCTTTATTTTTTGAGTTATCGTGCGGACGGACGGACGGACGTACATGGCTTAATCGACTCAGAATTCGATTCTGAGCCGATCCATACCTTTGACACTATATCTAGCTCGGCTCCTTTAAGGTGTCACAAACGTAATGGCAAATTTATTATACCCTTCAACATAGTTCATACGGGTATAAAAATCTGAACATTTCTGAAGAATTTTATATGATATTTCTTTCAATATATTTTTAAAAATGGCAGCCTGTTTGTTAGGTATTCGACAATAATGCGGCTAATAACTGGTTAATTATACATTTAATATCACTTTTAAACTGTATACATTTAAACATGTATTTGGACCTTAAGGTATATACTGTCTATAATATAAATGTTAAAAGTGGGTAGGTACTGTTGATTTCATACATAATATTTTTTGCAAACATTTTTAATTCAACCAAATTTTGTTTAAACAACATTTTAATGGAATTTTATTTACATTATAAATTTATTTAATTTATTATAATATCGCTTCGTGCATTTTTAATTTAAATAAAAAATATTATATTTTTCTTCATTTTAATTTTTTTTTATTAGTCACAAATCAAAAAATAAGTCCACAATATTTATAATAATAAATAATTAAATCCATATAATGGGAAATTCTGTCATTTAAAATTTACTGTTTATATAATATACAAAAATATTAAAATAAAAAATAAATAAATGAAAGATCGAATAAATTGTTTTAATTAAATATTATTAAAAATTGAAAATTTCATGTAAAAATAATTTAAAAAATTAAAATTTCAATTTTTTTAAAAAGCATTTTAAATTCTGATTTTTTTTTTTTGACATGTAAAGTTGCCATTCTGCCATCAACAATTTAAGCAATAAATTGTTGACGTTTTTACCATTTTAACGGTTTATATTTTGACGAGTTTTTAAATCGAAAAATTAATAAATTGTTTATACAAAACTTAGAACAAAAAAACTCATTCTCAAAAAACTTTTAGAAATTTTTTTGTTACTAATTTTTTTTTATCAAGAATTTTAATTGCAATTAACTATTCTACAGAGACTAACGAGCAATTTCAGTTTAGTATATCTTATTAGAAAACGCATACTGGAAAAATACCTTCTGATGTTTCTCCACCGGAGGAATTCGTAAGGTTTAGCTTTTCTTAATTTTATATGATTCTGAAGTCGACCTGCATGTTTCCTTGTAACTTTTTTGACTGCATCATTAACCATATTAACTCCCAAATATCGGGGAAGCCCATAATATTTGATGATATATACAAAGGAGCACTAACAATTATCCATAGAGTTTTGTTTTGAAAAGTTAAATCATATTGATTTGACCGCTTTTTGTACAGCTTCAAAATTTCAAGGAATAAACTAATAAACTATTTTTTTTTCCATATAGCTTTGACGTAAACCGGAATAGTGCTTCAAATTCAGTGCTTTAATTTTTTTCTTGACGTAGTGTTTGTAATTCAATCTAGCAGATAAATAATAAACAAATATTTAGTTTGATTTATTAACAAACTTATGTTATGTTAATATTTTATAACGGAAATACACTAGGTACTAGAAAGCTATATTTAAAGTAAGTAAATAGTAAAGAGTAAAAGATTCTTAAGTAGTATCAAGTGATTTCAAGAGAATCTTCTGTCACAATTGCCAAAACTGAATCACGTGTACAGTGGAATTTTGAATTTCTAAACAATAAATCAGACATAAGACTAAATTTTTCTTTCTAGCTTCATGATTATTATTTATTATATCGTATCTTTTTACACACTTACTTACATACAACTGTATACATTTTTATAATAATAGTCTGATAACATTCACTTTCAATTTTAGTTATAGATTTGAGGATAGTTTCATGTTTTTTCCAGTGAGAATTGTAAATTCATCAATAGATAATATTGATGAAACAATTTTTTTTTGCAAAAGCTGAGAGACATGTGACAAAAAGTATGATAATATTTGTAAAGTATAAAACCGCAAGAAGAATTTATAAACAAATTAAAATCGGTACTTTAATGTTGAGTTTTCCAAAAAACTAAATTGTTTTACAAAATATGTTTTGATCTAAACTTAAAAGCATTATTTCAGTCGCAAAAAATATTATTGGATAATCAAATATAGTAGCTAAGATACTCTAAAAATAAGCTATGTATAATTTTAAAACATCTTTGCAAGTTACATCTAAAAGAGAGTTATTGCAAATTTTGTGATTTTTCTTGAAATCCTACACGGGGAAGATCCGTTACAAATGAATACAATTATAAATTGTGGTACGGTTCCTTTTAAATCCCCGTAACTCTTCTCTCAATCAACCAACTGAATTTCATTTCTAGATTAAATTGTTTGCTTTTTATATTACCTTTGATTTATAATTAATAGACGAGACAATTTACAGTTTAAAAATTTTAAATTTCCAAACAAGTGTAAAATTTATTTACAACTAATTTTTTTTTTTACAATTTAAAACCGCTTAATTTTATGTTGGCGTTTTTTTACTTGCAAAAAAAAAAAAAAAAAACAGAAAAACGACAATGCGTGTTGATGTCATTTATACGGCCGATATCATTGAATAATTATCAATACCACGATATTGCAATAATAATCAATCTGATTTCATAAAATAATTAAATAAATCCATGCAATCATTTTAATAACTAAAATAATTTTTATTTTCTTCAAAATATTTTTTTTTCGTTTTTCTTGCATGTTTATACCGACTATCGACATACCACCAACAGTCTGATTATATTAATCAATAAAAAGTAATCGATGACCACAAAAACCACAATTATACAGTCAGAATTAATTGTCCAGGATTTAATAACGTTTTTTTTTGTTTTGTACAATTTTAAAGGATTTATTTTAAATTAAATTAAAACATGAGGTTTAAAAAAAAAAAAATATTAAAAACCATGTCATTTTTACCATTTAATTAACAGGGAATAGTTTAACGAAATGTCAAGTTCTTAAATTACAACTAATACAACTAAAACTATGTTAGGGTTAACTTAATCAATAATACATTCAAATTTGTTTTGCTTATTCCATTCTTGAAATTGAAGACTATTTTTTTACGAATTTTTAATAAATTAATAATCCAACGCAGGGCTATCAGAATTTTTTTGCTTAAAAAACTCGACTGGACTTAATGTTGGAATATTAAAGATTTGTTATGTTAAACAAGACATCTTTACGACTTTTTAAAGAAGACTGAATTGCATCCTCAAAATATATTAATTTACATTTTATCATATTAGGATTGTATTTCCGATTTATATTACAAAATTGCAAAATTTTTCTGGCTTATACAAATAATATTATCTTTAAGCTTCAGGACACGTTACATTTAAGAATAATAATCTTCAAAACCATTTCAGTCGGATCCATTTCTCTTAATGACATGAATTTTTTTTTTTTTTTTTTTCTTTATTTCTTTAATTTGCATAATAAATTTTAATATAGATCGGGTTAATATTATCTGTAATTAAAATTCTTTAAACCTCTGTACCACACAAACTGATATGAAATTAATAACATGCTAACCCTAAAGTGTTATTTTAAGGCAATACACCTAAGAAACAGATATTCAAGAATAGGAAAATTTTATTTAAAATCGATGAATTGTTTCGTTTTTATTGTTATAAGGCAATCGTTGAAATTTTTTTTTTAGAGATGGAATAAAGATCTACAAAACAAAAACAATTTACAGTATATTTTAGAAGTTCTTGAATCCAGTCAATAAATTTATTTTTGTTTGAGTTTTTAAAAGTTTTCATCTGAAATTTTTCTATCAAATGATAATTTTTAACAGAAAATTATTTTTACACCTGATGTATATTAAAATTTATTATAAAAATTAAAATAATATTAATTAATTAATTCATTCATTCCTAAAAATATTTTTTTGACATTAAAATGAGAAGAAAACAATATTATATCCTTTAATATCCTTTTTTTTTATACATATTTATTATATTCGTGAAACAAAAGAAGAATTAATACATTGTTGTTATTATGTTGTTTATCGTTTTCATTCTTTCATTCATTTTTTTATACCCGTACGATAGGATCGGGTATAATAAAATTACTCCTCCGTTTGTAACACCTCGAAATAAGCGAGCTAGATATACCTTCAAAGGTATGGATCGGATCAGAAAAAAATTCTAAGACTTTTGAGCCATGTCCGTCCGTCCGTCCGTCAGCACGCTAACTCAAAAACTAAGAAAGCTTGAATCTTGAAATTTACACAAAATATTCTGGGAGTAATTTGTAGGTTCCCTATTTTTTTTGGTTGAGTTTGGACCAAGGCTTAGGGTAGCTCTCGAACACCTAACTTTTAGATCCCCACATTTTTTTTGCAATAGAGCTATGAAATTTTAACAGCTGATAGACCTCATAAAAATATTAATTTTATTTTTAATAACTTTTTTTTGTAGCCCCACCCGTTATGGAGCTACAGCTCCTGAAAGGTTCAAAAAAGCTATATATTTAAATTGTTATAGCACAAATTGTATAAGGTATATCTTCATTTTGAAAACGCCAAACGATTACTACTTTTATTAGCTTTAAAAGTGTATATACAATAAATATATATTTGTGGCATACGGTGTCTTAATTTACTGTTATGTGAAACTCAAATTTTGCAAAATCCTTCAACCTTTCTATCTTCTAAACGGTTTAAGTTGGAAACTTGAAATTTGGAAACTTGATCTTTGAAAATAAGTATGAGTCATTTCAGAAATTTTTTTTGTATCACCCCCCGTTTAGGAGCTGTAAGGGGTCAAAAACTGAAAATTTCCTATTTTTAAACACCTGTAACTTGAACACCTGTTAAAATTTTTTTGAAGTAATACACAAAAATTAAAGCTTCAACATTATACTCTTATTTCTGTTAACAACTTTTTTTAATAATATAGGGTTACTTTATAATTGACGAAAGTGTTACTTGATTTTTTCAAATTTTCTAACAAATTTCTTCAACAAATTTTTAGCATTTGTTTTACTCGATAATTTGAAATTGTTGAGGATACAATGCGTAGTACAAAAAAATGTAAATAAATAAACAACATAACGGTTGCTTAAAGAATTTTTATTATTATTTATATGATATTGATAAATATACATACTTATATAATATCATGTTTATTTACATATCGTATATGTCACTATTGAATGAATGATAAGAGTATATATGTATATTATATAGCGTCGTATTTACATACATATATGTATTTTATTGTACTTATAAGAAATTATTCTGTCAATGGAATATTTAAATATAATATAATATAATATTTAAAATTATATTTACTATTTTGTACTAAGTAAATTTAATATACATTTACCGCTTAGTATTAAATGGTACTATAGAATAATTGAAAGAGTTTTGGATTGATAATCGTTATGTGGAAGGTTAGAATCTGCTTTTGAAGAATGTACATATAAACATATAGTTTGAATATATGTACAACCCATAGTACTAGAAATTATAAAATTCACCCAAATTATTTAAAAATACTAAAATATTAAAAAAATAATATTGTAAGCAGAGTGACAGGCTGTGAACATACTAACGGTTCGTACGGGTATCTAAGAGTTGACAAGGCAACTGTATTCTTCCTCGTTTTTTTTTTGATTCTATATTGTTGATACATTTTGTAAAACTAGGATTTATAAAATTCAATGTTTATCAGGATATTTTGTTACGAGTAATTTTTCAGAAGGATTAAATTAATTAATATTGAATAGTAATACAAGTAAAATTTATAATTAAATTTTTTATGAAAGAATTTTTAAAATTTATGTTATTATTTTAAAAAATTAATAAAGTAATCTGTTTGGATAATCATCAAAATGTCATATTGTATTCATCCAATGATTGTTTTTAGTAGTTCTTCCTGCAATACTCCAACTGCTCAACTTGTATTAAAGTTTCACTGTAATATTTTATTATAAATATAATTTTTGAAATTTTTATTTTTAATTAGTTCAAAATAATTTTGGCACTTTCTTTGCAGTTATATACAATGTTAACTCATTGAAAAAATTTAAATAACCTTCAATACAAAGTTTTATAATTAAGCGAGAACAAAAAAAAAGGAAAATGCAAAATTAATTTTTTATAGAAACTAATTAGGTACGTATCCTACAACTCATTTACAAAAAGGAAAGTTTTTAATATTTTTATAATATTTATTTTTAATTTTTTAAAATTATTATAAAATTTAGTTTCGGAACATTTCTTTTTTTTTTTTGTTTATGAATTTGACAGTCTGTTTTTTATCTTAAAGCATGAGTAATACAGATTTATTTTTTAATTATATTGCTTCGATATAAAACTAAGTTTTTGTAATATTAAACAAGGGAAAAACTTCTAAACAGTTTTGCAACGTATATCGTAACCACAATGTTGTATAAGTAAGTATCTATTGACTAACTAATGTTTTCTTTTTTGAAATACAATAAAATTAAACATTTACTTAAACAAGGAAACGAGATCAGATCTTAAATTTTTTTAAATATTTATACGTTTTTTTTTAGAAACACTGAAAGTTTGAATCATAGAATAGTTAGAAAGTTTGAATCATATAAGAGACATGAAATTCCCTATTCCCAAAACCAAACTGAACATTTGTATTAAACATTCCATCCTAAAGTTTGGTTTTAAAAGGATGGGGGAGGAGGAGGAGGGGTGGTTAAAGTTCAATACTACCCTGAGGAATCAAGTGCAGTTCCACTTGGTGACTTACGAGTTTTCCATCAACCCTAGAAACAAAAAAAAAACTTAAAACGTGAAAAGACGCCATTTTATTTTTTACCTTTCTTATGACATCTGAAATTAAATTTCAAAAAAATTCGTTAGCTTTTAAAAAAATCTTTAGTTTTAAAACTGAAATAAAGTAAGCAAATAACAATGAATATGGAAATAAAAAAATAAGAAGTTTGGCGAAAGC